>OX421270.1:52500-566609 GCA_949125355.1 Agriopis leucophaearia
ATCCATCCATCCATCCATCCATCCATCCATCCATCCATCCATCCATCCATCCATCCATCCATCCATCCATCCATCCATCCATCCATCCATCCATCCATCCATCCATCCATCCATCCATCCATCCATCCATCCATCCATCCATCCATCCATCCATCCATCCATCCATCCATCCATCCATCCATCCATCCATCCATCCATCCATCCATCCATCCATCCATCCATCCATCCATCCATCCATCCATCCATCCATCCATCCATCCATCCATCCATCCATCCATCCATCCATCCATCCATCCATCCATCCATCCATCCATCCATCCATCCATCCATCCATCCATCCATCCATCCATCCATCCATCCATCCATCCATCCATCCATCCATCCATCCATCCATCCATCCATCCATCCATCCATCCATCCATCCATCCATCCATCCATCCATCCATCCATCCATCCATCCATCCATCCATCCATCCATCCATCCATCCATCCATCCATCCATCCATCCATCCATCCATCCATCCATCCATCCATCCATCCATCCATCCATCCATCCATCCATCCATCCATCCATCCATCCATCCATCCATCCATCCATCCATCCATCCATCCATCCATCCATCCATCCATCCATCCATCCATCCATCCATCCATCCATCCATCCATCCATCCATCCATCCATCCATCCATCCATCCATCCATCCATCCATCCATCCATCCATCCATCCATCCATCCATCCATCCATCCATCCATCCATCCATCCATCCATCCATCCATCCATCCATCCATCCATCCATCCATCCATCCATCCATCCATCCATCCATCCATCCATCCATCCATCCATCCATCCATCCATCCATCCATCCATCCATCCATCCATCCATCCATCCATCCATCCATCCATCCATCCATCCATCCATCCATCCATCCATCCATCCATCCATCCATCCATCCATCCATCCATCCATCCATCCATCCATCCATCCATCCATCCATCCATCCATCCATCCATCCATCCATCCATCCATCCATCCATCCATCCATCCATCCATCCATCCATCCATCCATCCATCCATCCATCCATCCATCCATCCATCCATCCATCCATCCATCCATCCATCCATCCATCCATCCATCCATCCATCCATCCATCCATCCATCCATCCATCCATCCATCCATCCATCCATCCATCCATCCATCCATCCATCCATCCATCCATCCATCCATCCATCCATCCATCCATCCATCCATCCATCCATCCATCCATCCATCCATCCATCCATCCATCCATCCATCCATCCATCCATCCATCCATCCATCCATCCATCCATCCATCCATCCATCCATCCATCCATCCATCCATCCATCCATCCATCCATCCATCCATCCATCCATCCATCCATCCATCCATCCATCCATCCATCCATCCATCCATCCATCCATCCATCCATCCATCCATCCATCCATCCATCCATCCATCCATCCATCCATCCATCCATCCATCCATCCATCCATCCATCCATCCATCCATCCATCCATCCATCCATCCATCCATCCATCCATCCATCCATCCATCCATCCATCCATCCATCCATCCATCCATCCATCCATCCATCCATCCATCCATCCATCCATCCATCCATCCATCCATCCATCCATCCATCCATCCATCCATCCATCCATCCATCCATCCATCCATCCATCCATCCATCCATCCATCCATCCATCCCTAACCCATCAGAAGATGCCACTCGTAAATTAATAAAACGCAACATTGTAAAGAACTTGTAATAATATATTTTATCACTTCAAGTCATAAATAGTGGTTTTTGGAAGTGAAGTACTGTCGCACCTTCAATAGAATACCCAGCAGCCCCATACCAAGCTTCTAGTTAAGCGTTTTGGTCTATTGCTAAATCGGTAAAGCGAACTTCTGCCTCCACTCACTACCTCCACTGCTGAAACCTGATGGAACACTGGCTCACACCGCTGAAGAGAAGGCAAACTTTTTTGTTTCTCAGGTTGCGGAGTCTTCACGTATTGATGCTGGAAGCGCGGTACCTCCATCATCACCAGGTGGGACGGCATTTATGTCTGAAATTCGCATTCGCCAAATGGAGGTTAGTAAAACGCTACGCAATCTTGATGTGAATAAAGCCAGTGGCCCGGATGGTATTCCAGCCATATTACTGAAAACATGTGCGCCTGAATTGTCTCCTATATTGACACGCCTCTTTCGTCTCTCGTTTGCGACTGGTCAAGTGCCGAAGTCGTGGAAGCTTGCAAACGTGCAACCTGTGCCCAAGGTAGTCATGCCGACCCTGCCAACTACAGGCCAATTTCGGTCACGTCCATAATCTGCAAGACTATGGACCGTGTCCTCAACAACAGGCTCCTGTCGTATCTAGAAGCGAATGATCTCCTCAGTGTCCGGCAATACGGATTCCGCCGAAACCGGTCCACTGGGGATCTTCTTGTTTACGCCACACACATCTGGAGTGAGGCCGTCGAGAAATACGGGGAAGCGCTAGCCGTTTCACTCAACATCTCGAAGGCTTTCGACAGGGTATGGCATGACGGCCTTATTAGCAAGCTTTCCTCCTTTGGCTTGTCCAAAGGTTTTGTTGCGTGGATATTGGACTTCCTGAGGAATAGATCGATTCGAGTTGTCATTGATGGCTGCTCGTCCGATCAAATGGAAATTAATGCCGGTGTCCATCAGGGGTTGGTGCTCTCTGCAATGCTCTTCTTGCTGCATATCAACGATCTGTTAAAGCCTGGTATCTTTGGGTACGCAGACGACAGCACAGTAGTAAAGAGCTATACATCCAATGCACGAACCAGTGGACCTGAAATACAGTGTCTCAGAGAGGCCATGGTTGAGCGCATGAATTTGTCACTTAAGGTAGTCTCCGATTGGGGCGATGCCAACCTGGTCATGTTCAATGCCGCTAAGACCCAGGCTTGTCTGTTCTCCGCAAAAAACGACGCTATTCCAACTGGTTCCTACTTTCCGGGATGTGTCCGTTCCGATATCAGACCAGCTTGAGCTTTTGGGCGTTTCTCTGTCTCCTACCCTCAACTTTGGCTCCTATATTGAAAACAAGGCTCAATTGGCTGCCAAAAAGCTAGGTATCCTATCGAAGGTGCGACGGTACTTCACGTCGGAACAGTTGCTTACACTGTACCAAGCACAAGTTCGGTCGTGCATAGAGTACTGCTCTCACCTTTGAGACGGATCAGCTAAGTAGGTACCAACCAGTTCGGGGCATTGGAGTCAATTGAAAAGCGTGCCAAGAGGCTCATCAGCAACGAAGCCCTAGTTCAGACTAAATTTCTTTGTCTCGAGCATCGGCTCAAAGTTGCTAGTCTATCGGTTTTTTATCGGAGGGTGCGCATCAGATCTGCATGATTTAATTCCCTCCTGCCCTTTTTTCTATCGGACTGCCAGAGCGGGCACGAAAAATTTACACCGCTTTATGGTTGACATTCCGAAAACCCGTACGAAGCGCTGTGATTCCACTTTCATTGTGCGAACTGCTAATATGTGGAATGCGCTGCCACGAAAATTAATGGGTGTTACCCGATAGTTACAATCTGGGTTTTTTCAAGTCAAAATTGAATCTGTTTCTTCTAGGCAAGTATGATCCGCATCATCGCTTAACATCAGGCGAGTTAGCGGCCAAGCGCAAGCCTATTTGACAATTAAAAAAACAGCATTTTGGCAGCCAATTGAGCCTTGTTCTCAATATAGGAGCCAAACTTGAGGGTAGAAGACAGAGCAACACCCAAAAATTCATGCGCCCGACCATGTCCTCTCTGAGAGACTGAATTTGTAGTCCACTGGTTCATGCATTGGATGTATCTATAGTTTTATTTGCTTTAGAAAATTTTGTTGATGTGCATCAGGAAGAACTTTGCAGAGAGCACCGAAACTGGGGGACACTGATATTAATTGGCATTTAATCGGACGAGCAGAGCAGTCATCAATGTCATCTTGAATAGGTCTATACCTCAGGAAGTCCGATATCCCGGCAACGAATCCGTTGGACAAGCCGAACGAAGAAAGCTTGAAACGTTCACCAAGTGAAGCTTGGTGAAGTTCTACCTAGCAGTGGGTAGGTGTTCCAAAGAAAAGAGTTTATGATAGTATAAGTTAAGATTTAATAGAGCAAGCGAATGAATTTACAAGTCAGACAGAGGGTCGTGAGCTCGGAAGGTGATGGTGATAAAAAAGTGTTGGTCCCTTGTTTAGAGACTTAGCTTGAAGAGCTGGGGCGCCGATCGCCGCGTGGCTCGACGCGGCTCGTGGCACGTAGGATGTCAGCTGGGCAGTGTAGCGACGAGACAGCTCCGTAAGGTTTTCAGGGCGTGGCCAGAGTGTGGTCAGCGCGTCACGACGCTGTTGTTGGAGACGTGACCGGAGTACGGTCAACGTGGTAGCGAGTAAGGTCAGCACGTCACGACGCTGTTGTTAGTATCGTGGCCGTAGTACAGTAGAGGGTAGGAGCCTGAAAATGCGTCGAAGAACACGTCACGACGCTGTTGTTAGTATCGTGGCCGTAGTACAGTAGAGGGTAGGAGCCTGAAAATGCGTCGAAGAACTCCGCATGAGGATCAGTACGGAAGCCGCTCGGCCACGTCGTGTGAGTCCCGAAGAAAAGACGGCAGATCTGACCAGGCGCCCATTATCTCACATGACGTGGTACCGGCGTTAAACACAGTTTTTGATCGGAAGGATCCAAAATTACAGAATGCTTTAAGAGCTTAGAACACAATTATATTAGAATATAAGTACAGCGCGCGTCCATATCCGCAGATTGTACGTATATGAACCGCACTTGCACTGCGTTTTACAACACAGGTGGCTTGTAAGATAATTCACATTTTAAAAGTATTTCCAGTTTTAACTCTGAACGGAACTTACCCGATTGGAGTACGGGGCTACAAGATTTTAATTATAAGTTTAAAGGTTAAGTCTGAACGACTTTCACACGGGAGTACCGTTGCACAAATGAGCGAGATTTTTAGTTCGGGTTCTATATATAACCTATTCCTTCTAGAAAGAATATGATATTTACATACCCGAATCTTTTAAAAATGCAATTTAATTATTTCCGAGGGTTAGAACAATGATTTTTCGCTTAACGAAATGAAAGTGACTGACATTACGTCAATCACCTTCATCTGTCAACAATGTTTATGTCATAGTAGTGACCTTTTTTATTGGTTAAGTTTGGCTTCTAGCTATGTGCCATTTGCCATGTATTGGAAGTCGGTAACGATCATGGAACGTTACAAGCTGACTAATAAGGCCGTCATGCCAAACCCTGTCGAAAGCTTTCAAAATATCGAGGGAAATGGCGAGCGGTTCCTGTATTTATCGATGGCCTCACTCCAGATGTGTGTGGCGTACGCAAGAAAATCCCCAGTGCACCGGTTTCGGAGGAATCCGTATTGCCGGTCACTGAAGAGATTATTCATTCATGCAGATAGACAGGATGGTTCATTCCGGAACATGCATATTCGCCAAAGAACCAAATTCACCGACATAGCTTGTTTAGTTCCAAAACCGGTTTGGACGCCCCGCTAGGTGCAGGAGTCACGGGGGGTAGGGCGAGCGGCCGCGGCCAGCGGCCCGCTTTCTTCAGTTTAGTCATTCACATAGCTTGGCGCGTACGCACGTCGCGACAGGACCCGCTAGGACTCGGCGCGATTTGAAGTCCGTGTTTTGGGAAGACCGCGAGTCACCGTTTGGACTCCCGTGAATTGAACGTCGTTAAAAGACGCGCGCAAATTTCATTCTGTTACGGCGCGATCGGATATTTTCCTTGAGTTGAAGGTATCAACGGAAATCGCGAGATCGGGTGTGTTTTGTATAGCCCGCGAGTGTTAAATTCAGTATTAGGACACTTTTGAACATTATTTGTGAAGTGTTGAGGATCCGAGGACGGCCACTGGACGAAGAAAGCCGCAGCTGACGTCTGAGCCCAGACAGGTGACAGGATCATCAGCCGTCCTCTGGTAGGAATTCCAACCCTTTTTTTATTCTCGAAACTCCGCGCATCGCGGATGTGCACGAACCGCATTGGGTTCGTACATAGCTATTAAAATTTGCAAGTTGAAGTGGAAATGGGTAGGCCATATCGCTCGAAGTACGATAACCGATGAGGAAGAAAGGTTATTGAGTGGAGATCACGAACCGGATGACGCAGCGTAGGTAGGCCTAGCACTAGATGGACTGACGACATTTTGAAAGAAAAAAAGAAAAAAGTTTATTTGTGACCAATTACGTTTAAAAAAAAAATATAAGACAATAAAGTCACAAATCGGGACCCAACTCAGCATAATGGCGGCTGTTACCCAGCGCTGGTCTTCCATTCTTACTTCACGGAGGAAACTTGATTGTGAAGTTCACGAGTTCACGAGAAGTGAACACCTGTGTGTGTGTACTTGAAGCCAATATGGGTCCTGATAGCCTTATGTGTATCGTGAGATGATCCTAACTTAAACTTGGCTGAGCGGTAGGTGAGCGACTCAGAAGGACCAATCTCCCCGTCTTCCACAGCTTCGGGAACCGACCCATCTCCAAACAGGCATCCAGCAGCCGTCGGAATCGGTCCCCGAGTACGTCCAATGCAAGGACCCAGGCTCGTCCAGGAATGCCGTCTGGCCCCGGGGCCTTGTTCTTGGCTTTGAGCTTAAGGACCGCCGCCCAAAGCTCTCCCTCGGAAACTGGCGGCACTTCCTCGATCTCGGCCTGTGTCTCATCCCGATGAGGCGCCATTGCCGGAGGCTGAAAGGCCGCGCCGTTTGGAAACAGGGCGGTCACAACATCCTTCAGCAATCGCGGCGCAAGTGTCTCAGTTGAAGGGGGCGCCCAGGGACAGATCTTCCGTCTAACCTCCTTGTAGGGGCGCCCCCATGGGTCATGGCTGAGCATCTCCAGCAGCTCGTTGTACGCACGAGTCTTGGAGTTGCTGATGGCCAGTTGCAGGTCCCTTACTCGCTCCCGGTATTCACCGTACAACTGGTCCTCCAGAACTCCATCCCTTTGCTGCCGTCGACGCTGTCTGGTGTACCGGCGTCTCGCTTCCACGCAACTGCTTCGGAGAGCAGCTATCTCCTGAGACCACTAGTACACCTGTCGTCTTGGAGGCCGCGGTTTGGCTCGGGCCATGCTAGCGTCGCATATTTGCGACAGAGCACTCCGAAACCATTCCGCTTCCTCCTCGACCTCCTCCGTCACGTCCGGTGTGGCCAGCCAGGCCTGGACAATGGAGGCCTCCACCAGCGCCTCTTTGTCCATCGTCCCCAGGACCCATCTGGGATATTTTGGGGCATACTCTCCAGGATGGCGAGCACCAGGCGTGGTAAGAGAAGTGGATACGTCAAACCGGATATATCGGTGATCGGACGCTGTTTCCACTTCCTCCACCACCCTCCAGTCTCTGACCATGCGTGCAATAGACCGAGAGGCCAATGTCAAATCAACAATAGACCCCCCGTTCCAGCGCACGCAGGTCTCGACCGACCCCCTGTTCAACACCAGGAGGTCGTTGTCCGCTGCCCACTCCTCCAGGACCTCCCCTCGAGAATCAGTCGCTGGGCACCCTCACGCCGTAGACTTGGCGTTGAGGTCCCCCACAACAAGCGTCTGACGGGGTAGCATTTGCCTAATGAGAGCACCTACCCCGTGCAGAAACGACTCAAACTCTGAGAGGTGTCTGGTAGGAGAAAAGTAAACCCCAATAAGGACGATATCTCCCCACCTTACCGCCGTGTACCATCTGTCCCTTGCCACTACAGGGAGGGGCGGAATAGCAGCCGAGGATACGATGGTCACCACGCCGTCCACGTCACCAACCCAGTTATCCCGGGGAGGGACGAAGTACGGTTCGGCGACCACAGCAACCT
This sequence comes from Agriopis leucophaearia, assembly GCA_949125355.1. NCBI lineage: Eukaryota > Metazoa > Arthropoda > Insecta > Lepidoptera > Geometridae > Agriopis > Agriopis leucophaearia. The sequence continues at coordinate 60,421 of OX421270.1, forward strand.
CTATCAGCCACTCTGCCATGCTCTGCACAAGGAGATCCTGCGCAGCAGCAGAGTGGTTGACATTCGCCTGGAGGAAACGATGACCCATTGATTAACAATCAAGGGTCATTGCCTCCTCACCCCGCTCCTGAGTGGAGGGGCAGTCATTGGCTGACACGGCACTAGGTGCAGTGACAACCCCGACGACCTTCTTGGGCTTGGGTGGGGAGCAGGCCTTGCTGCCCATTCTATGTCCTGCGGGCCTGTTGGCCGCTGTACACAGCGGGCATCTGGCTTTGACGGTGCACTGAGCCGCCTTATGTCCTGGTCGACCGCAGCGGTAGCAGTCCTCGCTGCGGTCAACTTCGGATGTGCACTGGACACGTACATGCCCACTCTGCAGGCACCGATAACATTGCATCGGTCTAGCCTGCAGAATCTGCACGCTTGCGCTTACCCAGCCGACTAAAAGGCGGCCTCCCTCACGCAGTTTTTTCGCGGCTGGAACTGGGCAGCGAACCCAGGCGGAACCGGCACCCTGTGAGCCTTGGCAGATTTCTCCAACCTTGACGGCCTCCACAGGGCAACCCCCGCGCTGGGCAATAACTGCCGCCAGCTCTTCCCCACTGACTGAGTCATCCAGGCCCGAGATACGCATTTCTGCACATCTTATAGGCCTGGATACCTTTAACAGTTCCGGGCTGATAGCCTCGCGGATTGTCTGCGCAAGCGAGTCCGCCTTCTCGCCACTTGTTGCACCGGTCACTTCTAAAACCTGCAGACCAAGCACTGATCTGTCCTTTTGGGCAGAGAGCATTCGGTCTGCCAGCTCCTTCTCAAGTTCCTCAGCAACATCCTCCCGTCGCTGCTTGAGAAACTTCCGCCTCTGAATTTTTCCGAAAGCGTTCAAGGCACCTGTCGATTCGCCAGGCGTCTTGAACTCCGCGGGAGGCAACTCTTCCTCATCGCTCAACGGCAGGTTGCCTTCATCGTTACGACGCTGCCGTTTCGCACCACTCTCCAGAATCTACCTTCGGTCAATGACTCGCGTGACTCTGACCTTCGTAAGCTGGCATCGGTGCCAGGCTCACACACCTTCTCCTGCGATAGAAGACAAGACAGCGACTGAGATTTAAGTCTCAGGCCCAGTCTTGTCATCCTACCTTCTTCCCTCTCTCTCTCCACTCTCTTAAAACACACCTCACTCTCGTCATGGTGGTTGTTGCCCACCCCGTAGTACGAAGGGCAGCCTTCCTGAGAAGGACGGGATTTGCCGGCCTTGGCCGATCTACCCGTTCGGGGACTATTTACTTTTTCACTGTTCGCCATATTTATTTTGTTCCTTTTTTAAGGGGTACGGTCCCCTTGTGGGGTTCTAACGGCCGAACTTCCCGCTGACCATGCCCGGGCATACGAGCCCGGAACTACATCGCGTAGGCAACACAGCTCCGGACTCGCAAACCGGACACTCCCCTCAGGGACCCCCGAACCTTGAGACTTTGTACTCTGCGCGCCGCGACACCCAGCGCACACCCACCCCCCCGAGATCACACCACTATGGTGTGATCTCGGAGAGACAGCCGCCCGCGAAATGTCGCCACGCGCAGCGACTCCGATCCAACACGGATCCTTCCCTCCCCGCTCAATTAAGAGCCTTGCCCATCCACTGTGCCCTCTGCTAATCAGAGGGACACGCGGAGGGCCCTCAACTCAGGCACCCCTGCCTGACCCGCTCAGCAAGGCCGAGCCCCTACCCCAGCTTCTGCACGTGCTCCTAATAAAAGTTTAGGGGCGCGCGCAGAAGTTCCCCTCCCAAGTCCGGACTTTAGCTACGGCCAACAAGATCCCCGATCCATATCGGGAGAAGTTATTGACCGTACCCAGGGTGCACCCGCCCAATCCAGTACTATCCCTGCGGATTGAGAATTCGCGAAGGATAGTAGTGGATGAGCTTCGAGGAGGTAGCCGGCACCGCACCCCACCCCAACCTAACCTAACTTTTTGTTTTTTTTTTTACTTGGGGAAATGCCTTTATGCATACCCGCTCGTGTGGGAACACGAGCGGGTTATGTTAGACTCCGAACGCCACGGCCTCAGCCGTGGTGCTAATACCAACTAAAACCCCAAGGTGTTTCACGTCGTCGGCAAGTCGGACGGGGCCACGGGACCATGCAGAGTATGCACCGCAGCCCCATCTCGCCGATTGTCCGCCCCTAGGCGGCCCCGTTTCAGGAGGGGGAGGCAAGCCACCCCCTTCCCACTTCGTGGCGATGCGCCGAAACACAGGGCGCGTCGGCTACCTCTGGAGGGCCCCGTCACGTTATGTGACTAGGGAGGGCCAGCGGATGTCCCCACATCCGCCACCCCGGGCCCTCCGAGCGGAGATGGCGTGCGACTACGACTTGCACGCCTCCGTCTCCGCCCCCTCCGGAGCGGGTGAGCGAGAGGATCTCTCTCTCTCTCCCGTTCCTCGGCCTCTCTCTGCGACATCACCTCCTCGCAGAAAGAGGCCATCGCCTCCCAGGACCTCTCGTCAGCGACCATCTTTGCTATGATGTTCGGCAACGAGATGTCCCCACCCATTTCCGCGGCCAAGAACAGCCGCGGATCCGCCGCCCCCGGGCAAGCCTCCAGCACGTGTTGCGCCGTTTCCTCGGCGCAGCCGCACTGGTGGCACTCCGGAGTCTCCTCCCTCCGGGCCACGCGATACAGGTACCTCCCGAAGCAACCGTGCCCCGAGAGGACCTGCGTCAATCGGAAAGAGAGGCTCCCATGGCCGCGATGCATCCACTCCGCCAATACAGGTCGGATCGCCTCTAGGAGCCGGACAGCTCCGGCTCCCCTCCTCTGGACCAAGGCGATCCGCAGACTCCACGACTCGAGGGCGTCTTCTCTCGCCCTCTTCCGCCACTACTCGACCTCTCGCGGGACAGGCCGAAGGTCCTCCGCACGTGCGCGCGCTCTGCGCCAGTACACGGAGGAGAGAACCTCGGCCTCCAAGTCCCACGGGAGGGAGCCGGCCAGGGCACACGCCACCTCATGGGAAAGTGTGCAGTACCCCCGACACACCCTCACCGCCATCACTCTCTGGCCCTTGTGGAGCTGGGCGACCTCTCTCGGGCCCAAGAATTCGGCCCATATAGGGGCGGCGTAGAGAGCCATGGACCTTACCAACGCCATATACAGGCGGCGGCAGCTCCCCCCTCCTCCTCCGAGATTCGGAAGTAGGCGGCTCAACGCTGCCGCCGTCCCCACGACTCTCGGTGTCAAACCCTCAAAGTGAGGCCCGAATCTTCACCTGCTGTCGAGCACGACGCCGAGATATTTCAGCGTCGTGCCGACAGCAATGGGCGCCCTCCGAGGTCCATGGAAACAGATGGCCTCGGATTTTTGTAGCGCCACCTCCAGGCCCAACCGCCGGATCCTGGCCACCACTGCAGCAACCGCAGCAGTGGCCCGGATGGACGCTTCTCTAAACGTCCGCCCCCGGGCGGTAACGAGCGTGTCGTCGGCGTAACAAACAATGCCGACGCCACGAAGGTTAGCGCCCCTCAGCACCCAATCGTACCCGATGTTCCACAGGGTGGGGCCCACTGCAGACCCCTGTGGAACACCACGGGTCATGGGGCTCCGGTCTTCTCTATCCTTTGTGGGGTAGACTACCTCTCGATTCGAAAGGTAGTCCCCCACGAGGCGTCGGAGGTACTGGGGCACGTTATGGTACCCCAGCGCCTCCAATATTACGTTCCAGGGCAGAGTGTTGAACGCGTTGGCGATGTCAAGAGACACCGCCAACATCACCCCGCCGCTGGAGATCGCCTCGTTGGAGAGGTCGCGGACGTACGATATGGCATCGATCGTCGAGCGACCTCTCCGAAACCCAAACTGCGTGTCGGCCAGATCCGGGCCGACATCCTCCAGGTGCTTGACGAGGCGGGCATTCACCACTCGCTCCAGGAGCTTGCCCGCCTCGTCAAGCAGCACTATTGGGCGATATCTTGACGGTTGGTCCGCCGGGCGCCCCTCTTTCCTTAGCAGGACCAACCGCCCTTTCTTCCACCGCCTGGGAAACCTCCCTTCCCGCAGGCAGCGGTCAAACAACTCCATCAGCTGCTCTCCTAACTCTTCCTGGACGAGAGCCCACGCGCGACCGGGAATCCCATCGGGCCCTGGCGCCGTGTTTTTGGCCCTCATTCTAAGGACAGTCGCTCCCAGCTCGCCCTGTGAGAGCTCAGGAACCTCCTCCTCCACCTCTGTGGCAGGCGCCGGTAAGGTGGGAGGGACGAATTCGGTCCCCGGACTACCGGGAAACAGTCCCTCAACCACCTGCCGGAGGATTTCCGGCTCCAGGGTGCTGGTCACCGGAGGGGCCCAGGGTCGCAGTTTCTGGCGAGCCCACTTGTAGGGCCGCCCCCACGGGTCCCTCTCCAGTGACTCAAGCATCTTTGTCCAGGCCCGTGCCTTGGCCTGGCTTATCGCGACGCGGAGGGCCTTGCACACCTCTCTATATGTGATATAGAGGCGGTCCAGCTCGTCCGCGTCCTGCACACTCCTCCGGCGGTGCCGCTGGTAACTGCGACGTCTTGCCAGACACTGACACCGGAGCTCGGCAATCCCTTGGTTCCACCAATAGACTTGGCGTTTGGCCTGCGGAGGCCTCGCACGCGGCATGGCAGCGTCGCACACGTGTGCCATGGCCTCACACAGACCATCGGCTGCGGCGTCCAAGTCTATGTCCTCAGAGGGTGGGGCATTCCACGTCTGGACAATTGCGGCTTCCCGCAACAAATCCGTGTCCAGACGTGTCAGCGCCCACATCCTCGAGAGGAGGGGATTGGGCAAGCGACTGGGTGGTGATCGCCACCAAGCCATCCAGATCTCCGACCCAGTCTGGCCTGGGCGGGATCCGGTATGGCTCGGCGACCACGGCCACCTTGATCAACCTCTCTGCCAGACCCTGGAGAAGAAGGTCCTGGGCCCTGGCAGAGTGGTTGACATTTGCCTGGAGAAAAGTTAGGGCCGACATCCTAACTTTCCTCCATGCGTGCCACCTGCTCCACAGCGGGGCGAGCTGGCTGCGACCTGGCCTTGGTCGCAGCCTGCTTCTTTCGGCTCTCTATCTTTGACGGGGGCTTGGCGCATGCCTTGCCCCCGGAGAAGTGCTCCGCCGGCTTCCCCGCAGCTACACATAAGGTGCAGTGGGGGGCAGCGGAACAGCCGCTGGCCTTATGGCCCGTTCGACCGCAGCGGTAGCATTCCTCGCTGCGGTCTACCTCAGACTTGCACTGGGCCTTAACATGGCCCAGTGCAAGGCACCGGAAGCAGCGGCGGAGTCGAGCCTCTAGGACCTCTACCCGCGCCGCCACCCAGCCCACCAACACCCGGTTGCCGGCCGCCACAATCTTTTTAACCACTGGGGTGAATTTCATAACCCTAAAATCATGTCCACCAAGTACTACTAGCCATTACATACCAAGACTGATGAAAGAAACTATTGAGATATCGAAATGCTAGAATTTCAGGCGAGGTGATGGTTTTTGAGTCACCAGTGCGTAGAATCCAGTATAAGGTTGCCTTATTATTTAAAATACGCGTTAAAAATGTGAAGTTTTAGGAATTGTGGTGTCATTTTATGGAAAAGCTGCATTTTGTGATGGAAGCAAGCCGCTTTGCAGTGATAGTAGGGACCAAATAAACGATTTTATCCACAGCAGCGAAACTTCTATCCCTTAAGAACACAGATGGCAACACTTTTCCAAAACTTAATATAAATATTACATCCAATAAATAAAAACTGCTTTGAAATCGGAGAAGTATATCGTTTTTGAGATGTTTGTGACAGAAGTTGGCATATATTATATATGTCATGTTGTAAGTTGATTTTTGTATTTTGGTTGATTCACAGATCTGCATATCTGTGGGTTGATTTAATTTAATGACAAATTAAGCAATTTTCTTTCGATTGACACATTTATTATTAAAATCGGGTTATATAATTTTTTAAAGTTTTTTTTAAGAAGCGGTGTCGGTCGTCTCTGTTATTTTTGCTGCTGCGGATAAAATAGCTTACTTTTGTCTCTGACATGTTGTAAAGTTGTATTATTATCAACGAATAGATCTACTTACATCCTTCATAGTTCCTAACTTAGGAAAAGGATTACTTATACGTAAAATACAACTGCATTTTTTTCTAAAAGTTTTTTACTTTCGACAGAAAAGGCGCCCGCGCCGTGTTTCTTAATTTCTATACATAAAGATTTCATACTACACTACGACACATATATTAAAATGTTTTATAATAAGTACATAATAAATAAGCTAATGTGAGTAAACAACAGAGCTGCACCACTACACCGTGCATCACACCACTACACCGTGCATCACACCACTACACCGTGCATCACACCACTACACCGTGCATCACACCACTACACCGTGCATCACACCACTACACCGTGCATCACACCACTACACCGTGCATCACACCACACCTCGCTCGTGCAACATTTCTGTAAACGTGACAGCACAGTAATCACTATGAAACCTTTGACCAAAATAAAATGAATGGACGGGCCCAGTAGAAGCGCATTTTTGAAGATTACAAAATGAGCGCCAGCTCTCATTTCGTTTCAGTCGGTCTCTAGCCGTAGGAAGTGAAACACGAGTCTATTGTTACGCGATAACGAAACATCTGACAAAATTATGAATTCGTATCCTTTAAGGAAGTGTAAATACACAAATAAAACCGATATCTATTATTTGCAACAAATATACTGTACATTTTTATAATTATGTGTTGAAGTATATGTCCGACGATTTTGACTCGTTTTTACTGATCAAGTTCAATGGTTAGGGCCCGTCCATTCATTTTATTTTGGTCGAAGTATGAAACTATAATTATAGTACTTATAATATACCGGACGTATCTCTACTACACACGACGGACATACTCGGAGATATCATTGTACTCATCATTACAAACTACGAGTACTTTGGGACCAATACTGAAATCACGTCCGTATATCGTCTGTCCTGGTGTCTGGGTGTAGTTCAGTGGAGTTCCTGTCGAAGCTGGTATAGCCGACACGCGCAGTTGACGGGGATCGGTCCGCTCCTTACAGATTCAAGACTTGTTCCATCACGGGTCAGAACTAGGAAGCTGTAGGTCATGGTATCCTGCTCGCATGTGATGTTCCTCTGTAGGTGAGAGAACTGGAAGTGACTCGTCTCCTTGGTGAGTCTCCCGGTGTGGCTGGAACAAAAAAATTAAGTAGGTACAACTTGTCGAATTTGTAAATATGAATTTGAACTATGTAAGTATGGCAAGGCTACAAGACAATAGCTTTTTGAGCCTAAAATCATTGATATAGCGATTAACGTAAGTTATTGTATTTTGAAGACAAGTTTTTCACACAATAAAACACACAATTTGAATCACCTACAGCGTCTCCCCTCAACGTGAGTGTATGTCGTTTATGTCCCCTGACAGGTGACGTCATCACGTGTCATATGTGTAGTTACCTGCATTCCTCGATCCGGAACCACTGCATGAAGTTGTACGTCTGCACCACCACGCGCACGATGCCCTTGTGGTCCGTGATCTCGTAGATTGGCGAGTACTGTCAACACAACGATCAAAGAGTCAGAATCACAACACTACGTGAAGAAATAACTTATACATTATACACGTATGTGTATCAGGGCAACGACCGACTGAGTGATAGATTTAAATGTTCTAATAAAAATTCAGGTGTTCTGTATATCTGCATATTTACCATCTTCGAGCGGAGGGGAGGGGGAGGGGGGGGGGTGTAAAGTAAGTACTTACGGATACATTATGTTTACAATCGTTTTGACTTTCCTCCTCCGATGCGTCTCTCCAGATGTTGATCTCGTGAACGTGTCCCAGTGACACTCCCTTCTGAAATAAAACGGAGATGAGTGAGTGTCTGCAGACAGACTGACACACTTATGTAAACAATAACTATGAGGGCATGGAGCTACAGTGTGGGCACGAGGTCCACCTGACACCGCCGAGTGAGCTCTGCAAGCCGTCTCGTGTGCGGTCACACTCGTGCGGACACTGGTGGAACTACTCCTGAAGATGAATCAGGCACAGACACTGCAATGCAGCGCCAGCTACATGCAGGCTGTCCGTGTCACATACAATAATGGAAGCGCTTGTTTCCCTGGATCGACTCGCGGCTGGGTGTCACCTTCCAACAGCTGAGTGTCGCTCTGCAGACTGATGAGGGTACATGATACACAGTGACAGTGTCAGTACTTCGTGTTATAAATACCTGACAGTAACTCCGTCCCTTTATTTGTTACATTTTCACAACTCAATGGCTGATCGATTTGGATGAAATTTAACCAGAATAGAGGTGATACAAAGTAAAAGAAAATAATATTGACAAGAAGGGAAGGTGTAGCAAAGGCATATTTTTTTTCAATTCAAAGGTAAAATAATTAAATGAGCGGGAAGCGGCTACAGTTTTAGAAGATGCACGAAATAAAAAGAGAAGATGTAAGTGACGACAGACCTGTTTCAACAGATTGTTGATCTCTTCATCTGGATATTTGTCGTGTTTGTCGGTACAGTAGTGGTGTCCTCTACATCTGGGAGGCATCTCCGCCAGGTGTCCCACAGACACTGGACCGGCCTCGGCTGCGCTCAGAACAACGCCCTGGGGGAAACTAAATGTGTCAATCACAAACATACATACATACATCTACAAACCTATGCCATGAACAACTGCTACTGAATGGAGCGTGATGCAACTACTCTTTACTCATTAAAGGTTACAATCAATATCACTCAAGAAAACAAAATATGCGAGTTCATTGCTTATTGTCATTGATAATCTGTTTATTTATGTTATCTAAAAAAAGTCTAAATAATTCTTGCTGTTTAAAAAAACTAAAAAACACACTTTAAAATCGTAATTCTGAAGATCCTGGTAAGGATAATGGGACAAACTATTTATATTATTGTATTGTCATCGGTCCTTGATAACTGTGCAAAGTTTCGAATCAACCCGTCGTTTTGAAAGGGGTGAAAATCACGTTCATTTCATTTACATCCATATTAATTAGTTACATATATATGTATAGACATATAACAATGAAAGATTTTACAAAGAAGGTGTAGGTTAAGGTGAAGTTAAAGTCAGTCGCGGAAGTTTTGAATATCTCGCTCTACACTATACAGAAACTGCATCAAATTATTTACCATAACAAGTCCAATGCAGAGCAGTGCAGACTCCATTTTTGTCGAACTTGTTGTTGGAACGGTGTAGTGTGGAGTAACAACAAGCCGCGTCCGCTCGCAGGGAGGTGTCTAGTAACAACAAGCCGCGTCCGCTCGCAGGGAGGTGTCTAGTAACAACAAGCCGCGTCCGCTCGCAGGGAGGTGTCTAGTAACAACAGGCCGCGTCCGCTCGCAGGGAGGTGTCTAGTAACAACAGGCCGCGTCCGCTCGCAGGGAGGTCTCGCCGTGCAATGAACGGTTCGGCTCGACTCCCAACTCTCTTTATCCTGTGTCCAGTGTCCGGTGTGACGCGCGACTCACATACACTGATGTGACGTAGTGGTGACGTCACGCACGTGGACTAGATACATTATTGCAAATAACGTGGATTTGGGAATACCAAAGTATTTAGGAACAGGTTAAAACTGGAGTTAGGAGTGTTTGTTGACTTGTCACGACGTTGTTGTTCCAACCATGTCTTCAGTGTGACAAAACAAGTGGAGGGCAGACCTCTACAGTGTAGCGGCCCCCCACTTGTCTTGGAAATAGAAGCTTTCATTTAATTTGACACTTTTTAGGGTTACGAAGTACTACAAGAAACCGACTATCTGTCTGTCCGTCTGTTCGTTAGTCCATCCGTCCTAATTTTCGATAATATGGTGTCGATATCAGATGAGACAAACATTCGCACACCCGCCACGCTTCCTCACCACATCTTCCTTGTTTGTGTGATCTGAATTCAAAACCAAATTCAAATTCATTATTATATTCAATTATTTATTGAGAATAAAACGGACAAATTCCACTAACATTTATCTCATATATTGTTAAACTAAAATAGATTTCCTAGTAAAAATATGAATAATATTATAAAATTACTAATATAATAATTACAACAAATTGCTGTAAAAATATGTCAACATAAAATTAGTATGTCATACAAATTGTCATTATAGTCAACGGCTTTTTTGCCCCTTTTCTGTTTGTGCGGGTTCCAGACACATGCGCTCGACTCCAGCTTGCTGCTGACTAACGAGTTGTACAATGTTGCAACAACTTGTAATATTAAAGAGTTTCTGTTTTGACTATACCTATAGAGCTCGGCAACTTGTGTCATTTTAACAATGTATGTTTATCACTGAAAAATACTTATTTTAAAAAACCCAAGTGCAAGTAGCGTTCGTGGTCTGAGGGTCCCTGAGGTTAGTGGTGTGGTACTCCGTACCACACCACTAACATACGAACTACATACATATTGTAAAATACTAACGTATAAAATGTAATGTGACATTTCAACTGGGCTATATTATTACAGTTCAAAAGATACATCCGTTAAAAGGTAGGACAGACAGACAGATAGACAAACAGGCAGACAGCTTAGGCTTAGTAATATGGTCCCTTTACAACCTCGGGATACGGAATCCCAAAAAAAACTCTAGACTAGTTTCTATACTAGACTAGTAGTATGTGGTAGGTACTTATAATACATCAGCTATCTTAGAATATAATAGTGCTACAAACCGAATGTAGGCCAGTAAACTAATCCTCAACTGATTCAGCTTCATTTGCCATAATTATGTAAGTTCGGTGACAATTCAATGTTATGGTACCATCGAGCCGGTCTGATGATAGAGATAGAAGGTGGCCATAGGAAATCTTATACGAAACGACGTACATAACCCCGTCGAGTTTGGGTTCGTTGGATTTGTCTTCCCAAGCAATGATAATGATAACTTTCTTCATAATTTACTGACTTCCAAAAAGGAGGAGGTAAGTACTATGTTCGTGTTTTTTTTTTTTTTAATGTATGTTCATCGTTATTTTCGGCAATTGTGAACCGATATAAAAAAAAAAAATTTAGTTCGAGGGGGTATACTCCCGAGGTGGTCCCATTAACATCAAGTCAGGATCTCATGATGGAATCTAAAGAATACCGAGATTTAATATTCATAACAAAAATTCCAAAAATACATATAATGGTGTCGCAATTCCAATTAAACCACAACTTGTTTTGAATACCACTTTTTATGAAGAAATTCAGACTATAGCACTTTTATTATCCACAGAAATGAAAAACTAACTAACAATATTTGACCCACTTCCCGGTTTCCGATTGAGCTGAAATATTGCATACTTATGTAAGTTTAGTAACAATGCAATAATCTGGTACTATTGAGCTGATCTGATGATGGAGCCAGGAGGTGAATAGTGGAACTCCTCAACGGCGAACAGCAAAGACACGGAATTTTGTAAATGGATTTTAACTAAAATATAGTCTGTTATAAACTCCATCATGACATGACTGCCGCACCCAGGGTTGACTTCCGGCGAGGGAACTCCTCAACAGTGAATAGGACAGACATAAAAAAATTTGTACATGGATTTAATTGTGATAGCCCGTTTTAAAGTTGTTCATGACGTGGCTGCCAGATCTTAAAAGCTTATCTTTGAAAACGTTTTTAAAATAAAACTTGTTTTGCACTAAAAGGGTAAAATAAATTATTTTTAACAAAAAAATAAACCGACTTGAAAACCACAAATACGCTCTCAAAAGCAATAAATAAAGTAATATAATTATTATAAGGGCTACACACTCATCACATTTGAAGTCGGTGCCAGCGAAAACAAGTAGGTAAATAAATGTGATAGAACGTATGAATGTGCGTAACCCTGTTTAATAATGACCTCTTGTCGGCGCAGTGTAGCCTATGTGCGCAATCCTGTTTTAGAATGACCTCCTTTCGGCGCAGTGTAGCATATGTGCGTAACCCTGTTTTATAATAACCTTCTTTAGGCGCAGTTTAGCCTATGTACATAACCGTGTTTAATAATGACATCCATTCGGCACAATGTAGCCTATGTGAGTGGCACTCGATGTCGTGCGGTACTCAGCGACACACAGTGTCGTGCGCCGAGGATGTCGCAACACAGAAGCCGCGCGACATGTTGCCGCCGTAATGACGCTCACTTGCACATCGCGAGTTCGCGGTACATTCTCACAACATCAAGACAAAGATAAGTATTGCTCTACAAATTGTCGTCGCGAAGCAACTTTTAACATCTTCTTGATATTACACCTTAAATTCATTACGTGAAGCATTATTATCGTTTGTTTGTGCGTTTCCGCATGTCTCGCCCTGGTTAGTGCTGAAATTGTGTGCATTATAACAATTGGGTATGTAATGTTTAGCACATAGTGTGACCGCGGCTCCGCGAGGTGACGCGGCGGCGCGGGCGCATGCCGCGTCACGCGCTGATGCAAGCTGCCCTCTCTGCTGTCGGCTGTCGGCAAGCGAGGTAGGTTGTTACGGGTACTGACTGGAAACTGGCAGGAAGTTCCGTACCTACGTGTGCCCATGCAGTACCTATAATATCTATAATATGGATTGTTTTCTTTTCTTTTTTCGTTTTTACGAAACTGGCAAGTGCCTTTATTACTTAACTAGCCGTCCGCCCCGGCTTCGCACGAGTGTAAGCTCGGCCTTCGGCCTCGCTACAAAATATAATATAGCCTATGTGTACCGGGGATAGTGTAGCTTCCCAACAGTGAAAGAATTTTTCAAATCGGTTCAGTGGTTTCTGAGCCTATTCATTACAAACATACAAACAAACAAAAATAGGTACAAATCTTTCCTCTTTATAATATTAGTGTAGATTTAAAAAAAATAAAAAATTACAAGCTAACACTACAAAAACAGACTGTCCATAGATCGTTGAAGGTCCAAATGCTCGCGCCCACTACCAGTCGGCAGTGTACCCAGCATGCTGGCAGCATTACCACGCTGATTGGAAATGCTTATGCGTTAAGTCAGAAAAACGCCAGAATTTTGTTCACGCTTCACAGTAACCACGTGCCCTGAAACATTTTTGAAAATGAGGTGAGCTCTCGGTCCCCGAGGGATAGTAGGAACTTCCTATGCCCAAGCGCCCAATGTCTCAACCCCAAACTGCTCAAATATGTAACCACTGCCGAGGTTAGGATATTTGATATTATGAAAACCCGTACAAAGAGCTTTAAATCCACTTTTATTGTGCTAATTGCTAGACTGCGTGGAATGCGCTGCCTGTATGGGTTTTCCGTTATGTAATCGAATAGTAGCCTAGTAGCCTATAGGATGCAGTTGTACTACGTATCTGTCGACGGCTGTCATATCATACGTACCTACATACCTTGTGGACAAGCAATGCAGTAGTATGTAATCTATATACATACTAGCTGACTCGGCAAACGTTGATTTGCCTTATAAATTAATAAAAACAAAAAATTTCGTCAAAATAAAAATTGATAGTAGCCGATTCTCAGACCTACTGAATATGCATATAAAATTTGGTAAAAATCGGTAAAGCCGTTTCGGAGAAGTACGGTAACTAACATTGTGACATGGAAATTTTATATATATAGTGATGATGATGATGATAATAAAAACGTAGAGATAAAAAAATATATGTAATTGCACGTTGCACGTTATGACATTATTGCACACATGGTCATCTGACCCCAAACTAAGCAAAGCTTGTAATATGGCAAGATAAAAAAAAACACAGGGCGTCTTAAAATAAGCAGCTGAACACGATAGGACAGTTTTTAGAATTTTTGTCTGTTTGTTTGTTTGTTTGTTTGTCCACGCACATCTCCTAAACCACTGGACGGATTTCAATGCGGTTTTCACGAATATGCTTAGAAATGACCAGATTAAAACATAGGCTATGTTATATCATTTATTTTATTTCTTTATTATTTCATAAAAGAAATTAAAAAAATCAATGATTATTTTCTTCGTTACCCGAAACGTAATATGAGGATCGTCACATAGCCTCAAGCAAGGAAGTCCAAAGTAAAGAGAATGTTATTGACATAACCATTATAAAAATTTGAAACTGTCAACTGTCATTCAGATAATCAGTTTAAATTTAAAGAAGGTTCCTTAACCTTCTTAGATGAATGAACGTGTAGACAAGGATGTTATAAAAACATAGGCCTTACAACCTCTTTGGTGATTCAATCCAATGCATTTTGCAAGACAAGCATAATTATGTCAGGGTTCCGTGACCAAAGCCATACTTGTGGTCGTATGCATATAGTTCAGAAATTGCATGGTCATAGAAGAATTCAAACGAGCGAAGCTGGACAGTCAAATTTCAGAGATGTATCATCCCGACATGACATGATATACTTTTCATGGTATAGACAAAAAGAAAACTTCAAAACATGCTCTGCACTGTGGTCACATTATATATTTTTTTTAAACTGTTGACGGTGTTTTTACTGTTATGCTTCTATCAATACTTCACACAGAGCGAGTTAAAATAAGCAGCTGAACATGTTAAGGCAGTTTTTAGAATTTTTGTTTGTTTGTTCACGCACATCGCCTAAACCCCTGAAGGAAATGCGGACGGATTTAAATACGGTTTTCATGAATATGCTTGCTATGACCAGATTGAAGTATAGGCTATGTTATTTTGCGCAAGGGCCGGATTAAGGGAAGAAAAAAGGATTGAAGTTTTATATGAAAATCTACGCGTACGAAGTCGCGGGCAAAAAATCTAGTTGTATAATAAAGTGAAGAAGAATTGAGTAAAGAGCACCGATCCATTAGGCAACATCTTGCAACACGTTGATCGATGGAAAGGATGCTCGCCTATTGAGCTCGATCATCCTTCCGTTTGCCCTGAATACAGTTTGATAACACTGTTCGCAGCCTGATGATGCTATAATACACAATCGCGAAACACCTCGGCGGGGGGAAGGGAGGGCGGATACTTTTAATAAAAAGAAAACGAACCTGCGTTCACCGGTGAGAGTGCAACACCGCTCCGTCTCCGCCGCACGTACTGGTTGCGCGTCTAACTTTTAACGTCCCAAATACGAATTTGGTGCCGTCTTGCAAACGTCAAACGTTTAGAGACGTCAATCAGTAGATATTTTTGTAATTATCGATATCGAAGTGAAACAGAGTTTAGTGCCTTCCGCGCATCGAGTGTGTAGTGAGGTGACAGTGGGTGGAAGTTACTTTCGCCGAGTGTTTGTGTACAACGATGGATTCGCGAAGCATTAAGGTAAGGGACTTGTGTTGTGTTATAAAATCACCAATTATTTTCGTGGCAGCACAAAAACAAAGTTTTACACCATATACAGAGTAAAACGGTGCAGCAGATGAACTTTGTAAAAAAAACAACATTTTTCTTGTATAATGGTTGATAAAACAAATAAAGATACCGTCAAATGACGTCCTGGTTGTTTGAAGCCTGTGTAATATAACCTTTGTGGAGACCACCTGCCGCCGGCTCCTTGCTGAAAAAAGGTTTCATTTTTTCTTCTATTAGGCATGATGTTACTGGATTTCCACGAATACAATCCTGTAAATACAAATATAAACTCAAACGATTCAAGTTTGTAAGCTCTACGTGAAATGGAATGATGATATACGTTCGTGAATAAATTTGTTTTCTTATAAAGTTTCACTTGTAAAACAATGCACTAATACAAAAACGTGCGAACCACACGTCGTCGGGAGAACAATAGTTAAAATGATGGTTACAAATAATAATTTTCCTATCTAAGTATTCCTATCTAAATACTTAAGATTGCATTTACCTGGGAAGAAAATTATTTATGAAAAATCGCCAATTTTGGAATGAATTAAGATGTTTTTAGAGCGATGCTGACCGATCCTGGCCGGTAGCACGGTAACAGCACCCTCCTCGATCCTCAGCCCTGCACCGATCACTTGCACCTGCCACTACCACCACTCTATTATGTGCAGTTTCGATACCATCACTCAAAAACGGTAAAGTAAAACATACTGAAGAAACCGGTATATCCAAGAACCTCAAAACTTCAAAGACATCGCTGTCACTGACATGCACTAGGTCAGCAGCAGCACGGTGGATCTCTCGCTCTGAGAGAAGACCTGTACCCAGAATTAGGGCCACGATGAAGATGAAATGGTGAAGATGATAGGAATAATAGGACGAGACGTCATAACATACAAACATCTCAGCGGCTTTAGCAGACAGGAGTACTACAGTCCCATCAAGTAAATAACTCGTTTGTCTCGTCTCACTAACGTAAAAATGACTGAAATGACCGACTCTATATCTCATCATAACTGTCGACTCCGTCTCTACTACACGAGATATCCGCGGAGGTTGTAAGCAGCGGACCGTCGCGCCGGTTGTAAAAGACCGTCTCTACTACACGAGATATCCGCGGAGGTTGTAAGCAGCGGACCGTCGCGCCGGTTGTAAAAGACCGTCTCTACTACACGAGATATCCGCGGAGGTTGTAAGCTGCGGACCTGTAAGAGATCCGTCTCTACTACACGAGATATCCGCGGAGGTTGTAAGATGCGCCATACAACAAATGTTTTTTTTTATAGGTATTTTTTATTTTCTCAAGTCTAAAAACGGTAATACGTGCAAGCGTCAAACTTGATATGAGTATAGTACACAGTTTAAAGTAAAACAACAAATAATAAATGCTGGCCAAATGTGAGTCAGTGACAAGTTTCTCGTACGATCACCGAAGTTAATCAATGTCGAGCGCGGTCGGTAGATACTTGGATGGGTGACCACCTGGACATGTAGTCTTTTTGCACTACTTTTTATAATTTAGTAGTTACCAATTTATGTCGTGGTACGGAACCCACAGTGCGCGGGCCCGACTAGCACTTGGCCTCTTTTATTATTTCTTGACTACCACATTATTTGTTAACTACTAAAGTTACATAAGGCTATAATAAAGGGTTACATGTAAAGGGCGTACAAAGACGAAGGGGTTCATAATCCAACCCGAAAATAGCAAAAAAGTATCAGCTGTTCCATAGAAAACGGTTACTTACACACGAAAATGTATCAAACAGTTGATTTGTAGTTTGGCTCCGTAGTACAAGATAATTCATAATGATGGGTAGTATGAACCCCTTCCTACTCTTAGTTCAGCTTTATCATTGTTACCTGCATGGAGCACCTTCAACATGAGAGACGCTTCCAACCAAGCTGGTGGTAGCCACATCCGGCGCAACAGATAACACTCTTCAACCACGTGCACACGTCACACACGCCATTCTATATTGCATTCAACAATTATACCTACTCGTATATTTGTAGCCGCGTGTTGATCGTTTGATTCGGACAATCAGTGTCGATAGAGAATCTTGCGGCAGCCTGGCCTCTCCTCTCCTCTCCTCTCCTCGGCTCACGTCTGTTGAATCATTCCTTCATACTACTCATGAAAAAATACATCGTATAATTGTTTATTACTGTTAATTGTTGAATGAAACATCTCGCTTAAAACCAACAATTAAACATAGGTAGTACTCGTAGGTATAAAAACAGTGACTAACTAATCAGTAAGTCTCCAAAACTACAATTAATGATGCAGGTACCTACTCGTACTATAAGAGTAAGTAGATCGTTGTCGGTGGGAGAGGTTCGCTGAGAACTGAGAAGGGCCAAATTAAAGGGAACAAATTGAGGTTCAATGTTTACATGAAAGTTCTATATTTTGATGTTTTGATGATATATGATATGAAGTTAATGGTTTAAAATAAATAAATATTGTTGTAGAATTACGTTTGTAAGACGGATTATGTGGGTGTGTGAGTGAAACTGTGATTTCAATATTGTGTTGTGTACTGTCACTACGAATCATTCTACTACTGATATAATATTGTGAAAGAACAGAACTAGAAGGAAGGGGGGGGGGTGTCACAAGGGTGTTAAAAGTTAATATTAAATTATCTATTCGCGTGTGAAGTCACAGGCTGCAGCCCATACGTACGCGTGATAGATTAGCTTGTATTGAATACTGGGTTATGCGGAAAAGGTGTACAAGGGGTCCATAGTACCCATCATGATGAAACTTTTGCACTACAGGGGTACATAACAATAATGACGCAAAAAAACAGCTGTTCCGAGCATTTTGTCGATTGTACGTTGTAAACAAGTGATCGTGTGGCGACGGAGGAGGCACGACTAGATGCCAACGTGTATCATTTGCCGAGACATGTTGTATTCAGAAAGCAAATCGGATTCAGTTCACTTTCGTTCCTCCGATATGCGATGTTTACTGTACGAGTAGGATATCGATGTACAGTCAGAACGGTTACAGTCTGCGTTACAATGATGCAGATCCACTCCACATCACTACGGTTCACGACCTCCAATGAACCTAGTTACTCAGTATTTTGCCAAATAGTGATCTAAAGTCAGAGATGCTGACTGAAACGCAGGACTTGTACTGATGCCTTCTGTGATGCAGGATGCAGGATGCAGGACCTACGTAACACTTTTTTGAGTTTTGGCGCCAACATAATAAATAATGACCTATGTAGGTATGTTCATTGTAACATGTTCGTAAAGTTGTGTAATGATGATGATTCGTCATTTCATTATGTTTCGTTGTATTTGTTTACGTACTCGAGCGTGGGCAACTCATGATACAGTAAAACGTATAATTATTATACAAAACTCCATAGAAGTGTGTAAAGTATCAACAACTTCACAGTCGCACATGTTGCACAAGAAACATGTGCGACGCTACGAGTACCTACACTACTCGTACTCGTGTCGCACATGTTGCACAACAAACATGTGTGACGCTACGAGTACCTACACTACTCGTACTCGTGTCGCACATGTTGCACAACAAACATGTGCGACGCTACGAGTACCTACACTACTCGTACTCGTGTCGCACATGTTGCACAACAAACATGTGTGACGCTACGAGTACCTACACTACTCGTACTCGTGTCGCACATGTTGCACAACAAACATGTGCGACGCTACGAGTACCTACACTACTCGTACTCGTGTCGCACATGTTGCACAACAAACATGTGTGACGCTACGAGTACCTACACTACTCGTACTCGTGTCGCACATGTTGCACAACAAACATGTGCGACGCTACGAGTACCTACACTACTCGTACTCGTGTCGCACATGTTGCACAACAAACATGTGCGACGCTACGAGTACCTACACTACTCGTACTCGTGTCGCACATGTTGCACAACAAACAAACAAACACACTTCTCAAAACAAAATAAATGTTTTCATTGGATATTTATACTCATTTTTTCATACGATCAGTATATATAAAATATGTCAGTTATAAAATTAAAAATAAATCAATAAATAAATAATTATCAAAAAAGTACTTAATTGTAAGTAAAAATTAATAATAGTTAAATACATTTAGGATGTTACATTTAGAGCCATAAAATCCAGGTCTAGGTAGGTAGGTAAGTATTTAGATGTTGTATTTCGGTACACTGGTACCGGTAGTACCGGTGTGTAGATAATGTTTGTACCTACTTACGTATATCTGTGCGTGTACACATTTATATTATTGAACAATACAATAAATATACTTTTGTATTGTATATGAGCCAATAATACAGGGTGACACAATTTTACGTCTAAAAATATGAATCGACGAAACAACCACGACGTCACTCTGTTTCATCGTGTGTTCTCTCTCGTGCTAACTAACGAGCTATCAAAAAATGGCTTTTACAAAACAAATGGAACAAACATCTGTACATACCTATTTATTACGAGTAAAGTGAATCGTTTCAGTTCCTCAGTTGCAACATACCTTAGTAAGGTAGACCCTGCAGGAAGGATATAGACATGATACGAGGCCTCGGCTGCTCCACTTGGATTCCCATGAGGTTCCATGAAACAAACACCGCACCTACTTCACACTAAACTCTGGGTTTCTCCAGCACCAACACTTCTCAACGAAACGAATCACGGCGGGATGTCACACTTTCCTATTCTATATATAAATAGGTATCTGCGGTTTCTCACGTTATTTACATGTTTCCCTACGGTTCACTGCAGGATGTCGTGAATGTATTAGTTTAGTGTACAAATACGTACGGTACGGGCATATGATGCGATGAGAACAAGTCCACATCAGCTCCTCCTGACTCCTCGGAGCCCAGCTCCTCCTGACTCCTCTGAGCCACGCATATGGTAGGGTTTCGTAACCAAAGCCATTTCATTATAGTCATAGTTCAGAAATTGATAGAAAAATTGGAACGAACGAAGCTCTGTGGACTTATTGAGATGTACCATCCCGATATAGCATTATATACTTTTTATGGTTTAAACATAGAGAAAACTGACCTTTGAGCTAGAACGCTATTTGAATTTATTACAGTTTTATCGCTGTTACTCAAAAAGTCACATAATGTTCGAAATAATTTTGAATGAAGGTTTAAAATATGACCTGTCTGTACTGTAAGTTATAAGTTTCTATGTCTCATAGTTTAGAAATGCAGGGGGGAGGGGGGGGACCAACTTTTTGCCACTTTGGCGGGCCATATTTCACAAAGTATAGACTTTATAAAAAAGTGATGTAAGAAACCTTACCCTCATTTTAAAAGATCTTTTCAACAATACCCCACACGAATAGGTGGAGTGATAAAAAATATTCATCCCCATTTCACATGTACCAGAGCCACCCCTAAAATGCAATATTATATTTTTTTTTATAAATATATCTTTTAAAATTGAGATCTATATAACAACTGTCATTTTACAAAGTTTCATGTACTTATCTTAATAATTATAGAAGTTAGAAGGTTCTAAAAAATTCGGTCGGACGGACAATATGATGGACAGACGGACAGACAGACAGATCGACGGACAGAACGAATTTATAAGGGTTCCTTGTCAGGCTACGGAACCCTAAAAAGACCTGAAATAAAGTCGAGTAAAAATGAGTCGACACAATATTATCTAATAATGGGTCGAGCATCATCATCAGCTGGAGATGGGGATCTCCAGAGCAGAGACTCGCCGCAGCCGCGCCCCTCGCTCCTCAGGTTTACTGACATTCATCTGATTGACATTCGTATATCATCATTGCTAACAATGCCAGTACATTATTAATCGAATGTCAAAGGGCCGTCTGAGTACTCGTACCTACTGTGTTCTTGCAACAAGTCATCGACCAAAGCTCGTCAACCACAAGCACGCTCGCTCGTCACTCGCGGACCCGACACCAGAGACCGGACCTAAAAGGAAAGAAAGTAGCGTGTTGCTACGGACACCGGTTTTTAACCATACATGGTTCATTCCCAGTTACCCGCAGTTCAGTTTCCCGCTTCGTATGCCGCTTGTTAATTGTATTATAATGTTTTTTATTTGTGTTTAACGTTATCACGACTGAATATCATTATCGATCCTCGTCATTTTTTATTTAGACCCACGGCTGTATTAAGGGTACAAAACCCCTTCAGATGCCTGCTTCTGTGCCAGATGGAGGGAACTGGGACTCACACTCACACGCACACTCCCGGGAAACTAAGAGCATTTCCGTTCCTTCCTTCTTCAACGGCGCGATGTCCACCGCACCATTGTCTTCCCTGGGCTCGCTTGTCTGGGAGGGAGGTCAGATCCCCAAAACCACTACCCCTTAGGCCCCCCTTTTTAGAGTTCCGTAGCCCGACAAAGAATCCTTAAAAATTCGTTCTGGCCGTCCGTCCGTCTGTCTGTCTGTCTCTCTGTCCGTCCGTACGAATTTTGTAGAACCTTCTAACTTGTATAATTATTGAGATCAGCATGAAACTTTGCAATTGTCAATCGATCCTCGTCCGAGCCTAGCGCATCACCACATCGACAATATAATGAGTTCTTAGTTAATAATTCGGAATTAGATATATTAGTTCCTAACTTTAGTAGTTACAATAAAACTGTTATCTCTCCACCTTAGTGTTAAACTGGATTGTTCAGACGCAGCAGCTGTGCTGGGTCTGAATACTCCATGTAAGTATGTTGTCACGTGTTGGAGGTGGAGGTGCACTATGGAGGAGCAAGCTCATTGGTTTCTGGGTGTATGCTTCGAGTTTCATCAATTTCGTGTATTCTGAATTATTTGTTTTTGCACTTCACAACATGCACTCGGTGCAGCGCAGCCCACGACCGGCGCGGGCGCTGTCGATACTCTCTACCCACGTGATACCTCCTCGTCACATGTTGTCTGCGTCCGTCCACCTCACACCGACACACGCTCACACACACACAGCTTGGTAGAATATACCTAATGTGACAGTAGTATCAATCATTGTTAACATTATTGTGGGGGTGATAAGAGCTGCACTGACATCTTATACTTGCGGTGTGTTGTACCTATTACCTAATTAAAACAAAGCTCAATATTTGCGTAATGTTTTATTATTATACGTAATATCAGGAGTGTTTCTCCAGCCGAGAGTGCCTGGAGTAGTGGAGTGTTACTGGGTTTAGATATTCAAAGTACAAAGTTCAAAATGCAGGTGTTTGTTAAGTTGTTGCATGATTCATAATCTAGGTAATATTGTGATTCATCATACATTTCATAATACTCGACCGCACAGTAACAGTTGTTATTTTGACGGTGACGTTGTCAATAAGCGAGGGTGGCTGAGCGGTAGCATGTGCGCTTTAGAACCTGACGGTACCCGGCTCGATCCTTGACCCTGTACCAGTTACCTACTCAGTTACTACTTCCGAGAACCTCAAAGTTCAAACACAATTATGACATTCAGCAACATGCACTGGGCCAACATGGGGCCCATTCTCTGTCACTGAGTGAAAACCTGTGGCCCAGAGATATGTCAAAGTCAAAGTTTTTATTTGCTTGCCAATGGGTATACAACACAGGGTATACAAGGTCTTAAAATATAAAATGTCCATCCATAATAATTAACATAACATAAGTAAGGGAGTGCAAATGGCGTGTACATGATTAATGAGGTTGGTTGCCAGTACATTGGTATTATCTATCTATACTAATATTATAAAGAGGAAACATTTGATTGTTTGCATTGAATATGCTCTGAAACTACTGAACCGATTTGAAAAATTATTTCACTGTTGAAAAGCTACACTGTCCCCGGGTGACATAGGCTATATCATATTTTATAGCGAGGCCGAAGGCCGAGCTTACACCCGTGCGAAGCCGGGGCGGACGGCTAGTCAGTTATAAAAACGTCTCAAAAGGAAACTGTCAATAGTGCGGTGGCAGAGGCAGGCGGCAGGTGACAGGTGACAGACGGCAGACAGTGTAATTTGGACGGTTGGCTAAACAGAAATAACTAGACGCAAGACAAAAAAAAAGACATTGCAGCGGCGCGCGGTCGGCGGCCGGCGGACGGTGGGAACGCACCTGCACACACTACTGACACATTTTATTCTGTGTCTGCGAAACCCACAGATTATGTATAGCTACTACGTAGGTCTTTGGCGAAACCTGACTCATTGTATGTTCAATACACTGGGTCAGGGTGTTCCCCAACATCTCGTAAACCTGTATTATTGAGATAAAATGTATCAGATAGTTATTTTTTATTTTATTTATTTATTTATGATATACGTTACTACATTTAATTTGCTTGCTAACACCAACAAACCTCGCCGAGGTTTTTTCAGAATCATTGGTTTAGTGATTATTATAATATTATACAGAATACACGTTAACATTTCCCCCGCTTGTACTCACATATATACTTACAAATAAGTGTATACTTTGTACAAGAAAGGATAGGATTTTATTATATTAAGAAACAGCAAATATTCCGTAAAATGAGGTATTACAGGAAGCTCGCTCCAACGTGGTGGTTGCCGCTGTGTGTGACCGTTGTGCAAGACGCGTGCGTGACAATCTAACCGTCTCTTAACACCAACGTATTGCCAACGTTACGGCAATTTACCACTAAAACCTATCATCTATTTAAAGAGTCGGCCACACCGCAAGCGACGCGGTGTGGTTTGAGCTGCTACGCGCACGCGCAGCGCACGGTAGTACCACCGCGCCGCGCCCGCGCTGCGCCGCCACCTCATGCTGCTTTATGCTCGCTCTGTCTGTATACAGTACTGTAGAGAGAGTTGTAAGATATCAAGGGTTGTGGTAGGTCCTCGGCTCTCATGTGCAGTGTCATGTTAATTATATTTGGAAGTTTGTTAATTTGCGTTAAATCCGCACCGCATTTGTAATGTGTTGTGACGGAGCCTTCAAATACGAGTGGTTTGAAAACGTCACATCGTACGCTCTGTATACATGCGCGAGCGCACCGCGCCGGCGCCGCGTCGATGGACTCTACTCATTCACTTGTTGTAAATATAACAAGAAGGAGGAACTCGTGGTACAACCTTATTTAAGGAGGACACTAAATCAAGGAAGAACGTCCTTGCGAGTACTTGCTAGTACTCACTCAATACTACATTCTTACTAAATCAGAAAAACAAGAAAAAACTATTTAGTGTGTTCAGATTTATCTAAGAGTTAGTTAGATGAAGTGTCAGACGCAGGCGCAGGCGCAGAGTACTGTTTATCTATACATCCTCCTCTCATCTCTCAAATAAAATAATAATAATTGAATATCAAACTAACGCCGTGAACTAGTAGCCGATTCATTGTGCGAGCCGTTACACTGTGTGTTGGCATGCGGCGCGCTGCCTGAACCTAATAACCATACCTTGCGATGGCTTGATAAAAATACGATGTTCGATGGTTACAATGTTGGGTTTCTTCAAGTCCCGAATGTTTCGGTTTCTTGTAGAAAAACGCGCTGAGTACTGCACCAAGCGTTAGACCGGATCATCAGGCGAGATGAGGGTCAAGCGCAGGCCTATATTGTCCACCGACAGTCATCACACGCGGTATGATACGAGTATGAACGATGCGCCTTTCTTGTTATGCAAGCGACAAAACACTCTCGAATACTTAGACCTCTGTCAATAGAGTAGAGGGCCACGAACATCGCGCCCGCGGGAGAACGATACTTATGTCAAAAGAGAATACAACAGACGAAGGATTATGATCAAACGTTCTTGAGTTATATACTATATACATGCCATCTACTGGCCACGTATATATAGCACTATAATTATAGTGTAGGACAAAATTATAAGAAATATTGTTCTAAAAATAAACTTTTTATGTTTATTTATAACTTTATCCTTCTTGAATCTGACAACTATAAATAGGTAGGTATGTCAGTGTAATAGTATAAATGTAGTAAGTATAAGTAGGTAGTTTGTATAATAGTAAGTAATACCTAGCAGCAGTGCAGTGGCTAACTAATGGTACACAGCACAGGACAAGTAAGCGAACAGGAATGATATGACATCAGTTGTACATCGAGTTACTAGTAACCTTAAGTAGAGGTAAATACAACAATTTTCAATGTCGTTTTCAACTAACTAATCTTTCATGCGTGTATGCGCTCGTGACGCGAGTTTAGGGACCGCACCGTTCGGAAGGTGACGTCACGCGGCGCGCGCGCAACAACTTTCGCTTTTCACTGCCAAGGCTCGCTCCGCGGCTCATCTGTCGTAATGATAACCTCACCGTGACTCGTGACCGGCGCGTGTGCCACCAGCAGCCGACGAGTGTGCGCCGCAACTGGTAGGAGACAAGTCGCATTTTATGCACAAACAAAACATAACATTAAACAACAATATTTCAACAACAACTATAACTATTAATATTATTATGACCAACAAATATTTATGATTTCATTTGCTTTAAGTGTTACAAAACTAAAGTAACAATTTCAAGTAAAACCGTATATGAGATTACGCTTGAAAATGTAAGCAGGAGCAGGAATACGTCTCAATACAACAAGTTATCATTATACACACTGAGTACGGCTCTACCACGGACACGTACCTACTCGTAGGCTTATGGACCGTTCCATGGTTGATCCATGGTTCCAACTCGTACGAAGTGCTTTGTATCAAGTTTTAATGCGAGAACCGTTAGTTAGAGTGTGAAATCGTTACAATTTGAGTGTCTTCATATCGAGAATGAATCGATTGATTGTGATATAGGCGATGATGCGTACACGTCGGTCGTAGAACGCATCGTCGCTCCATATCAGGCGAGGTGGCAGTTCGGTGTGGTGTTACCCTATTGCAATAAGTACCAGCACAGTAACGGTACCTCTCCCCCCGCAGGTGGTGTTGTGGGTGACGTGGCTGGCGGCGTGCAGCGCGGCGCCCTCTCCCGGGCCGCGCCCCCGCGCGGACCTCTACCTGGACATCATCGACATGGCAGCCATCAGTCGCATGACGCCGCGCCAGCTCGAGCACCTCGCCGAGGGACTCGCCGCCGAGGAGATTATGAGGCGAGGACAATACTTCTCGATATACTTACTTACTAAATAATTACATATTTCCAGCTGTGTAAATGTTGTTGCTGCCTCTTATCCTCACAACTGCCTCTCACCTGCATAGGTGTGCGTGACGTCAGTAGAAGATTGGGGAGTGGGACTTGTTCCAGGATCTTGCGATTTTAATTTTATTTTAGGAATAGGCTTGCATTCTACAACTTCGCACGCTTGCCTGGAAGAAACCAATTCACACGTGATTTGAACACATAGATTGTATATATCATACCTATAAATAAATAAATATCTGTTGCACACATGTCATGGTCATCTGACCCCAAACTAAGCAAAGCTTGTAATATGGCAGCCAGAGACTGATATACATACATATATATTTTTAAATACATACTTAAATAGATATTAACACCCATTGTAAATTGTAACTATCGGGGAAGACCCATTCAGACAGCGCATTCCACAGACTAGCAGTTTGCACAATGAAAGTGGAATCAAAGTGCTTCGTACGGGTTTTCAGAATATAAATTATAAAGCGGTGTCAATTTTTCGTTCCCGCTCTGGCAGTCCGATAGAAAAATGTGCAGGAGGGAATTAAATCATGCAGATCCTATGCATACTCTCCGAAATGTCAACATTGCCTCGATGCTCAA
Source organism: Agriopis leucophaearia (assembly GCA_949125355.1). Taxonomy (NCBI): domain Eukaryota; kingdom Metazoa; phylum Arthropoda; class Insecta; order Lepidoptera; family Geometridae; genus Agriopis; species Agriopis leucophaearia. Next base: position 87,429 of record OX421270.1, read on the forward strand.
GACACACATACAGCAGATGCTGGCTTTGAGCCAGCTTAGTCTGAACTGTTCGTTGCTGATGAGACTTTTGGAACATTTATCAATAGTCCCCAACGCCCTAAGCTGCTACTTAGCTGATTCATCCCAAAAGCGAGAGCAGTACTCCACGCACGACCAAGCTTGTGCTCCAGAATCAGAATATATTTATTGCAAAAACTGTATACAATAGATGTTCTTAATAATTTTAGCAGTGTATCAACAGTTTACCCATTGCGGGCGTGTATGTATCGTATCTTCTTCTATGTCATATAATAAAAGCGTAGAGATAAAAAAATCTGTAATTGCGAGATAACAAAAAATATATATCACACAGGGCGTCTTAAAATAAGCAGCTGAACACGATAGGACAGTTTTTAGAATTTTTGTCTGTTTGTTTGTTTGTTTGTCCGCGCACATCTCCTAAACCACTGGACGGATTTAAATGTGGTTTTCACGAATATGCTTAGAAATTACCAGATTAAAACATAGGCTATGTTATATCATTTATTTTAATTCTTTATTATTACATAAAAGAAATTAAAAAATCAATGATTATTTTCTTCGTTACCCGAAACGTAATATGAGGATCGTCACATAGCCTCAAGCAAGGAAGTCCAAAGTAAAGAGAATGTTATTGACATAACCATTATAAAAATTTGAAACTGTCAACTGTCATTCAGATAATCAGTTTAAATTTAAAGAAGGTTCCTTAACCTTCTTAGATGAATGAACGTGTAGACAAGGATGTTATAAAAACATAGGCCTTACAACCTCTTTGGTGATTCAATCCAATGCACCAAGAGAATGTAATACTCCTACGGCATTTTATTCTATGTTAGCATTTAAAACACAAAATATACTGCATCCTATTTTAATTTAGTCCCGCGAATAGAAATAGTTCAAAAAAGGCCCTTTGTACGTGATAATAAACCTATACAACAAAATTCCGGACGCAATAAAGAAAGAAAGAAATAATAACACTTTTCCAGAACCAACTTCGTAAGTTTCTAACCCAAAGATGTTATTAAGAGATCTTTTCGACTATAAAATTTAGAAAATTATAATTAGAAAATAAATATCGATCTATAAATAGTTAAGAAAGTAGCGTCATACATTTTGTATGATCTCATATACGATATAAGTAACCTGTAAGTATGTTTTATTTTTGTTTTGTAAAATTACTTCACCCTAGGTAAAGGTTGACTATACTTAAATGTATATATCTATGTCTGTGGTCTGGTTTTGTGACCAGCCACTACATAAGTCATTGCTGCACCCTTTATGCAGGGTATATAAACTTAGCTTCTAGAAGAAGAAAGTGTATATTTTGCAATAAGAATAAAGAATGAAGAAAGAATGTTATTTTACTGTGATATTTTAGCAGATAAATAGAATAGTTCCATTTCATGGCTTTTTAATCAAGGTATACATGCAAATGCATGCGGGATAAGAAATAACTAGCCAAGAGCGTGTCAAGACAAGCATAATTCAGGGTTCCGTGGCCAAAGCCATATACTTGTGGTCGTATTCATAGTTCAGAAATTGCATGGTCATAGAAAAATTCAAACGAGCGAAGCTGGGCTGTCAAATTTCTGAGATGTATCATCCCGATATGACATGATATACTTTTTATGGTTTAGACAAAAAGAAAACTTCAAAACATGCTCTGCACTGTGGTCACATTATCTTTTTGATTTGAAAACTGTTGACGGTGTTTTCACTTTTATGCTTCTATCAATACTTCACACAGGGCGACTTAAAATAAGCAGCTGAATATGTTAAGGCAGTTTTTAGAATTTTTGTGTTTGTTCACGCACATCTCCCTGGAAGAAAATGCGGATGGATTTAAATACTGTTTTCATGAATATGCTTAGCTATGACCAGATTGAAGTAGAGGCTATGTTATTTTGCGCAAGGGCCGGATTAAGGGAAGAAAAAAGATTGAAGGTTTATATGAAAATTTCCGCGTACGAAGTCGCGGGCAAAAAAACTAGTATATTATAAACGTGAAGTACCATCGCACCATCAATAGGATACGAGTACCAAGCTTCTTGGTATAGCCAATTGAGGTATGTTCTCAATACAGGAGCCAAAGTCGAGGGTAGTAGAGAGCGAGCAACGCTTAAAAGCTCAAGCTGGTCAGTTATCAAAATGGATACTTCCCGGTAAATAAGAGCCAGTTGGAATGGCGTCTTTTTGGTGAAAAACAGACACGCCTGGGTCTTAGTGGTATTAAACTTGACCAGGTTGGCATTGCTTTAATCGAAGACAGCCTTAAAGAACAAGTTCATGCGCTCAACCGGGCTTTAGCAGATCGCTGATGTGCAGCAGGAAGAGCGTTTCAGAGACAACTGACCCCTGGGGGACACTGGCATTAGTTGCCATTTGTTTGGACAAGCAGTACCAGCAGCCATCAATGACAACGCAAATAGATCTATCCCTCAAGAAGTCCAGTATCCACGCAACAAAACTTTTGGACAAACGAACGAGGAAAGCTTGCTGATTCATCATGCCAAACCCTGTTGAAAGCCTTTGAGATCCCGAAAGAAACGGCGAGCGTTTCTCCGTATTTCTCGATGGCTTGGCACCGGTTTTGGCAGAATCCGTATTGTCTGTCATTGAGGAGATCATTAGCTTCCAGACACGCCAGGAACCTGTTGTTAAGAACACGTTCTATGGTCTTGCAGAGCATGGACGTGACCGAGATTGGCCTAGTTGGTAAAGTTGGGTCATTAAAAAGTAAACTCAATATCACTTTTATTTAGTAAGGTGTTGTTTAGATTTTTAGGGTTGGGCAAATTGTTATTAACCGATGAAAAAGGAGGACGGTTCTATCATCATCATTTCAGCCGTAGGACGTCCACTGCTGGACATAGGCCTCCCCCATCGATTTCCAAAGGGACCGGTTGGAAGCGGCCTGCATCCAGCGTTTTCCTGCGGTCTCTTTTAGGTTGTCTGTCCATCTTGTGGGTGGACGTCCTACGCTGCGCTTACCGGTCCGCGGTCTCCACTCGAGAACCGTTCGACCCCATTGGCCATCTGTTCTGCGTGCTATGTGGCCTGCCCACTGCCACTTCAATTTGCTAATCCGGTGGGCTATGTCGGTCGGTGACTTTAGTTCGTGTACGGATCTCGTCATTTCTGATTCGATCTCGTAGATAAACCCCGAGCATAACCCTCTCCATAGCTCGTTGTGTGACTTTGAGCTTGCTAATGAGGCCCATAGTGTTCTATGTTCCACTGCATTTTTAGGGTTCCGTACCCAAAGGGTAAAACGGGACCCTATTACTAAGGCTCCGCTGTCCGTCCGTGTGTCACCAGGCTGTTTCTCATGAACCGTGACAGTTGGACAGTTGAGATTTTCGCAGATGATGTATTTTTGTTGCCGCTATAACAACAAATACTAAAAAATAGATAAAAATAAATATTTAAGGGGGCTTCCATACAACAAACGTTTATTTTTGCTCGATATTGATAACGCCAACAGGTAGACTCTTGAAATATTCAGAGAATATTTATGTATATATTGACTTAAAAAATAAATAATTAAATTAAAATAAAATTAATATTTACGGGGCTCCCATACAAAAAAGTGTTTTTTTGCCGTTTTTATAGATAATGGTAAGGAACCCTTCGTGCGCGAGTCCGACTTGCACTTGGCCGGTTTTTTATGTATGTTCAACGATTTCTCCACCAAATGATGACCGATAAAAATAATAATTGTTTGGTAGGGTATACTTCCAATTTGGTCTCATTGTCACCAAGTCAGGGATCCGTGGGAAACCGAGAACAACTCACAAATGTAATATGCATTTATTACGTTTTTCATATATTTTTGAAGTCGGTTTTTAATGTGATCCATTTGTTTATGTTGTCATTTCATAATAAAATACTTTAATGATAAATGATTTTAAGCTTTTGTAAAATTCCTTCTTTATTACCATTATTAAGGGTAAATAAATATTTTTTTATCTCAGATCCAGTTGTATGGTAAACCGCGGCAGCCTCACCACGTAACCTCATCATGAGGTTATTAGTATGAGTAATCCAAGGGTAGGACCGACCTTTAATGACTACCGATGTGACTGGCGCATGTACTTCAAATAAACTTACAACACTGTGGCTAAAAGCTGTCAACATTTCATCAACATCGGTGAGCTGACATTTATAAGATCCCATCTAACGTTCAGCAAATCAATATTGAAACTTTCTATAGAAATATTTTTTTAGGCCTAGTATGAGTAATCGTGCGAGGAGCTGTTTTTATTAGTACGTCTAATATTGAACTCACAAGCTACAACAAGCTAGACAGTGACTTGTAAGATTCCCTACGAGATCAAATGTTATCCCACCGGCACGCAAGTCTGTGCAAACCACATCTATTAAAGTTTTACTATTTTCGGTAAAGTAGTAGGTGGGTTCAGTCACCACTTTTTGTAAATTAAACCCCGTTTTTGGGCACAAATTGCACGTATGCAAGCTTCCACGACTTCGGCACTAGAGCAAGGTTCGGGCTACCAACTACTACCAAGGGATTGAGGCGTCCCCGCTGTCTCCGCGCAAGTTCTCCATCGGTGTGGTTATTCTCGGATTTTTGAAGCTCATGAGCTCTACATCTTGACCATCGCTGCTCTCCAATCGAGTGTATAGGGTTGGCCATAAAGATAATAAAAATAAAACAAGTTTAAATGGCAGATGTACGTCCTCCCTCACACTCATCTCACCAAGTTTCAGCGGATCAGCGGGATGTACTCTCATCTCCAATTGGTCCATCACTATGATGAGACCGTTAAACGTCACTTTTTTATCATGTCGGAGACGCAGACAGGACTTCCATCCGAGAACCTGGACGGGCACGGACGGGACGGGCCGGGGCGGGCTGACGGGCGTACTTACCAGGGGCTCGATTTTTGAATCGCTCGTAGATTTTTTTTCATGCGATGTGATTTACTTGCGAACGAAATCCCAAAAGTTGTATTTTTGAACAACTTATATCACTCGTAACTCTACGAGTGATCGATAGAAAGTCTGACAGAACTACGGCAACCCAGAAATCGAGCGATTCAAAAATACCAAACCACTCGTATTTGAAATCACCGGTGATTATTTGCGTGTGCGAATAGAAAAAGTCCTACGAGTGATTCAAAAATAGAGCCCCAGGACGTGGAGTAGGTACGCTGTATCCATAGAATTGTATACGATGTCACAATATTTGTAAATCGAGTTGAAGATTGGTAACAGGATTACTATTCCCTGCGGGAGGGAGCAACTAGTCGACTACAATAACAAGGAACACGACCGGAACTGACCAGTTGGTTCACTGTAGGTACTTATGTGGGCACTGTAGGTATTTACATGCAATTAATAATCTGGCAAACTCAATGGCAGGAAAACCAAATTATGAAACCACATAATTAATTTCAATTAATGCAATATCCTTTGTAATAAGTTTACAAAACACCTCTCAACTAATACGAGTATAATGACATCGTACCGTCACGTCATATCAAAACCTCAATAAATGAAATGAAACTGCATTCTAGTTACACAACTGTGATCTAATAATGATGTCACACCATCACATCCGTCATATATCATATATGAATTAACTATACAAGTACCTACTACTGGTACTACTAACATTATATATTATAATACAATATGGAACTTTGTACCTGGAAATTCCACAACATAGAGGAAAATGCAATCACATACATTTGATATCGTTTTAAAGCAATCATGTTCTAATGTTTATCGGGACTTATGGCGTAATATTATACATAGGTAAAAATGGATACCTTTCGCTCGACGTTTCAACCATGTTACAATGGCCGTGGTCACGAGTTGACCACAAATATACCATCAGTTAAGTAGTTTCCCGAGTGGGCTCAGTATAAGAGTGTCCTACGACTAGGTACAAATTGACAAGGTTCATCATTCCACAGAACGAAACGGTCATCGTCAGCGCAGGCCGTCACGTCACTGGTGTCGAAGGCGTCGTCGGGGCTCCAGAGCAAGGTCGGACTGCTGGGACAGGCCTCCGCGTTCATCTCATCGGCCTCCTCCAAGTCCGGCGGCGACGGTCACCCAGGATATAGCTATGAGCCGGTAAGGTGTAGTACACTAGTTTTTTTTTAAATTGTAGGTTCACCAACAAACTGATCATACACTTCATGTCTAATAATAAATAAATACATTTGTCATGTTAACAGCGATAATGCACAACCTTCTACCTTCTAGAGGTGAACAGAGAATACATACCTAGCTACAAATAATATAACACTCATAGATGGATAGTTAAGAATTTTGTGAAATTAAATATTTGAATAAAATAAATTAAAGATGACATATTAAACATTTTGAAAAGGATTTTTTTCTATAAAAATTGAAAATGTATGTATTTTAATGTAGTTATTTGTGTACGTGGCTGAGAACCCCCGTGGCGTGGGGGTGGGGGTTGTTTGGCCACTATCGTACCGAAGTATTGTAAGAAGAGCGGCAACCTTGGGGAGGGGCGGGTTGAAACCTTCATGTATCACCCTCGCGACCACTCTGACGAGACATCACTGAGAGGAGTCTGGCAGTACCTAGTGATACTACCGGGCAGCTCTACTGGTACTGGTACCTACAGGGAGGGAGGGGGGGGGGGGAGTAGAATACAACAGAACAATACAAACTGCATAACTAAACATGTTTTGGGAGTTATGACACATTTGTTGGTTGATTTAAATGTGGTCCAAGGTAGAGAATGTAGGTGTCTGTACTCTGGTCTGTCCGCTGCACGGGAGCTTCAAATAACAAAAACTTATCAAACGTTTGTCAATTTATTTATAATTATATAGTGGGCGATACTTAAATTATCGGTTATTACGAATGTATATTTACAAAGGTATGATAGTTTACCAATATCTGAGAGTTTAAGAAAACAATACTTCAAAATATACTTTTCATAAAGTTCACTGTTTTCAGTGTTACTCGAAGTCTCTCCACAGGAAGGCTAACAGGAAAACAGTCTGTTTTTATGCTTCGCTCACTCGTGTCCTTGAATTAGGTCAAGTGTACGCGGCTGGTTGCAGTGCTGCTCGGCTCGCATGGCAACACAACACAACACAACACAACACAACACAACACACATCTCCCGCAGTTTGTGTTCGTCTACGACTAACGCATTCCATTCAAGTGTGAACACGCAGATCGGTCACTGTTGAGACGCACGCAAGGTCTTCACAAGTTATTGCAAAGATCGCTATGTACTCACGAAAATTAGAAGATACATCGTTGGGTAACCTAAAAAGTGTACATATCATTTTGAAAATATAAGCAAAAAATAAATAACAGAATCTTTCAAGGTTTTACCTGCAGCATGCCTCTGCCGTGATGTAATAAAATGTACCGTCATGAATTGATGACGGCATCCCTTATCATCCACTATGCCATAGTCATGACGTCGTAATACCATTGTTTCTGAGTGACGCTGGAATGTCACGATAACAATGGAAACAATGATGATTGTTCATTAGAACCGTGTCATAAGCAATAAAGGCACGAATTCTTCTATGACTGAGTGGGTTTCTAATATTCGTTGTGAAGTAATTTCTTAAACAAATTTCAATGTTGATATCTGTACACACGTCACATCGCGAAACGAAAGATTGACGCAATTCAAATTCAATTCAAATTAATTTATTTCAGGCTAAAAACACCCATAGCTATTCATACAATCAATCATATAAATCAGTTATTCATGCAATCGTGTGTATATTTACACGAACCATTTCAAGACACTGTAAATTTAGTTATGATATATTGAAGCCACTTCCGGCCCCGGTGTAAGGAAGTACTCGCAGTGTGCATCATGAGAATGGATACCTATAGATCTTATGTATTCTGGAAACAACAAGAAAATTATGAATTTAAGAACAGCACGGATGATAACGCAAAGACGCAGCGAAGGTAGTCCTCCCACTAGATGGACCGACGACGTTGTGAGAGTCGCCGGCATCCAGGGGATGCGGTCTCTTTTAGGTCGTCTGTCCATCTTGTGGGGGGACGTCCTACGCTGCGCTTACCGGTCCATGGTCTACATTCGAGAACCTTTCGGCCCCATTGGCCATCTGTTCTGCGTGCTATGTGCCCTGCCTACTGCCACTTCGACTTGTAAATCCGGTGGGCTATGTCGGTAACTTTCGTTCGTGTACGGATCTCGACATCTCTGATTCGATCTCGTAGATAAACCCCGAGCATAGCCCTCTCCATAGCTCGTTGTGGGACTTTGAGCTTGCCAATGAGGCCCATAGTGAGAGACCACGTTTCAGTTCCGTATGTCATCAGTGGCAACACACACTGGTTAAAGACTTTCGTCTTAAGGCACTGTGGTATTTTGGACGAGAAGACGTTGCGAAGTTTTTGAGGTTGTTGTTTTTTTTTTATATATTTAATAGCTAGTTCATTGCAGTGGTTCTTAGGTATAATTAATTATGTATGATGAAAATATGTCCCGGGATTTAAAAATTCGGAACTTTTTTCGGAATTGGGTGTTATACAATTTTACTAAGCAAAACAAAAAGTTAAGAAAGAGAGAGAAAAAGAAAAAACTTGGCATCCAGATACATCTGAAGATGGTTGTCGGGAGAGCTGAGTATTGCCTTAATCATAACCTACGGAACGTTCATTAGGTCATTTTTATATAATTATATTTCTGTTGAGATTTAACTAGCAAAGTAATAACATGTAGAACATTCTGTGATCTTAACTCTGTTCGGATCGGTCGGACCTGCCGTGTATGTAGCCCGCGTGTGTGCGTGCGTGCGTCATGTCGTCCTGAGACAGAAACTCTTCAGAGCTATGAATGAAGCTGTATTTATTTGTTTTATATGTTCGTAACAGCAGCACCACGACGACAAGTACGACTACTGGGGCCTGAAGAAGTCCATCCTGTACACGTTGTTCCAAGCCGTGAAGGCCATCACGGGCGGAGTGACCATCCTAAAGGGCCAGTTGATTAAGGGCGGAGGCGCCCTGGCCTCCAGCCTGGGCAAGGTGATCGCGGTGAAGGGCGACGCGGTCAGCAACTTCGGCAAGAAGATAGTCACCTCGGCGGCTCTCAGCGAGAAGAAACCACATTGTAAGTTACCTTTATATTTACTAACACATTCAGAAAAACTACACTTTACATTATACTGTTCCTGTAGGTATGTATTTGTAGGAATGTTTTGAAACGAATCAAAGTTCACGGTATTATAGTTTCACAAGGTGATCGTAAACCAGGTGCCTTACGCCCAACTGTAAACGCGGGCCCCAATTGATGCAGTTTGCAAAATCACACGAACGCGAACCTTGGCGCGCCGAGATACGGTTTGCGGTCGCGTGATTTTGCAAACTGCACCTATTCGGGCCTGCGTTTAGAGTTGGGTGTCAGGCCCCAAATAGGTTTTATCAAAAGTCGATGAGATCCAAGATGAGTTCTTCCTTCACGATATATTTGTACACGACACGTCGACAATCAAAACGGCTGATTGGACTCGGTAGCGACATTGTCACAGTGTCCAGTGGGAGATGTATCGCCTGCCCGTTACAATGCATTGTCCAAACTAAAAGTACATAATGATTAGAACCGACTTGTGCACATGGTTACTGAGATACTTCCTTACTTAGATTTGTTTTGTTTGTTCTCATATAATTATGCTCATTACGATTGTAGAGACGGTTCTACCACGAATACCACGAGAGACAATTAGAAAGTTTAAAATAAGTTGTAATGCGAGCGTTTGTAAATAAGATAATAAATATCCAGGAAAATGTTGTTTCAGATGTTTATAAGATTGTAACTCTGAACTCTGAATAGAGAGAGCAGAATTAGTCAACATTCCAGTTGAGGGTCCGAGTACAAAGTTGTCTCGTGAAACAATGCATTATATGTACTTACATACTATACACATACATATAGGTAGGTACAGGGTGTGCGTGGGTGGACAAACACTACGATACTGTGAGGAATAGCGAAAAGTACTCAAACGAGGTTCGGGCCCGATTTAGATTAAAACTATACCTACATCATTGGATTTTTGATAAATTAATATTCCTATCCAGGAACCGAACCCGTTGATTATGAAAAAAGATATAACACACTGTATTTTTTGTGTAGTTGTGAAGTAACTCGACACGACACGTATGTACTTAGATGTTTTATTAAATTGTAGGTTAAACAAATAAAAACAAGCTTGCGTTCGATACTACCCACTATTATATACTTACTTATGTAGTAACGAACGAACGAACGCAGGAAATAACTCATGGAAAACATTTGTATTCCTAATGACGACAGTTGCACACACACACACACCAGTAGGACACACACAGGCAGTAGACGGTATATGGGGATTCCTTCAGGAATGTGCATATTACATATTATGTTACCGGTAATGAGTTAAATGACGCAATTATATGCAATTCTAGCCTGTTCTAGGCAACTAAGAAAATAGTTATATACATTACTCATACTCGGAAAGTAGGTCTGAAGTTGCCCGAGGAGCGGGTTGAAAGTAATACATTTCAGCCCTAGGAAGAATCACTTTCAACTGACAGTGACAGTTGACAACTGACAGACACTCAAATTATTAAAAAAAACTAGTTCTATTTTCACATTTGTATTGAACCATGTTCAAACTTTTTTTTTCTTTAGAGGATTATGGTCCCGCACTTCTCGTGCATTTGCCAGTGTCAGTTCATTTTATATTTTTAGTTTCCTTGTATTCGAAATGAAAAGCACACGTGACATTAGATTTTGTTTTATACACAACCTATATTTTGAGCGCACACATTACCCAGGCTTGTGTATAAAACTGAATTTAATATATTGTCGGTAACGCATACAGAAATATATAGGTATTAGAATAAATGCGAGTTAGTTGGTAAGACCAGATTTGTAATCAAAAACAGAATAACGACACAGCTGAAGGTGGAACGGATGACCGCCGCAGACGGTACACTAAATGAAAGTTTTCTACAAAGAAAGTTAAATAATAATTAAATGAAGAGAGCTAATTTTAAAATAACGTCATGTTAATGCTAATTATTAAGATATATATATATATATGGATGCAAAATCACAGTTTTTTTTTCGCGCTCTCTATTGAGAGTGATTTTCTAAATGGCGATTCTTATCGAGAGTTATTTAATGAAACATGTATACAAGTGTTGGTGATTTAAAAAACTTTTAGTATTGAGCCTTAACGTAGCACCAACCAATGTTCTTACAACGCCAGTACCTCCCCTCCCCTCCCCTCCCCTCCCCACCCTGCTTACTTTAACATTACTATATCTTCGGTGATAACTTGCATCCCATCCAATACTTATTCTAATGTTGAATGCATTTTACTATTGTTAAGTTAAAATATTAATGAGCAAATTCCATCGAGGGGTTGTGAAGATATAGATAGATAAGGTTCACATTCCCACTCGGGCGAACAACTATTTCAGGTGTGACTGACTGACTGACTGACTGACTGACTGACTGACTGACTGACTATCGACTCTTTCTACAGACCCTTCTTTTTTTATATAAGTTTTTGGACCAAAATTTTAACTCTCCAATGGCACTCTTCGTGGCTTCATTCAATATTTATTGTTGACACTAGATATTAGATAATAAAGATAGAACTGCTTAATAAACATCGACCAAGTGCAAGTCGGACATGCGCATCGTGGGTTCCGCACACAAAAAAATGTTTAATTTTATTTAGTTTGTGATCTTTATAGCACGCGCCCGACTTGCACTTGGCCGGTGTTTATTATTTGTTGTTACAGTTTAGAGTGTGTGTGTATAATGATGCCACACACACACACAAGTTATACACTTGTACTTATAACCGTTTCGTCATGAGGGTATATACCTACAACCAATTATACATTGAACATGTTTTGTATCCCCCCCCCTCCCCCTCCCCCTCCCCCTCCTCCCAGACTGATAACAGAGCTGATAACTAATGTTGAAACGACTGAACAGATGTTGTTGAATCATAGCTCTACAAGTCTAGAACACGAGACCAACTCATCTTTCAAATAAAACAGTTCCACTGTTGGCAACTACGATGCCACAAACACACAGATAGATCCTCCCTTTTTGCGTCGGAGGTTAAAATATGTTTGTTGTATGAAAACACTTATTTTTTATTATGTAATGTCAGTGAGTGTCAACTGGATAACTATTATGATTCCGTCAGTCAGCCGTTAACATGTAGGGTTTACTCGTGTGGGTACGGAACCCTAAAAACGAGGTTATTTTATTTATTACTCTCTTAATTAACTAAGAAGAAGTTCCAATAAGTTAATTTTCTCGTACTTACTTAACTATAATATACCCTTCATTGAATATCGTGTAAGGTTTCGTTGAAATGTCAACAACGAACACTCTAAATACACTTTCAAACTTTAAATATTTCAGCGAGTGCAGTGTACGGGCCCCCTCCCACGTCACACATCGAGTACGGCCCCCCGCCGTCCGTGTACGGGGCCCCGACTGCGCCGGCGCACTACCACACGGGGCCCTCGCTGCCCACGGGGTACGCGGCACACAAGTACCCTTCCACGTTAGACGGTAACAATACATTTTGATGATTTAGATTAGTTTAGATGGAAAAATTGAAATTGTCACAAAAGCTCTGATTATCAAGATAGCAGAAGTATATATGGCGGCGGTCGAGCGGTCCATGAGCGAGCATGTGCGTTTGATAATCTGACGACACCCGGTTCGATCCTCGACCCTGACAATCACTCATTTAGTACATAAATATCGTAAGTTCTGGCCAGTTACTACTTCATCGAGGTTATTGTCTGTGGGAGAGAAACTAGGCCCCGCCTGTGACTTGCAGTCCGATGAGAGAGCAGGTCCTGTTCGGAGATACCACACACACACACAGTTGGAGTATATGATTAGATTAAACTAATTGCAAAATTCAGCTTAAAGTACATATAGTAGGTACAATAAAATAAAACAAATGTATTACAACATCAGCCAGTAGACGTCCACTGCTGAACAATGCCCTCCCTTTGGAGAGTGATATCCGCGCTTGTCAGGCGGCTTGTGGGTCGCAGTACGTTCACCGTGTACTGATAAGACGCTGCTGTCCATTCTCCGGTGGTTCTGGTCGCAGTTTTAGGACATACCTGGCCGGGGTCAACACCCCGGGTCCGTTACATACTCATAACAAAAATAAACATATGATTTACTTAAAAACCAGCGGTTTCCTAATTAGAGCCATATCTTATAATTATGACGACCTTAATGGCTCAAACGTGGAAAATGTTTTTATAACATCGTATTTATGGGTTCCGTAGTAAGATAGTCGACATTTTATTAATGTTTTTTGAGTAAAAGTTAACCCAAAAATATATCTGTATCGGGCCGTGATTATGAATTATAAGTAGTAAAAATATGCATTTCAAAAACTGTTATAAAAATAACATTTTGTGAATACTAAGTAAACTGAGTTAAAATAAATGAATAAGAATTTTTATTCAATTCAATTCATTTATTTCGACCAACGACATAGATCATACAGATATATAAAAACATAAAATTTGGTATAAATAATAATTAATAGTATAATTTAAAAGCTAACACACACTTTTTACCATTTGCTTGTTAGTCAGTACATGTACCATTGAACATTATTATCCTGTTCAATAAACACATTTTTTTTAATGAAAAAGTTAGCAAAGTTGTAATAAAGAAAACGGGAACAACTTGTTATTTAACGCAGGATTGACATCAAGTTGAGGTAACAAACAGTCGAGCGCCAAGTCCTAAAGAAACCAAGATGTTGTCCGTTCAGCATACAATGAAACAGTTCAGCATACAATGAAACAGTTCAGCATACAATACAAAGAAAAGCAAAAGTCGCACAAAAACAAGTGTTCCGTTACCGTACCACTTGTGGTGCCACTTGCGAGCCAAAGTGTAACGACTTGTGAAGGTTACGTAACGAGGAGGCAACTAACTGGAAACACCTAGTCAGGTTGCGCAACTGACGACCACAAAAACAACGAGGAGACAATGTGGAGTGTGTAACTAACTGATCGTCATAATATTGGACGATATCGGGTTATTTCCGTTTCCGAGTCCCACTTACTTACTAACTGTTGACTCATTCAAACGTTCTCTACACATTCAACATATTCAACACAACACATTACATTCAGATTATTAATAAAACATATGCTATATATTTATTTGTACTAGCAAATATTCATAAACCCGTCATCAAAACTCTTCAATTAAATTATTAAAAACAAACAAAATACCCGACTTCAAAATGTAGCTTATGACACTCTAAACATGACGACACATCTAACGACGACAAAATCACATCAAAATCGGTTAAGCTGTTTAGGCTAAGGTAGGTGATACGGAGAAAAATATACATACACATGACTGAAATATATTACCCTCCTTGGGCAGACGGTACAATATACATACACATGACTGAAATATATTACCCTCCTTGGGCAGACGATACAATATACATACACATGACTAAAATATATTACCCTCCTTGGGCAGACGGTACAATATACATACACATGACTGAAATATATTACCCTCCTTGGGCAGACGGTACAATACACATACACATGACTGAAATATATTACCCTCCTTGGGCAGACGGTACAATACACATACACATGACTGAAATATATTACCCTCCTTGGGCAGACGATACAATATACATACACATGACTGAAATATATTACCCTCCTTGGGCAGACGGTACAATATACATACACATGACTGAAATATATTACCCTCCTTGGGCAGACGATACAATATACATACACATGACTAAAATATATTACCCTCCTTGGGCAGACGATACAATATACATACACATGACTAAAATATATTACCCTCCTTGGGCAGACGGTACATTCATATTGTGTTTACTTTATTATATTTAAACGTATATTTATGAACGTGATCTTATTAAGGGATCTTATTGGATTAGAGGTTTACTCTTGTCTTGTAAATTATTTGACATTATATAATTATTATATAATATCATTATGGACGAGGTATCCATAACATGGTCGATGTAGCGTAACGAGAACCTGGTAACGTTATTGGATACAGCTTCAACACGGGCGTGCTGTTGCACACGTAATGTATCTGAACTTCAACACGGGCGTGCTGTTGCACACGTAATGTATCTGAACTTCAACACGGGCGTGCTGTTGCACACGTAATGTATCTGAACTTCAACACGGGCGTGCTGTTGCACACGTAATGTATCTGAACTTCAACACGGGCGTGCTGTTGCACACGTAATGTATCTGAACTTCAACACGGGCGTGCTGTTGCACACGTAATGTATCTGAACTTCAACACGGGCGTGCTGTTGCACACGTAATGTATCTGAACTTCAACACGGGCGTGCTGTTGCACACGTAATGTATCTGAACTTCAACACGGGCGTGCTGTTGCACACGTAATGTATCTGAACTTCAACACGGGCGTGCTGTTGCACACGTAATGTATCTGAACTTCAACACGGGCGTGCTGTTGCACACGTAATGTATCTGAACTTCAACACGGGCGTGCTGTTGCACTCGTAATGTATCTGAACTTCAACACGGGCGTGCTGTTGCACACGTAATGTATCTGAACTTCAACACGGGCGTGCTGTTGCACTCGTAATGTATCTGAACTTCAACACGGGCGTGCTGTTGCACACGTAATGTATCTGAACTCTCACTTCTACAGATATTTATGAATGAAAATTACATTATTCAAAACTTTAAAGATACTAAAAACGCCTCCGTACTTGTTAGTACGGAGGCTCTGTCTGTTGACAGAGCCACAAATAAGTAAAGTAATGCAGACGTGTTTGAAGATACGTGAGTTGTATAACGGCTACATTTCCAGACAAAGGTCAGAATATTACCGGAACTACAGATTACGCAACCTTTACAAAGAAACAGGCAGCCCAGTAAAATTATTCGTGAGAATGTGTGCCGGCCGCCAGATGCGACCCACTTCTGTAGTTCTGTGCCTCACCTCACACTCACACCGAACATAATTATACATTTACATTCGATTGTGAAATATTAAATTCGTAATTTTCAAGTTGGTTGGAAACAACAACACACAGCTATTCATCTGGATAGGTTTAAACAAAACTTTAGGTTCTCATTTACTTTTACTTGAGGACTCTATTAGATAAATAAGTATTTTGAACAGGCGACAATACGATAGGATGAGGTGTCGACTGTAGAGTCGATGCGTATATTGTTTCCTTCCCCGCGCCGTCACTTACGCACGAGTCCGTCATTATACGATGTTACCCTCCGAAAAACCCGATGATAAATGAATTGATTAAATTGACATTTAGGTTTTTTGTTATTTTAGGAGGTACTTGTTTCATTATGAAATTTCCCAAACGCAACAGGGCACAGGAAGTTCCTGCGCGGCAGCCGATAGGAACTTGATTCACATTTTTGAGCATTTACGTCAATATTGCAGTTACGTTACTAAATATCGAAATAACTTCTCATTTGTTATTACAATAACAATTGTAAGCTTTACTCATCTGTATAATTATTATTGTGTAATAGTAACTAGTGTCTAATAGAGCCCGTCAGAAGATGTCGCTCCACTCAGCCTGCGCGACTTCGAACTGGAAACAAGGGTACCTAACAAAGCAAGTATTGCACCAGAACACATTATGTTACTACATTAGTTAGGTTACTTTCAACAATAAACCTTACTCTAACTGACAGAGTAGAGACATAAAACATTAAAGTGACAATTATTTATTCATTTTATGTCGTGGTCACAAGTTGTTAAGTTCACAACTTTGCGACCCAACTGTTCTATTAGGTACCAATTTGCTTAGTTAAAAATAAAGAAATTATATATATTAGGTAAGTAAGTAAATGAGACCTGTGTTAATAATTATGTAGTTTTCAAGATTAAATTGAAACTAATGACAACGATGCACATCCATATTAAAATAAATAATAATAATAAAACGCAGGGGCGGCTTTATGGCGAGCCGTCGGTGAGTGGCGACACCGCGTACCCAGATTCCATGGAGCTAAATGAGACCCCTGACCCCTGGCTTGCCTTAACCGGCCGTCCAGGGGTGGAAACCGCAAGAGCTAAGAACCTAAGCTCCAGGGTGGAAGTGTTAAAGGGCATAACGCCGCGAGTAGCTCTTAGTGAAAGTGCAGCACACCTCTCTACACCCTAAGCCACCCACGCCGATGTTGCCCCTCCGGTGCCAAGATACGGCAGCCTTTATGGGGGGCCCATTCAGTGGGTGGCAAGTCATCACCTGCCTAAATATATTTTGAGATGAGACAGGATAAGGCAGGTGCCGTTTCTCATTCTATAGATCTGTTATTCCATCCACAAGTTGTTCACCTCAATAGCCCAGACTTTTTTAATCCTATACTGTACAATAGTTTCATATTCCTTTTTATACATATTCCATAATTGTATTTTTTATATTGAACAGGGCCTCTTGGTGTTGGCTTCGGCTCCACCAATGCTTACCAAATGTCCGGGCTAGACCCGAGAATTTCATTAAATAAAGTGTCATAATAATAAATAAGTATTAATTATTTAAATATATTATTATTTAAATAAAATGTATTAAAATAAATTTAAATATATTTATTATTATTTATTAAATTATATTAAAATCGCCTTGAATGGAATATTTTACAATTATTCTGAATCTATTGCACTGAAATTGAGGCAAGTGTTAAAAGTTATTCAAGTTAAAGTTGAAGTAGCAACCGATTGCAACTAATAAAACTTCACAATAAATATGTCGAGGGTAGGGTAGGGGGGGGGGGAGGGGAGGGGAGGGGAGAGTAGGTACTCAAACATCAATAACAACGTTACTCATTTTTATCGAGTGATTCTAAAAAGTGAAAGTACCTTAAAAATGATGATAAGTAATTATGCAAGAAATAATGTAATAACTGGTTTGACCGCATATAAAGCCAAAAATGAAACCTGCCTTCATCCGAACTGACCCAGATCTCGGATGCTGCGGACAACTGATCGGAGACGTACAGATCTCGGATGCTGCGGACAACTGATCGGAGACGTACAGATCTCGGATGCTGCGGACAACTGATCGGAGACGTACAGATCTCGGATGCTGCGGACAACTGATCGGAGACGTACAGATCTCGGATGCTGCGGACAACTGATCGGAGACGTACAGATCTCGGATGCTGCGGACAACTGATCGGAGACGTACAGATCTCGGATGCTGCGGACAACTGATCGGAGACGTACAGATCTCGGATGCTGCGGACAACTGATCGGAGACGTACAGATCTCGGATGCTGCGGACAACTGATCGGAGACGTACAGATCTCGGATGCTGCGGACAACTGATCGGAGACGTACAGATCTCGGATGCTGCGGACAACTGATCGGAGACGTACAGATCTCGGATGCTGCGGACAACTGATCGGAGACGTACAGATCTCGGATGCTGCGGACAACTGATCGGAGACGTACAGATCTCGGATGCTGCGGACAACTGATCGGAGACGTACAGATCTCGGATGCTGCGGACAACTGATCGGAGACGTACAGATCTCGGATGCTGCGGACAACTGATCGGAGACGTACAGATCTCGGATGCTGCGGACAACTGATCGGAGACGTACAGATCTCGGATGCTGCGGACAACTGATCGGAGACGTACAGATCTCGGATGCTGCGGACAACTGATCGGAGACGTACAGATCTCGGATGCTGCGGACAACTGATCGGAGACGTACAGATCTCGGATGCTGCGGACAACTGATCGGAGACGTACAGATCTCGGATGCTGCGGACAACAGAACTGATCGGAGACGTACAGATCTCGGATGCTGCGGACAACTGATCGGAGACGTACAGATCTCGGATGCTGCGGACAACAGAACTGATCGGAGACGTACAAACTAAACAAACAAGAACATGATGATGTTGTTAACGTTTGTGTAATGATGACAATATTCAATCAGAACGCGAAAACGTTACAGTAAATAAAGTCATTTAAAAATAAAATAAAATTTTGTACCAATTTGGTACGAATAAATAAATGTTTGAATGCGCCGCCGCCGTTCATTCTTTCTGTAGTGATTTATATTTACAGGTGGTTTAGCAAAAATATGTGGTTTGCACATTATCACAGTAGTACCTATCTGACCTACTTATGTGATAGGATGAACCTGGGGTCTCTGTTTCGGGAGTTATATAATTATGGAAATAGGATAATAAATAGAGTTTTTTTTTTCAGAGTTGATAGTAATGTCTTCTGTGGCCGATGAGGTCATTCCTAGACCGATGCCTGAGCCTTCACAAGAGCTTATAGACAGATATTACGATTTGATCAATGAGATCTGGTAAGAGCATGCGTCGGTAGATGATCTTCATCAGTCTCTTCAGTCTCTCGTGAGTTTCTCTAGTCTTGGAGTGCTGTATGAAAACTGCCTAAACTTGTATTATAAATATTATAACTTTATCTTATCTAAATCAATTTATCTGAATACTTTACAGATTTCTGTCTAAAAGTCTTATTTACGACTTGTATGGGATTCTAAAAAAATACGTTTGTATCTGTCTTTATTGGTATGCATTTTTGTCTTGCATCATATTGTTTGTTGCATGTGTATATCTAAATATTAGAATGCTTCAATCTCATTTCATATATCTTGTTCTGTTGGACTTGCCAGTCGGTCTACTCGGATTATCTCCCTTGTCTTATCATCTATTGATTCTTCTAATGTGTTTTGAAAGTACAATCATTTGACGATAATTTTGAGTTATATAATCCTTATCTATGATGATTTGTTTATTTAGCATGAGATCTGCGTATGAAAGTTCCTTGCGGTTCATCGCAACTTTCTCTTCCTATACTTCTGTATAAATTCTGTTGATGATATTATTGGACATCAATAGACTTATTGGATATATTTGAAGCTAATTTTGGGTTTGTATATATTATCTGTAAATATACACGTTTTCTTCCTTGAATGAGTTTCGCGACCACCTTTTCACGTCACGAATAATATCGCCATTACCCAACTTCGCTGTAATTACCATAATACCCATATGTCATTGACATAATTATAAATTCCCATGTTTGGTCAATTAAATAATCACTGTGTATGGTAGGTGCCTGAATATAACTACCGAAAACGTCATAATATATGGATATTCTATAAATTATCCTACTTTATGGACAACAGTATAATGTGTATACTGTATATGTATAGGCATACACATAGTTTTACTACTAATCCCGTACCCACTCTACTAATGGTAGTTTTTCCTTTATTTGTATATTTGCAAGTGATAGTTTGGTCGATCGGTCGGGCAGCGGGCAGCGGGCAGCGGGCAGCGGGCAGCCCTCGTGACCTACTTTGTTGTGGTTTGTTGAAAACTCCTCGCCTCATTTGAATACTTTCCCTCTCGACGGAAGCAGCCGCTTGTCTGTGATGAAATAACTCAAAACAAGTGACAGAAACTAACTGTGCATGTCATTTGGGCAGACCCTGCTATTTGTCGTTTGGTGACCGTCCACGCCTGCGCCTGCGCCTGCGCATGCGAGGTGAGGAGACAGGGAAACTATTTACAAATCAAAACAGCCTATTTTAGCGACGGATGTAGTTGTGTGAATTTAGTTTGTTGGGAAATTGCGTATTTTGGTTGAAGGTTGGGCCGAGTTTTTGCGATAATGTCTGTGTCATAACATCTTCAGAACATTCTGTGTATGTCTGCACATCTAGTTGTCAACTGTACATGTTACATTATGTATGTATTCTTGGCGTTGCTGAATTCTTCTGATTATTTTATATTTTTTGAATCGTTTATCATCTTAAGAAGTAGCGTAGGTATTTTGAATTGTTATATCCGTCGTCATTCTGATTTTTATCTGCATTGTTAAGCTTCCCCCGACCCCGACCCCCGACCCCTGTCCCCCGTCCCCCGACAGCAGTTCCTGAGTTAGTTTTTTTTTTTGACGAATCATAGTTTGGAAGTAAAACATGAAATCGTAACAAAATCTTATGTTTTGATGTCAATCACTTAAATTATAAAACATCCACAAAAAAGCATACAAATGTAGATACACTTGTTGATGTTGATGTTGATGTTGCAGATACTTGTCTCAGAGATCCTTGTTACTGAAATAGAACGAACTTACATCATTATAGTGTCAACGAAACTAAATCTATTTTGAGACGTGTTTATAACTGAACTTATTATAATATTAAAAAAACTACAAGCATGGTTTTTTACAGTGTCAATCCCATACGAAAATAAACCGCCTAAGTGCGAGTTGAATTCACGCACTGAGGATTCCGTACCACCATCAAGTGCAAACAGACAACATCATGCTCGGCCGGTCCCTTCCAACCCTTCCAAGTACGTCGCTTAACAGAAATTTGTCACCCATTTCCACTTGGCCATTATTTATTATTTAATTTTAGAGTGTGTACTATTATAATCATGCCAGGTGTGGTGCTTCTACGTATTGCCGTTTTAACACTAGACCAAATACAATAATACTATTGTTGTTTGGCGGACCTCCTTTAGTTAAAACTTTTTGATTTTATAATTTTTTCTTAGTTAATCCGCCGGAACATTACATATTCTGTGAACATTCCAACCGGTTATCTACTATGGTTCACAAGGAACAGCCGTTAAAAGGTAGCACGGACTGACAGACAAACAGATTAGTAATAGGGTCCCGTTTACACTATTTGGGTACGGAACCCTAAAAATCATTGAAATCGGCTAACATGTAGGGGTGGCTATGAGTTATGTTCGACGAGTGCGCGCGGTCGACCCTCTCAATAAATCTTACATCAATATGTGATGCTCTACGAAATATAATGTGTCCGATGTTACATAATACGAGTATTATAACGTTCGACATCGACATAAGGAACTGACTAATGTTACTGAATTACCTAACTTGAACATTTACTCGGACTAGTCTCTCGACCCGTCTACTGTCGTGTCGACACACTAGGAAACACTCCGACCTTATCTAGAACTACGTAACGTTATAATCGAAACCTTTCGAGGCAGCCACACCCAGATTGTGTTGGACGGAACCCTTCTAAATAATGCAATGCGATAGATACTTAGCCACAGTCTGGGTGTCTTCAAATCACGAGTGAATCGGGTCCTTCTAGAGATGTGTGCTCCATCATATAACGTAATCATCGCTTAACATCAGGCGAATTGGTGGTCAAACGCAAGCCTATTATTAAAATAGTAATTAAAAGCTTGCAGTAACTGAAACAAATTGTTAATGAAAAGCTATTATTGTTACGCATATCTACTGATACACACGGTTATATACACACACACTGCGTCAGTAGGTGTTGTGTGTAATACCAACAATGTGTAGGCTATCTTTAGTTTAGGTACCTACTTCTTGTTCCTTACAGATACATCATGAGTAAATACCAAATATGTAAAATCATTATGAAACCAGATATGAGTTATAACTGAGTTACATTATTACAACAATAATGTAATAATGTTTGTCGTACAATAGATAGGTACCTACACTAGTCCCGCGCGGCGTTACACTGCTCTACCAGTGCTGTACTAGTGCTGTACTTGTGCTGTACTTGTGCTGTACCAGTGCTGTGCTGTACCCTCCACACTGGAGTGGAGTGAAAGTGCATTATATCACGGAACCAGTTCCGTCGGTCAACACTCCGCTCTGCCCAGACGCAGTGAACATATCGACACCGCTGGGCTGTGACCTGTGACGCACATATATCACATACTTCTTTCTATGGACTTTATAATTGATCGATTACTAATAAACATACCCACATTTCTCAAACGTGGCTTGGCATTCAATGTGACCATTATTTAAAGACACACTCTGATTAATATATCTTGTACGTGCGTACAATGTTTCAACGAGCAAAGAGATTTCTTAATTAAATAATTTCAACAAAACAGTTGAATATTGTACGCACGTACGTGCGTTATATGATTAGAGAATATAAAAATTGTCCGCTCATTACTTTAAGGTCGAACCCTTAAAGTCAGATTTTCGTCGAAGTGGGGTTTTCAAATCATAGACAAAGTAAATACCGTGATTGAGAAAATTCTTATAATGTAAGGCACTCTCTATATAACGCATGAAACGTAATTCACGCTTTATGAGGCATCACATCACTATGTTTATTGAAACACAACTGGTTTATTATCAACAACGGTCTTATTGATAAAATACATTTGATATTATAATATGAATAGTTATTTAGACGCGCCGGGAACTACTTCATTAGCTTAGTTTCAATACATTAACGTTAACAAAAAACCAAATGTAACATGTGAATAAAGCACACTCGAGATATCTCAATTACCTAATAAAAAAATTAGCAAGTCCCTTTACAGAAATACACTCAAACAAACAATAAATACCTAAATTACAGTACTCAACAAATAACAAACTTGTTATATTATCTGAGTTCCTACTGAGTATGTCATTATAATTCCTTGTTATTGACCTTCATACAAATATGTAAATAGAATGTTGTTCTTAATACATCTAATTTTTTTCAATTTTCAAAATAGTTACTCGCAATATAAAAATCAAACTTAAGTCGAAACTTAAAATTCATATTTCTCAGTTTCTAGACGAAAAAAAAAATGCCTCCATACATTTATTATTAATCAACCTCGATATGAAACAATATGAACCTCGCGCCCTCAGCGCCTGTAGGCAGCGTACCCAGCGCAGCGTACTGGTGGATGGTGGCATTCTACTTTTTGTTTCTTCCATCAGAATAGCATGTTCGAGCACCGCTGCGCAAGAGTCACCGCTCCAATCACGTCACGTTGGAATGTCATTTTTCCTTTCGATAATTATATATTATCTATTATCTTGTGATAATTACTCTGTCAGTAGGTATCGATTAGATTGTTCGTGTTGTAAGTTGAGATGTTCGAGTCGCGCGTTCAGTTATGTTTCTACTTCCAACGTTTCGAACTGTTACAGTAGGTACCACTATTTCAGTAAAAATACATTTGAAATGTCTCGATTCAGAATGTCGCCACGCAGTCACTACAAGCCAGTTCTAGCAAGAGACAATATTACCTATTACTTAATTTACACTAATGCTTAATAGTATCTATTATAAACTAATTATTTATTTGTTTATTCCTCGTTTACGCACCAACTGTTCCACGAGTTTTTTTTTGTTGCACAAAGTTAGTTGAAGAGCCGGGAGTACTTTTTATTCAGAACCATGTTCGGTTTTGGAGTCCGGGCTGAGGGATGAAGCCGCGGGCGCAGCTCGTACATGAAGCGTGCACAGAGCGGCAGCAGGGAGCGTTCGCCCCATCACCCGCGCGTACCTACTACCTTCCTGCAAGCTCTCGTGGATAATTAAATGCCAACTGATTTCGAGCGGTTCACCTTTCATCGACATTATAAATGTAGAACGACGTACACTTCGTACTCTTACAACACATCATGTCGGTACATATGGAGGCATTCCGGCACTTTCTATATACAGGATGGTACATAATAATATATAACGCACATGTGAGGGTTACTCTGAGAGAGTATGCTGAACTGAAAGGGCTCCACTGAATAAGCTATTTGGTTTCATAGTTAACTTAATAAACAATACAACGTGGTGGGTCCGGCCCGCGGCCCGCGGCTCGCGGCTCGCGGCTCGCGGCTCGCGGCTCCAGGTGTATCGACCTCGCTAAACTATTACGCTTATTTTTCGGAAATACTATTCCGAAGAAATTCGTAACAGAAACCGCAGACCTGACCAGCAGGTACCGGAGTACGAGGTATCGCGGCGATGTACCTACTGTTGTTGGAACGAATAGTCCTGTCCCTAGCTGCGCACGCGCCGCCGCCCGCGCCGCGTTGACAGTTACTAAGGAAATTCTGTTTTTAATTGGTGGTTTATTAAAACGTCATGATGTACCTACCTTACATCATGACCTACGATCCTACTGTACCTATCTATATACACAATAATCTGAAGATTTTTATATACAAAAAAAATAATTAAATACGAATAAACTTGAATATAACGTAGATAATGATATTCTCTTATTGGCAGGTACACACATAAATCGTACAGTATCAGTCTAGTCCATTCAAATGTTACATGACCTTTGCATTTTTTAGAGGACTCAATTTTATTTTTGGGACATGTTTGGGTGTTCAATAGAAGCTTCACCTCAAGTTTGTGGGGTCGCGACTCTTGTCCCCCGGCCGCCATCTTGGATAAAGGGGTGAAAACACTTTTTTCGCGATATCTCGGAAACTATGCGTCTTACCAAAAAAATTTTTCAGACATAATTTGTAGCAAATTGTTTAGCCTGCAAATATGTTTATATAACTTTTTGCCCTAAATTAAAAATTAAAGAAGTTAAGTTAATTAGAGTTGAACGCATAGTTTCCGAGATATCGCGAAAAAAGTGTTTTCACCCCTTTTTCCAAGATGGCGGCCGGGGGACAAGAGTCGCGACCCCACAAACTTGAGGTTAAGCTTCTATTGACCTCCCAAACATGTCCCAATAATATAATTGAGTCCTCTAAAAAATGAAATATTCGGTCCTTAAATTGTAACATTTCAATGGACTAGTCAGATAAGTTTAGAGTCGAGTCAGTGCGGTGTTTGATTTGATAGCAGAGTTGGTTCAACTTGGTCCCACCGACACAGTTCAGAGTGGTCCCGTCGAGTCAGTGCGCTGTTTGATTTGATAGCAGAGTTGGTTCAACTTGGTCCCACCGCTGAGCACACGGCTGCTGATAGTATACTTACTCTGTTTATAAATTTCAACCAATTTATGCGTTAGATTCACGTTACTTGAATCATTTGAATGGTACAGAAATGGAAAACTTGATATGTTTTATTTATGACTGGCTTGTAAGGGTTATGTCCAAATACACTTCAACCTACTTACATAATAATATAATGTTATAACACAGATTAGCAGATTACTCAATTTTAAGGAAGTTATTAAGATTGTGCAACGTTTACCTAGTAACGTGATACATCTCGGCAGATGCCGAGCTGGTCGGCTCGGCTTACGTGTGTTCCGGAATAAACTAATGCATGCCGATAGGTACAAGATGCAAATCAGATAACCGGCGGCGGCGTCCCGCGCCACACGGGGCGCGGCGCCATACGGGGCGCGGCGCCACATTAAGATCTCAGTTACTTTAATACTGAAAACTTTATCGCCTACTTATATACTAACATGGAAAGCAGACGTCTATATCAGCAAACTTTCTTTCTAGTCACAGGCTGCTTGTAAGTAAAGTTCCCTCCTAGCAATTAATTTTATTATTGTCTTGTATATTCGATTTTGTTGTTGATTTTTGGGCCAAATCCTGAATAAAACAAATCCATCTAGCTATTTTCGACCTTTTAAGGATAACCTCCCAATTACTTGTTATAAATTTTGAAATTAGTGAAAAGATAACGCACCCTTTATATAACGGTTCCTAGTTCAACCTGTACTTCATACGTATTCAGGAGATTTATCAGTGAACATAACCAACAGCCCGAGTGAGTGACCGGCAGACCGATACAACGTACCTACGAGTACGTGTGACGTCACTGTTACATGACACTCCTCGAGGCACGTCCCCTCGCACCGACTGTACGGAACGGAAGTTGAAGAGTGACGTTTCTGAGACAGGACGCGGGACGCTGAGCGGCGTGCACGCAGGCCTGGTGTTCCTCGCACCGCTGGCCCCCGCCGGGGAGACCCTGGACGCGGCGCACTCCAGCCACACCCCCCTCGACCCTCCCCCGTCCGTCATCAACACGGTCTTCAGCGCGATAAAGAACGTCTTCTCGAGTGTTGCAGCGCCGGCGCAGTACGCACCCTCCGCCCCGTACGCCCCCTCCGCCCCCGGCCTAGTGGAAGAGCCATACGCGAACCAACCCCCTCCTCCACCGCAGCTCGTCCCCGAGTTCAGACCCATGTCCTGGGACTCCCCGGCGCTGGACTCGTACGGCGCGCCCGCTGCGGCGGACTCGTTCTCTGACTACGACCCGCGGAACCCGCACCCTTCCTTCGACTACTCGCCGGCGGAACACTCCGCTACTCCCACGCGCAAAACCAGCCTCACCCCGGAGAAGATCCAAAAAATAAAGTTCAATCTGGCGAAGCTGAACAATTACATGAACCAGCAGGCGCGCTCTTCCGAGGACCTTCCCAAGTTTAACGGGTTGGAGGCGTATCGCGAGATTTTGGCGAGAGGGCCTCCGTTGCCGACTCAGGTTGTCTCCGACAACGAGATAGGGGTCCTCCCCGCCGAGCTGCTCCCTGACCTCGACCCCACGACCACCAGCACCACCACCACCGACCGACCGAGCACGACGCCTGCCGACACCAGGCGGAAAGACTACAAGTACTTCCTGAGAGGAAACAGGATTGTCCTCGTCTGAACTGTGACTGACTGACTGGACTCTGGAGGTATGTGCTGACTGACTCTCGACTGACTTGTTCCTTCTATAGACGTGAAACATGTACGGTCTTACTCAGAAACGTGTGATGGGACTGTTTTAGCTAAAATATGTTTTGTCTTCTCGATCGTCGGCCGGGAGAAGTAAACAAAGCACGTCTTAGCTAAGATGATCTAATCAAACGTTTATGAATAAATGAAACTCTAAATGCGATGGACACATTAATTAAATTAAAAGAAACGCTATTTTACTAAAAGAGACATTGGAAGCTTTGAATCGCTCTGACTTTTCATCCTTGAAATCTATTTTTGTAACTAAATTGCGCTAAACATCCGCTTCTTCTTCTTCTTTTTATTTTCCACGCCACGAGATAACTATACTGTCTCGTGGTGTGGCGTGGTATGGCGTGGTGTGGCGTGACGTGGCGTGGCATAACATAATATAAGCTAACACTCGTCTTCACTGGCTTATTTTAGATAGTTCCGTTTTAGATAGTTACAACTTTCATCATAATTTCCTAGCATGTTGGGAATCTTTCTCTATTACCAAGCAATTATAAGCTAATGCAGCGGAAAATGAATAATAAATGTAAATAAATAATATAATTATGTAATTAAATAATTGTTTCTGTCAGGTCAGCAGCAGCACAGCGACGCAGCACGAGTTATATATAGCTTTCCTCTTTTTCAATCTTACGCAAATTAAAATACATTACTAACAAATAATATCGTGCTTTATTTGATTATTTCATTTCTATAGAATCCTTTCTATCGTACGATGACACGACTCTACTGTAATGACTGAATGACTAACTGCTGTACAGAACTGAACCAATCATCATGACATCTTCATAACGTTCATCAATCGCCTAAATACTCTACGTTTACATTTTTAAAATGTCATCGATTTTTTCGTTTTTTTTTTCTTTATACGTACAATTGTACATACATACATATATACGTACATAGTATATACACACGAGCACCACATCACACGTAATGTTATGTAAAGCCTTTTACTTCGTTTAGTTTATTTGTGTAAAGTGTGGATATCTGGTTGCGGTTGGGTAATAACTCGTCCTTGTGAAGATGACTTATTGAAGTATTACTACTAATTGCTTCGTTTAGTTTATTTGTGTAAAGTGTGGATATCTGGTTGCGGTTGGGTAATAACTCGTCCTTGTGAAGATGACTTATTGAAGTATTACTACTAATTGCAACATGTTGCTAATATTTAACCTCATTGTAAAGTAAACAACTGAACTTGTTTCTTTGAAAAGTGGATCTCACTACTTCAACTGAACTGATCGCACTACTTCTTTAGCCATACTATGTACCTATTGTATACTCGTTTGTACAAATTCTCGTTGTAACTATTTATCATTATTTACAAATATATCGAGGAGAAGGTTTTCTTTTCCTCTTCAGTATACTTTACATATTCCTATTAACTACTTATAATACCTACCTTATGTGATATTCTTCCTGTACATTACATTCCTGATTGTGTTTATATAATGATTTGAAGCTATTATATATTTATTATTTACAGTTTGGATAGATTAATCGACCTTAATTTTTGTCTAGATCGCTTACAATGTGAGTGTGCACAGTGTGCAGGGAGGGGAGGGTGGTAGGGATGAGCTCACTCGTGTCAGTGTCAGTGTGTCACACACTCGTGAACACAAATGACACAACTGTAGCACACTTACACTAAGGATATGAACGGTCGCTCCGTGTGTTTGTAGATTCGACTGTTTATCCTTAATGACATGTTTTCTTACTCTCATTACGATGTCGCTTATAATATTTTGTAATAATTCCAGAGATCCCCATCGAGGCGGGAGCGCTGGGAGCCGAGGAGCTCCAACACTACTACCAACACGCCTAGAACTATCACGAGTCGAACACTAAACGAATACTCAGTATCTTCCTGTAACTATTCCGTCGGATCACAGCTAGGGAACGGTTTCTACTCAACCTTCTGTAAAGTGACAGCTAATTAATGGAGAATTGTCCAACTGTGGCATTCCGGGGTATGGTAACGTGTATCCTTGTCGCGTTACACACGTAACGTGTAACAAGTGACGTATCAGTGGGTGGGTGACGTAACAAGTGATTCAGTCGCGGTCTCCGGTACTGTACCTACCTACAGGCAGCGCAGGAACGAGACAAATATCACTCAACTATAATTATGTTTTTGCGTATATGTAGATACTTCTGTTTATTGTACGAAAGTATTAGTGATTATTTGTGAGTTGAATGTATGAAGGTTCGCTGCTTGTGATAGGACGGAGTAGTTCTGGTAGTTATACCTACTAGTTACCGATACTTCTACAACTGTATTTTGTAAAATCCGTCTTTCAAACCATACACTACGTGTTGTTGTATAAATTATTAACTTATATAAGATAAGATAAAATATTATGCTTCTATGTATTGATTTGATTCTATTAATATTTTTTAATGAAAATTGAATATTGAGATCCCTGTCAGATGTTGTGTAATGAACAGATGAAGTAGTATTCACCTGACAGACAGACCAGACAGACCTGTGTACAACACATTAGTTATTTGAACCCGCTCGTGGTCGTCGTGTTGAAGGAAATACCTACATATATAATGTAATTGGCTTGTTACAGTTGGGTTGTCTTTTTAAACTTTTTGAAAATAATTACAAGTAAGGTATTTCCTATCTTATTTTCTATACATAGAGCTTCAAACTAGAGCAGTTGTATTAAACCAAAATATATATAAGTTGGTGAACTTGGTTACGTTGTTAGCTATTTAACATTATTTAAATACTAAGTACCAATATTCTCTGCAATCTACTCGCAGCTTCCTACAGGAAGATTGGGTATTAACTAACTCATCCTTAGAATATAAACCTTCATCTACTACCACGGGCGGGTTGCACCGCCCTTGTCTACAACGTGAACTGATGTCAGGAGGATGGGGAGAGGGGCGGGGGGGGGGGGGTGACAGCATCAGAAGATGTTCTCTGCTGTCAGTGCTCAGGCTGTTATCACGCTCAATTGATTATACTTATGTTTAAGATCGGTGTTCGTAGTTTGTAAGTTTAGGTTACAATGTCCTGTAAATAAATTATTTATATTTTTGATTTGTACAATGTTTTTTTTATTTTTGTAAATAAATGAAGCGGGACGTGAGAATTGTTGTCTCATTCATTACTGTTTGTTGCCATCGTATCGTGTAGTACACAGTACAGTACACAGTACAGTACACAGTACAGTACACAGTAAAGTATAGCACAGTAAGCATAGTACAGTAAGCATAGTACAGCAAAGTAAGTACATCAGCATGCTGGATGTTATTGTAAACTACTCCATGCTCAATAAGTTTATTGCGACATAATATGACTGTATGTATGTATGTATGTATGTATGCAAGCAGACATTAAATAACATGTTTTTGTTTAGTGTGTGTGTTATGTATGGCAACAGAAACAACGGAACGGTCTATTTGTACATCGTCAAAATATCCTTGCTAAATTCGTCTAGGGTTTTTTTAATGTCATAGGTGGAACACAAGATGGTCCGCCTGATGGTAAGCGTACACCATCGCCTATGGATACCTGCAACACCAGGGGCATCACAGATACGTTGCTGACCCATAAAGACTCTATTAATAGCCCTTTTCAAGAACCCTATCTAAAAGCTACTCGGAAATGCCGCAGGAGGGAGCTTATTCCGCATATTTCAGGTGTAAGGCAAAACAGAGAGCGTAAATCGCGAGCGACAGTGTGCGCTTTCCACCGAACTATGATATGTGGATGAACTTTTGGTGTAGTAACATATTGATTCTAAGAAATTTTTGAGAACATTAGTGAAGCTGTTTACTTCTTCTATGACCTATAATATATATAAGATTCGTCAAAAAGACGTTAGCAAATAACAAGTTAACTTGTCAGCTATGAAAAATATGTGAGGGGAGTTAACAACGAAGGAAACATTCTATAGGCGTTAGAAAACCTAGCTTCTTGTACACGGTGCAACTAACTTGTGTAACTTAGACCAAGAGGGCCCGTGAGAGAGCAGTGTGCACGTATGTAATGATACTAGTACCCTTCTCTACCTGCGCAACTTAGATGCGCCAGCTGCAAGACGCGTAACAACACGACAAATAAGTTACAAGCAGATACTGAACCTATATAGCACATCTAGGGATCATTCTTACTTGATCAATCACTTTGTTTCAAAAATTTCAGGATTCATTATGCAAATTAACTAAGCAACGACTTTGTTGGCAACTTGAAAAATAGTTAAACGTACTCATGTAAATAATAATTTCCGTCACAAACTCGGTCAGTAATCGCTGCAAGCTGCATGTTCGAGCGCGTTCATGTCAGTAATCGCTGCAAGCTGCATGTTCGAGCGCGTTCATGTCAGTAATCGCTGCAAGCTGCATGTTCGAGCGTGTTCATGTCAGTAATCGCTGCAAGCTGCATGTTCGAGCGCGTTCATGTCAGTAATCGCTGCAAGCTGTTCGAGCGCGTTGATGTCTTTTGCTCGTCGCAAATGTTCTCTACGAGTCGTAGTAGGTACTGCTACGAAACATTTGACAGGCACTTTGTATGCCGCAGTCTCAGTAAAGCTCAATAAATAGAATATAATAATGTAGGATACACTATTATAGTTGAGAGCTAGCTACAGTCCCAGGGTCAGAGAGCTAGCTACAGTCCCAGGGTCAGAGAGCTAGCTACAGTCCCAGGGTCAGAGAGCTAGCTACAGTCCCAGGGTCAGATCAGACAAATAAGGGAGATTATGCCTCAGTACAATAATTATCGTTCGTGTTCAAATGTCTCCGTGTTTCATCCACTTTTTAGGGTTCTGTAGCCCGACTAGGAACCCTTATAAATTCATTCTGTCCGTCCGTGTGTCTGTCTGTCTGTTTGTCCATCTGTCTGTCCGTCCAAATTTTTTGGAAAATTCTAACATCTATAATTATTAATATAAGTGCATGAAATTTTGCATAATGACAGTTGTTATATAGATCTCAATTTTAAGAGTATAAAAAAATATATAATATTGCATTTTAGGGGTAGCTCTGGTACATGTGAAAAGGGATGAATTTTTTTTCCACTCCACCTGCTCGTGTGAGATATCGTTGAAAAGGTCTTTTAAAATGAAGGTAAGGTTTTATACATCACTTTTTTATAAAGTCTATACTTTGTGAAATATAGCCCGCCAAAGTGGCAAAAAATTGGTCCCCTCCTTCCCCCTGCATTTCTAAACTATAAAACATAGAAACTTGTAACTTACAACACAGATAGGTCATATTTAAAACCTTCTTTCAAAATTATTTTGAACATTATCTGATCATAACTTTTTGAGTAACAGCGATAAAACTGTAATAAATTCAAGTCGTTCTAGCTCAAAGGTCATTGAAATTTTTCCTAAATGATCTTAAGAAATAATGTTTCTCAATCAGTTTTATTTAGGTTTAAATCATAAAATGTATATGCTATGTCGGGATGGTACATCTCCTCTGAAATTTGGCTAAGTCCACAGAGCTACGTTCTTTCGTTTTTTTTCTATAACCACCAACTTCTGAACTATGATTGTGACCAAAATTATAATAATGACATTGGCTACGAAAAACGGAACCCTACCATATGCATGTGTCGAGTCTCGACACGCTCTTGGCCAGTTATTGAATAATAAGCATGCGTTTGACTGCGTCCTTGCCTGATGTTAAGTGATGAGTCTAACACCTGTCTGGGATAAGCGGATTCCCTCGCGATTTGAGGTACCCAAATTGCAACCATCGGGGAACACCCATTCTGGCAGCGCATACCACAGTCTAGCAGTCAGCACAATATAAATTGAATAAAAGTGCTTCGTACGGGTTTCCGTAATATCAACCATGGAACTGTGTCTCTTTTTATGGTGAGCGACCATTAAAAGTGAAGTCCGTCCCATAGAAAAATGAGCAGGATGGAATCAGAGTGTTCAGGGAGGAGTTATCTGACGCGGAGGGACGTTTGTTGTGTGATGACAAACAACCGTTACATCATCGGCTGCATTACTTGTCGCATGTTCACGCGTCTGCCGACTGAACTCCATCGTCTGCGGCGGCTCTAACCGGCATGATATCCGTCGTGAGCGCGGTAATGGAACAGTACGCGAACAAAACCCAAGGGTTTACATAACAGCCCCGTGATTACTGCTTCCTGGACGGTCGCGCCTCGCTGCTTTCGCTTTCCGTATGATTGCCGCCAGGGAGGAGGGGTCACTTACCCGCGGGTACTCGGCGATACGATATCGGTGTGAGAAAGATGACAGAATGATACGTTTACATATATTTCAATTAGTTTATTTCATCATCATCATTACAGCCTTATGACGTCCACTGCTGGACAACGGCCTTCCCCCTTCGATGCAGTGTTTTCCTGCGGTCTCTTTTAGGTCGTATGTCCATCTTGTGGGTGGACATCCTACGCTGCGCTTACCGGTCCGTGGTGGATTAGTTTATTTAGTAACAATGATCTTTTAATATTTTTTACAACGGACTAGGCACGCGTTTAACCACAATCTCACCTGAAGGGAAGCGAAGATGTGCCCTTATAGAAGAATTAGATTAGAAGAACTTTTTAGAAATGATACGCACGCTGTTTATACTAGGTACTAATCTACATGTCAATCTAAGTACTAAGTAGGTAAATTACTCAGTTTGTTGATGTTGTTTGTTTGTTTTTAACTCCAGTTGGATGTCTGAGCTCATCTTGAGCACAATATATTTTCTCAGTTTAACTATTTTTATTTATTATCTTGTTATAGTATTTTTTAGTCATGTATAATATAATTACTTACACGCTCACCGTGCAGTGCGTGACGTCACCTTCCGGTCCCATCGGAAGACCAACGCCGGTTGGTAACGAACGGCATCATGCTGAGCTGGGGCCGGTTTGTGGCAAAAATCCAAGTTATTATATTTTAATATGTGTGTAGCTTTAAGTGTGTGTGGATTATTGCTATAAATAAAATATTTTCTATTGTCTTATTTACTACCAAATGGCTCCTGTATACTACACGGAAGGTCCAGACAGATGATGGATAGCGAGACGAGCTTGACTCCCGTATACTACACGGAAGGTCCAGACAGATGATGGATGACGAGACGAGCTTGACTCCCGATAACACACACAAAAGACTAAACCACCATAGAATAGACAGGAATGGTAGAGTGGTGTTGCAAGTATCCCTAGACGCTAGTGATCGCTTACCAGCAGGCGACCCATTAGCTTGTTTGTTGCCTATGGCATACAAAAAGGCATTATCTACCGAATGGAAATTCCGCATTCTGTTACACCCGGTGATAGTATGTTGTACTATTCTAATTCGAGATGGAGACGATAAGTCCTGCACTGACGTCCCGCTTGGGGTGTATTGTGCATTTCCCCCTACCAGCAGTTACCCGAGCCAACACAACTCCTTGAAATATCGGAGTGAGACTCTAGGGCGCTGGCACAGTTGCTCCAGTGGCGTAGATGGAATTGTGCATAATGACGATGAAAAGCAGTCTAGCTGATGATGTGGTGACGTGGATGATGAAGGTAGTGAAGCCTCATGCAACCCGGTAGCGATTCTAGTTTCCTCTGTGGCTTCACAATGGCACAGCACATGCTCTACAGTTCCGTATGTTGTACTACTTCTAATAGATATATTTCTGGCATCACATAGTGAGAGCCCAATAGCAGGGGATCTCTGGTCGCGCGGTGAGTGACGCTGGAGCTCTGACTGCGCACGCAGCCGAGTCACCGGCAGGCCCGTGTCGGACTCGTAGTACTGACACCGACTCGTTGCGTGCTCTGGATAATGAATCTGAGTTCATAGCGCCACTCACGCGCTCCATGCATCTATTCTGCAATTTATTGAACTGATCTAGTCAGAGCGGTTAGTCGAGCCACGGCACGAGCGGCCCGCGTACCGGAGCCCGACGCGGCCGCCATGCACCACCGGCGCCGTCACCGGTCACCGATGCCGCTTTTCATTCGCGTGCGCAGGAGTCGACGACTTCACAACAAACTCTCACTATACATTAATGATGCAATTGTATGCACCTGCAGCTATTTATCATGCGGCTGTAATCGTTAGTAAATGGTTATTAATTTGAGTGAGTGATGCGACGCCTCCATCGGATCGTTTTGACCCTAACTATTCTTTTCACGAATGAATTCTTCAGTTTTATTTATTTATAGTAGTTTCGATTTGTACAGAGTCTTGTCTGTCCAGTTTGCATCCACATCTGAACAAAGGTAAGGTATTGCGAGGGTCCTCCAGTCACGTCATGATGGTAAGGTAATGCGAGGGTCCTCCAGTCACGTCATGATGGGCGCTTCCAAGTTTCGGTAACAGTCGATCGAGCTCATCTTCTTTAATTTGAAATTACGAAATTAACAAGTTTCATTATATATACGATATTAATGAATATGAATAAATAATTTGCTAAGTATTTTTATATTTTTATAATATCATACTATACTATATAAACGGAAAAATATAGTAACAGTACCTAATCTGAGTGTCCCGTCACACAGCGCAGCATCATTACTTCGCCAGAAAAAAATGTACGAGTACATCAGCAACATGTGTGTGTGTGTGTTTGTATGTTATTTCAAACGCTTCACGTTTAAGACCAAGGACACATCGTCAGTAGAGATACAGAGTTGTATGTTTAACGCGATACAGTGTAGATTGATTCTTGTCTCATTTTTCAATGATCCATCGACAACGAGCTTCTCTTCTTGAAAGTGGTTTTGTAACTTGAAGTGTTCCAAACTTAGTCCGCTGTATGGAGCGCTCGGGACGTATGATGGTGGTGCAGGTTCGAATCCCGCCGGGCGTCTAATTGTTTACTGTCTCTAACATAATAAAGATCATTTCATCGTTTCAGCTTCTTGCGTGGGAGAGAACATAAAATATCCAATGACTATATAGAATATGGTGTATAATAAAGTGATATTGTACTTAAAATGACGATATTTTTGTTCGTGTTAAAATGACAATCTTTACTCCCAAAGTGTTTTTGATATGACTAAGTATGTCCACTCCAGAAGTTTCATTTCCTCCTCTCTCCACTTTAAGGAGGTCGAGTATAAAGGACTCATTGTCTTGACAGATCTGTGGACATTATTTATTCGACTAAATCCAAAACATGAGTTTCCTTGAAGATGACGATAGGGAGAGCTGTCAGCCGCTGCGCGGGAGTCTATCTTACAGTACAGTAGATGTTCTGAGAGGTAGGTACAGTACAGTAACACCGCCGCACCGCCTCTAGTGAACACTCAGCATTCCTAGCGGCCAAGTGTTGAAGCAGAGCAGAGTGGGGGCTACTATAAAACTGGTGATGACCTATTTCGTGTTTCATACCACATCGAGTGGAGTGGTGCGTGCAGTACACGCGAGTGGAGTGGTGGGTGTGTGCGTGCAGTGGAGCTGTCTGTGAGGGATGACCAGTCAGCTCGTCGCGGCGAGTGTGTGAGTGTGTGTCGCTGACACTATGACGAGACTTATCATTCAGGTAACTATAAGTTCGTAGTGATTATATTATTCATACAGTTCATTCAAATACACAAATAGTTAAGTTTAAGTATCGCACAATTATTGTAATTGTGCACGTATGTGTATATTCGCACTCAACTTGGTAACATAATATAACGGATATGTCAGTAGAATTACTCATAAAACATCTCTTATAGTATAGATAGAGCATCTGATCTGAAGATCTGTGTATGAATCATTAGTTAATAAAAATATATCTAAAAACATGCTTTAATGGGACAAACTATTTAAATTATTGGATCGACATCGGTCTTTGATAGGTGTACAAAAATTCAATTTAATTCGATGTTTTGAAGTAAGTAGTTGAAAATCAATTTGAAAGGTTCCGTTACATACATACATACATACATACATACCAAGCTAATAAAATCGTGTTAATTACATTATGTGCAATAAATTATTTAGTATTTCAGTAAAATGAGTACCTTCAGCAGGATAGCGGGTAGAACCGAAGGACGCTGCTAGTCAAATTATATTTGTTTGATTGTAAGTTTTCTTCCCTCACGTGAAGAGGTCGCGCACTGATTTGCATATATTTTTATTAAATTTTATTATTTATTAGCTGTACCCGCAACTTCGTTTGCGTGAACTTTAAATAATCCCAACAGACGAAGGCGCCGGAAATTGCAGTTATATTTTACTAACACATTACTGCAATTTTATTACATTTCCTGGAACGTACACAAATAAGTTTGTGGCATCGCTCACTCTAGACAGGGCCGTAGAGATTATCCTGAATAGAACAGATGACTTATCCATCCATCTTATATGGAAACTATGGAGGAACTTCACAATCCCTGATATAACCGGGAAACGCAGCTGGTGCTTCAAAGCCCCCTGACAAGCACAATGAGCCCACAGTGGATGCTATACAAACTATAATGTCAGATATTCCATTAAATATTACAAAGTGTTGCAATTTTATTGATAACATTAGGTACAGTACTTTTAGATATTCAGGATATTAATAGGATAGATAAGTACATAATAAATGATCTCACAGCACTCTATCATAAAGTGTCACTTTCTTTAGATAGGAAGTAATTTGTATCAGACAACGCGGCAGGAAAAGGAATTGACACCAACATCCTTTCACATTTACTTTACTAGATCCATAATTAACTCTAACGCTTACAGGTTTTGATCAGGAGCGCAGGGCGAGGGGCGAGGGGGTGCGGGGGGGGAAGGGTAATAATGAAGGTTATATTTATCGTCAAATAGAAATCAGATTTGCATTGCGTCTATACAAACAATCAGAAGTCGTTGCCTTGGAGAGATATCACAAGTTATTATAACTGAGCATTTTTCTACTTATGAAGAGATTCGGCACATTTTGTTACATATTTATAATTATTGATTGACAAGCGCCACTATCATATCCCTGCCCACAACAGTTCATTCAAATAATTAACTATTAAGTACTGTTTTATGTTCAGTATTGGTACGTTATCATCTCTCTCTGGTAGAAGGCGTGGGTCCCAGTACTGTACTGGGAACATGATATGATGACTGCAATCATTTATCTAGTAACATAATGAGTGCTCTCTCAGTAATGTCTCCACACTACCACAATGCCACCTGGTTTCAGCTGTGAAGGGCGTGTTTAGACTCTGCTTACTTCGTGCTACAGTTGAGAGGTTGAACAGTAAAGAAGCGCCACATATTCCTTCCTTCCTTCTTATAGAGCTATTACTAACAAACACACTAGCTAGGTATATATAGCAGGTGTTCCTCTCCCGGTACAGACAGAGCAGAGCAGGCAGTCGAGCGGAGAGCCAACTGTAGCATCTCGACTGGTCCGTCAACTGCTCCGATGTTCCACGTCGCGGTACTCTGCGTGCTGCTGTACCTACTCATCTACAGTTCTAATAAGCTATCATACACTGACTGGTGGTGCTGGTGGTGACGCTGATCCACAACCAAACAAATCTTTACTTATTCTAAGTATATTAATTAAGCGCTCAGTTTGACGCGCGTGGACATTCCCTAAGGAACTGTAGTAGGTACAGACAGAATCGGTAAAGCCGTTAGTCCATAGGGAACACATAGATACAGGGGGCGCATCTAGTATATGTATAGGAGAAGAAGACAGATAGCATATTATATCGACCCTGTAGAACAGTTGCGATTGATGTATAATTAAATACTAAATAGAATCTCAGAAGAAGTACTGACTGGTTGTTACGCCTCCACTGTGTCGTGTGGAGATACGTCACCAGTGCGTGTATTGTTCCCGGGTGTAGCGGTAGGTATGTCAGTGTTACGTCACCAGTGCGTGTATTGTTCCCGGGTGTAGCGGTAGGTACGTCAGTGTTACGTCACCAGTGCGTGTATTGTTCCCGGGTGTAGCGGTAGGTATGTCAGTGTTACGTCACCAGTGCGTGTATTGTTCCCGGGTGTAGCGGTAGGTATGTCAGTGTTACGTCACCAGTGCGTGTATTGTTCCCGGGTGTAGCGGTAGGTACGTCAGTGTTACGTCACCAGTGCGTGTATTGTTCCCGGGTGTAGCGGTAAGTACGTCACCAGTGCGTGTATTGTTCCCGGGTGTAGCGGTAGGTAGGTACGTCAGCGTTACGTCACCAGTGCGTGTATTGTTCCCGGGTGTAGCGGTAGGTATGTCAGTGTTACGTCACCAGTGCGTGTATTGTTCCCGGGTGTAGCGGTAGGTATGTCAGTGTTACGTCACCAGTGCGTGTATTGTTCCCGGGTGTAGCGGTAGGTACGTCAGTGTTACGTCACCAGTGCGTGTATTGTTCCCGGGTGTAGCGGTAGGTATGTCAGTGTTACGTCACCAGTGCGTGTATTGTTCCCGGGTGTAGCGGTAGGTACGTCAGTGTTACGTCACCAGTGCGTGTATTGTTCCCGGGTGTAGCGGTAAGTAAGTCACCAGTGCGTGTATTGTTCCCGGGTGTAGCGGTAAGTACGTCACCAGTGCGTGTATTGTTCCCGGGTGTAGCGGTAAGTACGTCACCAGTGCGTGTATTGTTCCCGTGTGTAGCGGTAGGTACGTCACCAGTGCGTGTATTGTTCCCGTGTGTAGCGGTAGGTACGTCACCCGGCGGTAGGTATTGTTCCCGGGTGTAGCGGTAGGTAGGTACGTCAGCGTTACGTCACCAGTGCGTGTATTGTTCCCGGGTGTAGCGGTAGGTACGTCAGTGTTACGTCACCAGTGCGTGTATTGTTCCCGTGTGTAGCGGTAAGTACGTCACCAGTGCGTGTATTGTTCCCGGGTGTAGCGGTAGGTAGGTACGTCAGTGTTACGTCACCAGTGCGTGTATTGTTCCCGGGTGTAGCGGTAGGTACGTCAGTGTTACGTCACCAGTGCGTGTATTGTTCCCGTGTGTAGCGGTAGGTACGTCACCAGTGCGTGTATTGTTCCCGGGTGTAGCGGTAGGTAGGTACGTCAGCGTTACGTCACCAGTGCGTGTATTGTTCCCGGGTGTAGCGGTAGGTACGTTAGTGTTACGTCACCAGTGCGTGTATTGTTCCCGTGTGTAGCGGTAAGTACGTCACCAGTGCGTGTATTGTTCCCGGGTGTAGCGGTAGGTAGGTACGTCAGTGTTACGTCACCAGTGCGTGTATTTAACACCAGAAGCTAATTCAGCAATTCCGGGTGATGTTTATACTCCAATGTCTTCAAATTCCTTTGTTCTTTTAGAAACCGATCCAACAGAGGTATATCACATTCTTGTTGGTTTGAAAGCTGATAGTTCTCCTGGTTGGGATGGTATTCCTTCGTCTATATTAAAACAAAACGCAGCTTTACTTGCCCCAGTTATCTCACATATTTGTAACCTGAGTTTTAACTCGGGTGTTTTTCCAATCCAACTAAAAAGGGCTCTGGTTCATCCTATATTTAAAAACGGAGATAAATCAGCTTATAATAATTATAGACCTATCTCTGTATTGCCTGCTCTTTCGAAGGTTTTGGAGCGGTTGATAAATAAACGTCTTGTAGCTTATCTGGAAAAATACAACCTTCTTAGCCCTAATCAGTTTGGCTTTCGCCGAGGAATTTCCACGGCAGATGCTGTGTTTGATTTAAGTAACTCTATTGCGGAGGGTATCGACAGCGGTGATAAATGTTTAGCCATATTCCTTGACTTACAGAAGGCATTTGATACCGTGCCCATTCCTGGCTTACTAAAAAAACTAGAACACCTTGGAATACGTGGTCTTCCACATCAACTTCTTAAAGCTTACTTATCTGATAGGCAACAGTGTGTGAAAATTGGAGATTATACTAGTAATTCCCTACCAGTAGTTTACGGTGTTCCTCAAGGAAGTATTCTTGGCCCTACCCTCTTCCTATGCTTCATAAATGATCTATGTAACCTTGATCTACCAAATGCTAAAATTCTCACTTTTGCAGACGATACAGTTTTACTCTTCCGTGATAAATCTTGGCTTCAGGTTTACTTGGCCGCTCAGTCTGGCTTTAATTCGGTTAACACGTGGCTTTCTAATAATTCACTTAGTCTAAACATAGATAAGACAAAATATGTTACATTTTCAATTTTAAATACCTCCCAACCGACTGAATCTGAATATCTTAAACTCCGGGTTCATTGTTCAAATTGCCCAAAAACGTATTGTTCTTGTCCAATTTTACTACGCACTAGTTCAATTAAGTATTTAGGTATCATTATTGACAGTAATCTCTCTTTTCAGCAACATATTATGAATCTAAAAGGTCGAGTAAGAAAACTGCTTCCTATATTTAAAACTCTTCGACATATAGCTGACTCTGATCTACTGAAGGCTATCTATTATACTTTATGTCAGTCGTTATTAACTTATTGCATTTCTAGCTGGGGAGGGAGCTGCAAAACAAACCTTTTGCCATTGGAACGTGCCCAAAGAGCTATTTTAAAGGTAGCAAACTTTAAGCCACGTCTTTACCCTACTGCTGAGCTGTTTAAAGAATGTGATGTTCTAAGTGTGCGTCAACTGTTTATATTGCAAACAATTCTTGTCCAACATACTAAAACTCCGATTGAGACAGATACTGACGAATTAAAAAAGCGGAAAGCTAAGAAAACTTCCAAAATCTGCAAAGTACGTCAGACAAATACAGTTTTTGCAAATCGTTTTGGTTACTACCTGGGGCCTTACTTATATAATAAAATCAATTCGGTATCTACGATTAACAACCTAAATTATTTTCAATGCAAAACTAAGACTACTCTTTTACTAAAAGGCATGGACTATAAGGGTACTGAAATGTATATGACGGACCAATTTTATCAGCTAATTAATTAATTAATGATACTTTAAAAATAATTACAGTACTTATGTTATTGTTATAGCTATGTTTAAATATTTTCATGTTACAAGTAGAATTTATAAATTGAATGCACTAACAATTCATTTATAATTGTGTTGTATAATTTTTCTATTTAGTAATTATTTAATTTTATCTTGTTTATTTTTACTTTCAAAATTCTAACCATAAAAATTCTTTATTTTAGGCATACCTAGCATTTAATACATAAACATTGGGAGAAGCCACTGGCTTTCGAAACACAGTTTTTTACTAGTTCGGAGCCAGTGGATTCAATTATTTGTTTGTATTTTTCCTTATGCCAAATAAAGATTATTATTATTATTATTATTATTCACACATTTATTTCTCTTCTTAAATTTAAGTTTTTTTACAATATCTATATAAAAACAAAATATTCTAAAAAAACTTAAGCCTAGGGTGCCGCCGGCAGCGGGGCAGGGCCCAAGCCACCGGTGGTTAGGGCTGCAGAGTGAGGAACCTCCTGACAATGCGTGCCGTGTCAAGAATTACTGCCTTCTGCATCTGACCCTTGACCCAACCGTCTAGCGAGAGCCTCTTAAGGTGGTGGTCGAGGCTCTTCGCTATAAGGCCGTTCACCGATACGACTATCGGGATAATGATCGTCGAGTCAACATCCCACATGGCGGTAACCTCATGAGCCAAGTCAAGGTACTTGCTGAGTTTGTCCTTCTCAGCCTTCACGAGGTTCTCGTCATGCGGGATGGTGATGTCGACGAGCACTGCCCGGCGCTGGGACCGGTCGACCATCACGATATCAGGCTTATTGGCGACAATAGTCCTGTCCGTGATGATAGACCGGTCCCAGTAGAGCAAAGCACGACCATTCTCGAGAACTGGTGCTGGTGCGTACTTATAGTACGGCACCTCAGACTCGACAAGGCCGTATCGAAGGGCAAGTTGCTGGTGGATGATCCTGGCCACTTGGTTGTGCCTGTGCAAGTACTCGCCGTTAGCAAGATGCGAACAACCGGAGATGATATGTCGGAGAGACTCTCCAGGACGGTGGCATGCCCGACAGATGTCGACCGTACCGTCCTTCATGATATATTTCCGGTAGTTGTTGGTCTTGATAACTTCATCCGCAATCGCACAGGCAAACCCCTCGGTTTCCCCAAAGAGGTCCCCGAAACGTAACCAGTTCACCGACGCAAGCAGGTTCACATCGGGCCCTGTTAAGACCCGATAGAACCGCCCGTGCAGCTCCTTGCCTTTCCATACGTCCTTGCGATCCTCAATGCTTAGCACCGATGGTTTGCGCCAGTTCTCGTTTGCCAAGGAGAGCGGCGTGAGGCCCCAGTCAACAGCCACAACATCGCGATGCATCCCACTCTCACTGTTACGGAAAAAATCCCTGAGACTGCACACCTCACGGTTGTGTAGGTTCTTGGCATTTAAAAAGCCTCGACCCCCCCACTTCCGTGGAATGTACAGTCTCATAACAGACGAGCGTGGGTGTAGCATGCGATGTGATGTGAGCAGTTGACGGACCCTTCTGTCCAGGGCGTCCAGCTCAGTTTGAGTCCACCTCAATATGCCAAAGGAGTATATCAGTAAAGGCATCACCCAACCGTTGAAGGCACGCACCTTGTTGCCACCAGACAAAAGACTATTAAGTACTTTAGTCAGGCGACAAAAGAAGCGCTCCTTCACCGATTTCTTGATGTCCTCTACCGATACACCCGACGACTCTGACATACCGAGGTACTTGTAGGTCTCGGCCTCAGAGAGAGACCTGAGAGTCATCCCCTCAGAAAGCTGTAAATTCGGGGAATCTACAACTTTCCCCCGTTGCACATGCATGACCGCACACTTATCTACACCGAATTCCATCCTGATGGCGCTGCTAAAAACCTCGGTGATTTTTAGCAGCTCCACCAAGTCTTGGCGTTTCGGTGTAAACAGCTTGAGATCGTCCATGTACAACAGGTGGGAGATGACTTGACCATCTCTTCGAAGCCGATAGCCTAGTCCAGAATCTCTCAGCAAAGTGCTGAGAGGGTTCAGAGCTAGGCAAAACCACAATGGACTAAAACTGTCACCCTGAAAGATGCCTCGCTCAATCCTTATTAAGTCCTGCGGGACAGAGGAGCCATCTCCCCCGCCTGGTTGACGAAGAACTGTGGTCCACTGCCCCATACATGCGCCTAAGAATGATTTTAGAGTTGTATCAATTTTATACAAATCTAAAACCCTCTCTAGCCATGAATGAGGCACCGAATCATAGGCCTTCTTATAGTCAATCCAGGCAGCGGAGAGGGCTCCTCTGCTTCGCCGGACTTGTTGGCTAATGGCCGTGTCGATGAGGAGGAGCTCCTTAGTACCACGGGACCCAACCCTACATCCATTTTGAGCGTGGGCCAAAACGTTGTTCGCG
This sequence comes from Agriopis leucophaearia, assembly GCA_949125355.1. Taxonomy (NCBI): domain Eukaryota; kingdom Metazoa; phylum Arthropoda; class Insecta; order Lepidoptera; family Geometridae; genus Agriopis; species Agriopis leucophaearia. The sequence continues at coordinate 132,201 of OX421270.1, forward strand.
ACAATGTGCGCATTAATTTTATTTCTCAAAATGGATGTAAGGAGCTTGTAGATGGTAGGCAAGCACGTGATGGGTCTGTAGTTCTTGGGTTCCGTGGTACTACCGGACTTGTGGAGCAGGAAGGTGACACCGATGGTAAGGAAGCTAGGAAGGGTGCCGAGCTCAAGGGCTGCAATCTTATTATTATTATTATTATTGTTCCCGGGTGTAGCGGTAGGTAGGCACGTCAGTGCGACTCAGAGTCAGATCCATGTAATTATCTCGTTAACGGAGCGTCGGTAATCAGAGTGAGGAACACCGTTACTGTGCTGCTTTATTTACTAGTACCTAGTGTAGTAGTCGGAGTGGACGGCAGGCTATTTAATGCGATGTTTGCATTTTCATAAGCGAGTCGTTGATAGAAAAGTTTGTTTTAGAGCATGGTTCCAGTACCTATCTGTTGTATCACATTAGTACTTAGTATAACTGCAAAACCTTGTGTGTATATCAGCCGCAGTCAATACTGCAACGTCTGATGGGATTTCGTTGAACTTCGGTACACAGGTAGCTTGTACCCAAGATTAACAATGTTACTTTTGGCCCGACATACTGAACGGTTCCTGTAGGTTCGGGGGAAACTGTGGAGCGCCGCACTAGCGGAACACTATATTATATGAACACTAGTTCATATAATATCATGACATTATTGGGTAACTCTGTAGGCACACAGAAAAGTTTTTTTTTAATCTGATTAGGTAAACAATTCAAAAGTCTACAAAAGCAAAACACTTCTCACGATATTAATAAAGGCTACAAAGCTGATTGATCACGTTTCTCGCGAGTGTGCGAACTAATTAATTGTACCTGAAATAAGTTTAGTGCTTACATGGTAAAGTAATATCAGCACGTTAATGTCATCTGGAGTCCTAGTACGTCTAAGTAGTTTCATTAAATAAGTAGAAACGTCTATTCGTATCAGACATAGGTAGGTATCAGATTTTATTCTAAAATAGGCAATCACGTAGGTAGATGAAAACACAGTTGAGTGCGAACAAACACAAAACTACATTAACTGTTTGTAGTAACACAAAACACAAACGTAGGAGAAGGAGACCCTGGACACCTGGACCCTGGACACGGTAGATCATCTCCATTTAAGTATGATTACCTGTCGTAGGCGAGTTCGTGTCTAAGTAGGGTCCATCATGATCTGTGGATGAAATACATTTACCTCCAAGACTCCACTTCCACATAATATAGCTAAATGGTAAAGGGTGACGCTGAAGCGAAAAGCTATTGAGTGCGTCGACATGCAACGAGTTCCATATTAGCAGCGCTACTTGAAGCCGCGGACCTTTTACCAGGAATCATTTTCTCGCGCGAACCGGTCGCGTGGATCAGTCTTTCCCCGACTTACTTAAACGGAATGTCGACTTGTAACACTTGTAATCAACGATATATATGTAGGTACCTACCTACCTGCTGCAACCGACTAGGTACCGTCGCGACTCGCGCGGTGCTATAAATAACGAAGAGTTCACTGGACACTCGGCCGCGGTGGCGGACCGGCCACTTGTTGCTCTAGTTCTTCACGAAAACGTTTCTGAGTATACATTCATTCAGTTGAGATCTTACCGGAATAACTATCCTGAACACAACTTTCTCTATAATGTATATTATACAGGTACGAACAAAGCCTTTTCGCTAATAGGTACCTACCCTAAGCAGAATGTAATTTTTTTGGGTTCCGTGCCCAAAGGGGTCAACAAAAACCTATTACTAAGTTTACGCTGTCTGTCGAACGTATTTTAGTCTTAGCTCTAATATATAAATGTTAATGGGTCAGAATGAAAAATAATTTATTGTAAAAACTGAGTACATAAGACGGTAAAACATAGTAGTATCAACAGTCTGCCCTTTACGAGCGTACAATAACATTAAATAAATGCTTACAAGCATCAGACTTGGCATGATTATAGTACTTAGGTACACAATCTAAAGTTAAACAATAAACACCGGCCAAGTGCGTGTCGGGCTACGCGTTAATTATTTTGAATAAAACTTAATGAAAGAAAACACATCTTTGGGTGCGGAACCTTCGGTGCGCGAATCCGACTAGCACTTGACCGGGTATTTTTTGTTAGAATGCCCAGTTTGTTGATAGAAATCAGTAAATTACTGCATATTTAATTTCAATAGGTATTCGTTTTTTAATCCTAATGATTGAAATTATTTTATGTGGGTAAATAATATGAGCAGCTGAGTGCAGTTCATGGGCTCGTCACGGTTCGTGTTCATTATCTGGTTCCCGAGAGTATACCTACAGGCAGCTGAGCCGTAACTCCGCGACCAGCAGTTCCGATCGTGACCTGGACTATCGTGTACAGTTCCAGGTGTTGGTGGTCGCGGTGACGCTGAGCCAGGCCGCCTACTACAGCCGCATGTCTCCGTGGAGCCGCGGCCGCGCGCCGGCGCCGCCCGCCCGGCCCGGGGTGCAGCCGCGCCCTCCGCCCCGACTGGCGCAGGCGGCCTCGCACCACGCGCCCTACTTCCTCTACAGGAGCCCACCGCACCACAGGTGTCAGCCGTGCTCTTCTAACATGCGCTCCGAATACTACCTAGTAAAGGGTCTCCTCGATCTGGAGTGAACGTCTCCCGTGTCGCAGGTACGCCGTCAAGCAGTTCGGGCCGACGACGAGCCGCGGCGTGTTCGCGGGCGGCCCCTGGAGGAGCGCTTCGCCGGCGCCGCTCCCGACGGAGTACCAGCTGGTGCGGGCTGCCTCGGCGCCCCCCGCGCCGCTGCTGGCGCTGACTGATGGTGGTACAGCTTCCACGTGCGATAACCGCACGCGCACCGCACTTTACACTCGCCTGGCATCCACGCTGTTGTTTTAATTCAACATTCTACTTTATTCATACCCTAAGTACCCAGATGGTACCTAGGTACTTTCTTATACATCGTAATAGATCTTCAATACCTACACTTGCTTTTCAAGTAAGGAACTAAGTACCACGAAGTAACGTAGATATGCCTACCTACAAAAATATACCTATATTTCTTCCGCTGATTTTCTCTCGTGCACTGAAGCACCCTCCCGTAAGAGTTCGTCCGCAGGTCGAATGGAATGTTGCTTTCAATACCCTCAAACTCCGCATTTAATAGATAGAGAACACTCATAACAATGATGAATCATGGAACCCAATATACAGGTTTTGTAGGACATTTGAAGAGTTCCACAAAACCGCGCGCTACCTCCGCCGCTCTCTCCGTGTCACTAGCAGCAGGAATGGTGTCCAATGCACTGCAGTCGCATCGTGCTGACACACACACAGTTATATCATTGTACTAAGGAGGCACGCACGGACACGCATACACAGTTACATTAGCTAATCACGAACAGAAGATTGCACTCTCACATTGTAAGCGTGCAACTATAAGAGAAATCACTATTTCTGCGCACCTTCGTAGATTAGTGTTACTTTAGCTATTAGTATAGTTAAAGTACGTATCACTGCTATATTTAGATACAATAGGTAAAATAACACTTTAATGATACTCGTACCTACTACAAAATAATATTATTACTAAAAAACATAGCACAACATGCGGTCATATGGGTAAAGGCATTCCACAAGCTGCGGACGAAACCGAGATATTTGAAGTGTGTGACCTCTAGGTGCCATCCACACCATCCCAGCGCCCAACCTCAGCCTGTCGGAGAAGCCGATCGTCGTGGTCGACTCCTCGGACCCTCTGCCTGGAACCAACGCTGGCGCGGAACAAGTGAGTGACCCTCCTGTCTGTCCACCGACACAGACACGACTAATATCCAACAGAGTTGCGAAAAATGACGTCACTTCGGTTCGGTGGACAGAGTGCCTAAAGAACCATCGAGTGCCACTTGATGTTTGAGAGACCAATGCTGTAACGATGGTACGAGACTCGACGCCGTACGGAAATAACAATAAAATGAATGCAGCAGTTGTACCTACAGCTAGTACTACTAGATTCTGATGTTACCATGTAGTACAAGGTGTAGGTACAAGTCGCGTCTCTATGTTTATGTTACCTTATCGCTTATTCGTCGCTCACCTAACTAGATGAATGTTACAACTAGCCCTAAGGTGAACGAGTAATGAAAATAATAAGAATATAATGAATATGTCTCATTCTGATCTGAAATAACTTGTTTGCAGGCGAACCAAAACCAGGACCACATCTACCAAATGAGAATTAATCAGGTGAACCTTTGAACTGCGTTGTCGTGGATAGACGGACTGATGATCGTTTCCTGAAATAAACCTACGTGTATAATTTCTTTCAGCCAAAACCATCATATGAAGTTACAGAAAAATATGTAGAGCCGCTTTACCAAATGGCCAAAATTGAAACGCCCATTGGATTTTCAAAAACGCAAGTAAGTTTTAAACTAAAACCCGATATCTGACATTGCAAGTTAGGTAAGCCACGCCCCGCAGTATTATCCGTAATTTTCTAGTTCTGCCGGCTTTTTAGGGTTCCGTAGTCGGAACCCTTATAAATTCGTTCTGTCTGTCCGTTCACCCAAAATTTTTAGAACCTTCTAACTTCTATAATTATCTATTAAGATAAGTGCATGAAACTTTGCATAATGACAGTTGTAATATAGATATCAATTTTAAGATTATAAAAAAACATATAATATTGCATTTTAGGGGTGGCTCTGGTACATGTGAAATGGGGACGAAAATATTTTTTTCATTCCACCTGCTCGTGTGAGGTATCGTTGAAAAGGTATTTTGAAATTAAAATAAAGTTTCATACATCACTTTTTTATAAAGTCTATACTTTGTGAAATATAGCCCGTCAAAGTGGTAAAAAGTTGGTCCCCCCCCCCTGCATTTCTAAACTATAAGACATAGAAACTTGTAACTTACAGTACAGATAGGTCATATTTAAAACCATTCAAAATTATTTCGTACATTATCTGATCATGACTTTTTGAGTAGTAACAACGATAAAACTGTAATAAATTCGAGGCGTTCAGCTCAAAGGTCATTGACCTTTTTGCAAAATAGTCTTAACAAATAATGTTTCTCAATCAGTTTTCTATATGTTTAAACCATAACAAGTATATGCTATGTCGGGATGGTACATCTCTGAAATTTGGCTAAGTCCACAGAGCTTCATTCGTTCGAATTTTTCTATAACTATAAATTTCTAAACTGATAATTATTTTCAGGTAGAGTGACCAAAATGCTGGCCTATATTTGGGTCAGAAAGTTAGCCTCGCCATCCAGCGATTCAACGCGGCCAGCATTTTGGGCACTCTACCTGAAACTAATTATCATTTAGGACTACTTAATTAACTCTATTTTAATTATCGAAAAAAAAACAACAAAAAAAAGTAATTAGATATGAGACAAAAAAAATATGAGCAGGTATTATTCCCGTCTACGAGATGTGTTTAGATACTTCCTTGCCAAATGACATCCGCAACCAGTCAGTGAACAAGATAAACAAGTCGCACGTTGTGGTCACGCGAGGGAGGTTGATTGCAGTCCATCCAACAGTCGCCGGGGCTGCAGAGCTACCTGCGGAGCGGCGCGGCGCTGCAGATGGCGTCAGACTACGGACTGTCCGCCATCAGCGTGCCTCGCAGACCCGTGCAGCCACACAGCCCTGTCGTCTCACACCCACAACTATTTTCCCTCCAGGTAATACTTAAAGGGCGTTTCGTCGTGGCCTAGGTACTAGGTTGCTAAACTGGTTTGGACACGAGGACTAATATTTCCTCGTATCCTGTGTCACAGAGGAATAACACATATTTAGCTCATCTTTTGTTTACGAGTGTACCTAGTCGAGTAGTAAAATGTATAAGCCTTGATAAGAGTAAGAGCCTCGTCTGACATTTTCGGAAGTTGATTCCCATTTTCTACTTGCAAACTATCTCAGTAGTCGTCAAGTGTTGTAGGTTTGTTGCGGGAAGCTCTTGCTAGTCTGCATTAAAATTTGAATTTTCCGCGATCATAGATTATTTTTCATTTTAGGATTTCCAAGGCTTCAGGGGAATCCCGACACAACAGGATATAATGAGCACCGGAGCCGACAGCGTGATGATTCCACCGAACGTGCTGTATCAATCCGATCCACTATTCCTGCAGAAACTTCAACAACAGCTTCTCCATCGGTTCCCATCACTCGAGTTTGTTCCTTACGCCGCAGAACTTGTGCCACAAAACGAAATACCGCAAACTCAGCAATTATTCTTGTTAGAAAATGAAGAAATAAAACAGCCTCCAGAACCATTCCTATCGAGCGAATCCAAGAACGTAGTCCAAAGAGAGACGCCAGAAAGCTCACTGGTGACGCTGCTACCACAGGCGTTTGTGGTCAGCAATGTCACCGAGAAACTTGAGCCTGCTACGAGTCAGCAGCCACATAACATAACTGTAGAGCTGATCGCAGCTGAGTCGCAGCCAGTGACGACAACTATAAACTACGTTATAGAAAGCGACACGGAACCGCTCACTGCACGTAGCACGGTAGCAGAGCCTCAGCGACCACAGAACACAACACCAATCTACTATGCACAGGTCGGTCAGAGCGTCGGTGACGTCATAGCTAATGGCTTTTATTCTGCCATGAATGACGTCAGAGCGGCGGCTGCTATGGAACAAGCGTTACAAAATACGCCACAAACAACACAAGCGCCCGAAAATGTCACAACAGTCAACCCGCTGAAAGCAGATTTGAAGCAGTACTTTGTCCAAAACGAGATAAGCGACAACAATACAGTCACAGAACTGAAACCTATTCTTGGAGTGCCGTTTGCGAAGCCCGCTGATTCAGTTAAGGTTGCGTACACGCTGCTAAGGACAGAAGAAAAAGAACCAAAAACTACTCGAGAGGGAACGGTGTACGCCGGACAAATAGTAGAAGCCAGCATCAGTGAGGATAACGATTTTAACAACCAGAAAGCGACCTTCATGAAACGTGCTCCAATCAGACTGTTCGTCGCGGATAAAGAGACGACAAGCCAGTCTTTGCTGGCTAGTTCCACTCCTAAAGTGACTCCGGTGAAAGCAAAAATACCTCCGAAGAGTAAACTCACGTTTGACGATAACACTGGAGAACCTGTTTTGAGAATATACGCAAGCTATGTCGACAGTCCCGCTCAGGTATGACTACACTGACCTTACTCAGAAATTATAATGTTCGAGTGCAAATGTACGCAAGTTAGTAATGGATAGTGGCGGGACACTGACTCATGCACTGTAGGCAAGTTAGTAATGGATAGTGGCGGGACACTGACTCATGCACTGTCATTAGAAATATTGTAACGCGGCACTGCAGCTAACGTACCGTTACAGTAGGTACAATCATAATTGCTACTGTCAAGAAGTGGGTTTTATCTTACGATATTATTTACGTTGTCAACTGAACTTTGAGACCAAATTGACACGAATTTAAATGAATACTTAAATCTTTATTATTATGCTGATGTCTTAGAATAAGTAGGAACTTATTCTAATACTGATGTGATAAAGTGACATGTTTAGTAAGGCCTTTTAGCCACCTTTATATTATTGTTGTCATGGGCAACAATAATACATGACAAGGGCAACAATAATACATGACATGGGCACGAATATAAACTTTTTAAAACTCTTAATATATTCTTTAATTTCCAGAGGCAGGTGGTAACGTCGAAGTTGGCCACTTTAGCCAGTCTAAAGCCGGTGACCCGTAAAGCGATCATAGACATCGAAGACGGTTGGAAGGCTACCACTGTGAAGTCCGCGGACAAGACTCAAGGGTTCGACGGGAACCAAGTCACCAAGTTTGGACTGAAGTTGATATCGAGAAGTGATGATTACATACCACTGTTTGAAGAATACGACGAGTGATTACGTTCAGTATAAAGATTGTATGTTTCATGATCATTTGGACATATCTCTGTAATCGTAGCTTTCGATAAGCTAATATTATGGCGTGCTTTGTTTACTTCTCGCCTTTCGAGATCTTTGTCTCCGGAGAAACCGAGACAAACGACATTTCTACTAAAACAGACCCATATTTGAAGTAATCTGTTTTGTAAATCACTTCATTGCTCAATTCAGTAACGTTCAGAAATTCTGAATCCTTAGTCACTTCCGCAGTAATTATTTATAGTCAATCCTTAATAATAATAGGGTATTTGACTATGTTAAAAATATAATTAATACTGGTGTAATCCTAGAAGATTATTATTTTCAAAAAGTATTTAATGACTAAAAACTAAAAAATAAAGTCCCTATTTCTAGAAAAATACATAATAAAAATATGTTTTTCACTGATCACGTGACTTGACTGCAAACGCTCTATGTTAGCCGAATGTCCTTATGTCGTCACAGAAAAGTAAATAGAGGCAACAATTGTATGGCGATATAACTAGTTTGTTTATGTGTGACGTCACTAATGTCACGTGACCCCATGAATGTCAAAGGTAGCGTTTACGCGGTAGTTTAATAATTTGAATTTTGATCCGTCATTTAAAACACAAATACTGAAAATTATGAGGATTAAATTACAAGATTGCTTTATTTTAATGTAATAAACAATTTAAAATGGTTTTGTAAAATCAGTCAAATACCCTATTATAAGTACTGATGATAAAGTTAGAGTAGGCTTGTATATCTACTACTGTCAGACATGGGGATATGAAATTGTTCGAATTAAGTATACATGTTAGATTAATTTGTTTATATGTGCATGGCACAGTGCAAGGAGTGCTAGTGTGAACTGTGCAACCATATTATCTTCCATAGTTTTAAACTACACAAACAACATTCCAGAATCTCTTAAAAATATGCCAAAATAATTTGACAGCGACAAAAATGCATCGATATGCATGAGATAATAATAACAATTTGAGAGCTATTACATTTAGTTTAGGAAACGGAAGGAACAGACTACTCACTCACTCACTCGTGTATTCATCAGATATCTCCATCCCTTCCTTGCGCTGTGCTGCGCTGCGCTGTTCAGTGTTGTACAATTGTAATGCACCTAACATTGTTTTAAATTTTGTAAATAACACTATAATATATTATACGGTAGTTTATAATTTTTTTTTGTGCATTTAGTATTGTTATTTATTGTTATACCAAATAAAATAAAATGTTATATAGTAATTTATAATCGTTTATTTCATTAGTAACTCTAGGCACAATTTATAAAAACGTACAATTTCTCTGATGAAGTATTGCATTTTGTAAATGTAATGTTTTCAAAATGTTGAATCACAAATATACAGTAGTAGTTGTATACAGTTGGACATTCTCGTTTCAAATGAAACACAAATATTGTAACTTACACGACAATATTATACATAACTAGTAGCGCTCCGCTTGTTTCATACTTGCTCCCCGGGGGATGGCTCGCGGAGCGTCTCCCGGGAGATGGCTCGCGGAGCGTCCCTCGGAGAACGGCTCGTGGAGCGCCGCAGTGATGCCCCATCACTACTAGTTTCCTACTTCGATTCAGACACCAGGATAGTTAGATATTAGGTTTAATTTAAAGTTGTTTTTGTTCGATCCTCCGACTGCCGCTGACGTAATTCGCGCCCGACCGACCGACGTCAGCACTACTCCAGCCTTATTGTAACTGCAATTTATGTCACGTCATTTCAACACTACAAGCTTAAGCGGTTGTTAAGCGGTAAGCGCGTGCGCAGTGTTGGACACTGACTTGTATGAACAACGTGTAGAGCGGTCTGGTATTTTTTTTTTATTTTTATTATTGGCGTGTTTTGTTCTGTATGAGCATGCGTCAGCGTTGAGGAGCGAGCGCTGGAATGGTGCGCCGCGGCGCGGTGCGTTCCGAACTACACACCGAAGCTAAAGCTTGTACGTATAACGTCGTATTAAAATATGACATTATACAGGGCTACTGGTACTCAGTTAGCATCCTCTCAAAGGCGTCCTCGGTACATCAAAACAAACCACTTTTGTTGTAATAAAAATCAGCCGACCTATAGAAAAAAAACATTAACTCCCGACAAAATGTATGAAATAGCTGAGTTTTTTACAAGTCGTAGAACAAAATTTGTTTGTTTTGGAGCATTGAAGCCGCCCTAAGTTGCCAGTAACCCTGTATACGACCGTGACGGGACCAGATACTCCGTAGTAAAACGCACTTCAAAACAAATCAAACAATTATAAATACATTTGGTTGAAGATGCAAGACAGACATGACAGAGATGACACACAGACATACACGATACTTCAGACGACACTCTAATGTCAATATATTGCACACGTTTTCACTCAATTATTGTACAAAAACAGTTCATGTAATTTCAGTTTCAATATTGATTATATATATTTTACATTTGTGTCACCTCAAGGCGACAGTTCGATGTAGGCGACCGCTCGACAGTCGTGACGTGACGACGAGCGACCGACGTGACGTGACGCGACATGCACATTAAAACAACCCATGTGTCCGGAGTATAATACTGGTAACATTTTGTTGTTGATTTTAGTTGTATAGCCAGCTCAGGCCTGAGACTCCTGCCCCGGAGCCCGCGCTACGACCTGCGACCCACGGAGCGATCCTGCACATCCTACTCCGACTACAACTTCACTCAAACACCAACACTATACAGGGTTACGCATATACCCTGCACTAAGCTGAAAGGAGGTTATTGTACTCATCATTGTGAACAACCTTCAGTACGGAACAGCTGTTTTTTTCGTTATTTCAGGGTTGGTCTCATAGTAAAAGATGTTCACAATGAGTACAATGACCTCCTTTCAGCTTAGTATAGGGTATATGCGTAACCCTGTATACAAATGCAGACATGTGCCAGTAGAACCTGAGTGCTGTCGGTCAAGTATCTCGAGTAGTGTGATCGTGTTGTGTTCTCCGTGTAGTAGTCGTGCTTGCCAGCCAGCCAGCCAGCCAACCAGCCAGCCGGGAGGTGTTCTACCCCTTCACTTATGTAATGACTTCTTACAATATTTACTTGATTTCATACACACACGTTAATAAAGAAGATACTTTGTAATGTGGCCGCATCGCGTCGTGTCGTACCGCCCACCGGAAGGAAGCCTTAGGTCCCGGCGTTCAGTTGGTCCAGCTGGTCCATGAACCAGGGCCTCCCGCTCGAGCGCTGCGTAAGGATGTCGCAGCCGGTTTCCGTCACCAGCAGGGTTTGTTCAAACTGGAACAAAATATTATATACAATACAATAACTAAATAATTTCAAATGATTGTGTTTGTAATGTTAACTTGTGTAATTCCCCTGTCCGAGCCACGCTGAGGAACTACTCCTGGTGTAGATAGTTCACTCACTCGGAACTGAACTACACTACACTGTAGGAACCACAGGAAGGGCACTAACTCACACTTAATTTTTTAATAAAAAGAGAACAAGCCCCCTGATGGTGAGCGGACACCGCCGCATTTGCAACACTAGCGGTGTTGACAGTGTTCTACCAGCCTGGTGAGGTAGATATAGACAAACTTCTTGAAACGCTTCAGGTTGAAGCTCGGCGGGAACACCGCCGGGAGAAGGATATTCCACACCTTGCGGGTCCGCGGAATAATAGTGGAAACGCACTCCGGCGCAGGCTTCCCGCACCGTCCCGCGACACCGACGTGACACTTCGGTCCACACACTCCATGTTGCCGAGGATAGAAGATGATGACTAATGAACAAGTTGTCACGAGCATCACACACGAGGGACATCATTCAAGGAGCAGCGAGTGTTTGTGTTCCATGACATCTGCTGCTCCTCACATTACCTGTGCGGATCTCTCTCCGTCTGCAGTGACGGCGTTCCAGTGGTCAGGCCAGCGGTCGTCACGCCACCCTTCTCCTCACATTACCTGTGCGGATCTCTCTCCGTCTGCAGTGACGGCGTTCCAGTGGTCAGGCCAGCGGTCGTCACGCCACCCTTCTCCTCACATTACCTGTGCGGATCTCTCTCCATCTGCAGTGACGGCGGTCCAGTGGTCAGGCCACTGGTCGTCACGCCACACGCCCGCGTTGATCATCGGCTCGATGGTGAAGCAGTGGCCCGGCTTCATCACTCCCACCGCCTTGTTCTCTGGAACACATCAGATATCAAATAAAAACAAGCCTTTTTTTCTCATTTTAAATACTTGCATATACTTGCATTGGATACTTGCTTACTGTGGTGCTATGTATGCTATAAGTACTGCATATTTTTCAGTATATTATATTGGAACACTGAAATACACGTCATACTTGGATCAAATATATTAGTGGTAATCCAGAAGTACATAAAATTCCAGTGTTTTTAAATTGCAAGATGCTGATAAAAACAGGGAAGCCTACGTCCAGCGATGAGTTATCAATGGCTGGAGATGTGAACTATCTTCTTGTAACGAGTGCCGTACAGAGTAGCCAATGTCAGGAGCGGTACAGAGGGATGTGATGGTTAAAGGAGAAGTACAGACGATCTTTTGGTTTTATCTAATGTTGTTATGTGTCTCGTCAGTCGTCAGTCATCAGTCCTGCCTGAGAGAGGTGTAGGTAGTGTAGGTGTGTAAGTGGTACTGACTGGCGTAGTGCGGTACGTTGGGCGCCGTGTGGAACAGCCGGTGGATGCCGTGTCCGCAGTACGAGCGCACCACGCTGAGTCCGCTGGCGTGCGCGTGCTTCTGTATCACGTTCCCGATCTCACGGTACTTCTCACCGGGCTTCACGAGCGCTATGGCCTTCTGGAGGCACTCGTATGTCACCTGGAACACATTCACTGTTACAGAACACTCCGCATGAACCAATCAAGCCATGCGACCTTCATCAGCAGTCAGCAGTGTGACGGGGTTCCATTTACAACAGAACCGTTGCTTGGATGACACATTTTACTGTAGGTTCCATTTGTTTTATGTAAGCTTCCAATGAAGCAGAGTCGAGCGAAGATGTGTAGTGCGAGTCAAGTGGAGCATGACCACATGAGCATGATACAGGAGCGCACACGCCCCTCTCCTCTCTGACTGCATCTCTACACCCCGCTCTGTTCACATCACACCGCTACACTCCACTTCTCTTCGCCGCGATACTCTACTTTTTGATACAATTCTTATCATCTCCAATACGACTGTTCCCATTTAAGCGGAGACGAAATGTAGATTATTGTGAAATCCACACGTCACGTCTCTTCTCTACTCTGCTCGTCTCAGCCTTTATTCGAGATGGGGGCTATAAGCACTGACGTCCCGCTTGGGGTGTATTGTGCATTTCACAGCCTTTGTGGAAATACAAAATGTGACCAAAGCATTACAGGCTTTGGCTACGGAACCCTACCATTAAGCGTGTCTCTACACGCTCTCAGCCAGTTATTTGAATGTAACATTTTAGTTGGTACTTGGCTTGTACATTCACAAAATGGCAGAAAACCCAAAGTAGCCCCCCCCCCCTCACCAAGCATGGCTAACTGCAGAGAGGGTCAGTAGGTACCTGCACAAGCTTGCGTGTGGGCTCCGACACGTTGCCTACGAAGAAGGTCTCGTTGAGGTCTCCGTGGAAGCCGCGGTGGTACACCGTCACGTCCACATTGCACACGTCGCCGTCCTGGAAGTAAACATTGTACTATTACCAGTTTGAGAATAAAAAGAAGTCACTAAAACTAACAGGGTTGCTTTTTCGACCCAATTTGGTCGATAATTTAATTTCTATTTAAATTAACAGTCTTATAAAGCTTTTCGATATCATCTCAGTTTTAGTTTTCCTGCATTTTCTGGTGAAAAAAAGAATGCACATCGATAGAATGCACATATATTGGTGTCCATCGATAGAATGCACATATATTCTTTCTAAATTTCACTTGTCATAAAAAGGTAACAGACATTATTATTTATTTTATTTCATCTTCACCATCGTTATCAGTGTATCACATCCCCACTGTAATGCATGCTTTCTCTTAGAGAGGTAGAGGATAGGTCAATCCACTATGCAGCCTCAGTGAATGTTTGTGAATGTCATAATTACCTTTTTTTAACAAAAAATTACTGGTAAAAAATAAAAATAAACGTGACAGTTTATACGCCGTACCTGGCAAGGACATGAGACACGTTTCCAATCTCATGACCCTGTATGCTACTTTATAATGTATGTGTGTGTACCTGCCTGTCATGGCCTGCCATGTACCATGTTGAATTGATTCATATTATGTCTATGAAGTTTTGAGGTTCTTGTACATACCGGTTTCTTTTACCCTGACCAATGATGATGATCACTCTTTTTGAGCGATGACATCAAAACTACTTATAATTTATTGACATAGTAAATAAATGATTAGTGCGAGGCCAAGAATCGAACTGGGTTTTTAGCTATAATTAAAGGAATTCATAAAGAACTTTGGGGGGGGGGCTATGTTCAGCAGTGGACGTCTTCTGGCTGATGATGATGATAAAGAACTTGGCGAATAATACTCTCGAACTTGTTGACCAGTGGTATCTTGGACAGATTGTTCAGTTAGGAAGGTTAAACAAAGGCAAAGAGGTCGCCCGAAGAATCCAACTCGAATGGGCAGCGTTTGATTATGAGTTGCGGGGACGTCTTCTGGCTTCCAGTTGGATCTCAACGTTTTTTTGGTCATTTTTCATGTTCATAAGTTATGTATTGGTTGTTTAGCTCATTTTTACATGATTATGATTATGATGGAATAAGAAAAAAAAAAACTGATCTTATCCATCTGTACAGTTTGTTTATAAATGCATTTATTGACTTTGAGGAGACATCATCCTCGGGCAAAACGTTCAAGTTATAAACGACCCTGTCGTTGCGGATTTGGTCTGCATATGCTCATAAAGTACCTACTTTTAATTTATAATGAGTGTAAAAATGTGTAAAAGTGGACCCAGGTATGTCTTAAAACTGCGACCAGAACCACTGGAGGATGGGCAGCAGCATCCTAATAGTACACGGTGAACGTACTGCGATCCCCAAGCCGCCAGACAAACGTGGGGATTATGGCAACACCCCTCTCTATGAAGGAGGCCTTGTCCAACAGTGGACGTTAATTGGCTGATGATGTGTGATGTGTAAAAATGTGATGTTGAGATACGAACCTCCAGTGGACGCGTGTCTGGTATCCCGTGGCAGATGACCTCGTTGACAGAGGTGCAGCAGCTGTTGGGGAAGTTGTGGTAGTTGAGGGGGCTCGGGTAGCACTCGCGCTCAATGCAGGCCTCGTGCACCACACGGTCGATCTCCTCCGTCGTCACTCCCACACCACATGCCCTAGGGGGGTACACACACATCCTTTTATTATCAACCCATCACTGTGACATTGAGCCTTGAGGTACATCACTCACTCATAGGATAAACTCTAGTATAATAAGTTTCAGAGAGTTGTGAGAGGCACTACAACTTCTATGTGAATGTGTTGATGGAGGGACTCGGCCACATGCAATTTGATGCTGGTTGATTGACGGACTCTGTGTCAATGATTTAAGCTACACAGACGACATGGTGCTGCAGGCACCTACTGTAACCACGAACAATAGGGAGGGCTCCGGTGAATTCAGGTATTTTAGTTCATGAGCGAAGGTAGCAACATTAGCAAGTGTTTCATTGACTTGTTGAATTGATTGCAACCATGATCACTTGAGGTTATTGTAGTTTGAGGTTATTATTATATTTATGTGGATTAAATTAGGCGGCGGTGACCACTTATACCATCAGGTAAGGAACCTCTCACTTGTTTGCCTCATATAAAAAAAAATCGTTCTTTATTTATTTATTGATTATAGGCGAGCTGCGTAACCTGATGTGCCTATATCACACCGTGTACAAATGTAGTATTTATCTGTTAAAATCTTATCTTCTTCATACTTATCCATCCAGTTTGTTTTTAAACACATTTATGGATTTCAATGTGACCATGCAATGTTTTTTTATAATATATTCGGAATATTTTTTCACACACTAAGTTTGACCTCAAACTAAGCAAAGCTTATACTATGGCTGCAAGAGACTGATATACATACATAATATATTCTTAAATACATACTTAAATAGATTCATCATCATTCGTCACATGAATGTTTGTCCTAAGTGGGAACTCACGAGAACCCACACCCCCAAGCATAGAGGCAAGTTCACTACCAACTGGGCCACTGAAGATCACAAATTTTTATCTGGTATTGGACTGCATATTAGTTTAATATCCGATATCCGGCCAGATAAGCCAGATACCAGATATCCATTTCATCTCTAATCAATATCCATGGAGAGCACATCTTTTACTTACGATTCAGAGACTACAACATCATTCATCACAATGTCTGAATCACTGAAGGACTTAATGGATGCTGGACGGCCTAGCAAATTCTGCTTAAAGCAGAATTTGCTCTATCAAATTATTTCCAGAGAGATGTATAATTATTATACATCTCTCTGGAGATAATTCGATAGTGTGTGATAGTGTGTGTTTACATAGGCAAAAACAATGACAAACTAGGCAAAAACAATGTTGAGAGAACTTTCCTTAAATTAATAATAGTGTTGCCCAGGTTGCGCTTGACCCCCACCGCCTCGCCTGATGTTAAGCGATGATGCGGTCTATGATGGAGCACTCTTGCCTAGAAGGCTTGTAGACCTTTGTTCCTTATAACCCCACATTTTTTATACCACAGTTTGATGGCTGATGCCGAAGGGAGCAACGCTTGTTCCAGAACAGTTCTTTTACAACTCATAAAACTGTTGCGTTACAGGACCGAGGTGTGTTCGGGTATTTTTTTATGCCAACCTAGAATATTTTTCTATCCTCTAACCATTTATTTTTACAAATCTTTAAGTTGATGCTACTACTTGATGCTTAGCTACTACTTATTCTTTAATCTTCTAAGCTGTGTGTGAAACTTAAAAGTATATGATCGCCATAAACAAAGTGCTAAAATGTTAGACAACTTACTTGGCGGCTTCGTCCAAAACTTCTCTTCCAAGGCGGCAAGCGACGCGCATACCCTCGATCTCCTCATCGTCGAGCACTTTGATATGGCTGGAGCCTTTCACGGCGTGTTCGGAAGCCGGGAACCCGGTCGGATGGTCCGCGTAATCCGGGCGGCCGATGTGCTCCGGTACAGTTCTTTTCGGCCCAGGACGGTACGGCCTAAGCTTCCCAGTGAAATTGTACGACGGCCAAGGGTTGTACTCCAAGTTTGAACCATCGGTGCCTTCTCCCCCTAAAACAAATTGCACATTTTTATATCAACACTTTGTAACACCGAAACATACCTAACCTAAAATATCCCTCTTACTCGCTAGTGAGTGGAAAATTTTGTGCGTCTTCCACGATTTCTTGAAACAATCTTGTGAGCAGAAAAATGAGCCCTGAACACCGATTTTAATGCACGTAGGACATTGTAATTGTGCGATAGATTTGCAACCGGGAGTATCGCACATTCCAATTCCAGTCGCCGCCATTTTTACGAATAAAATAAAATACTCTAACTTCGGTCGGCAACTTCTCTTGTCAAATCAAATCAAAACAATATTATATTTTATTAAAATGTCAGCTGTCGTGTCTGTCAATGTCAAGTTATTGTAATATTTTTTCAACAATTACTGGGAAAGCTAAAATTATTAAGGCCATGCCACCTCGTCTTAAGTTTTTAGGGTTCCGTACACAGAGTGTGAACAGTACCCTATTACTAAGCCTACGCTGTCTGTGTCTATCCGGCTTTCCTATATTTTAACGGCTGTATCTTTCGAACCATAATGGATAGAACTAGTTGAAATTTTCACAGAATCTAGACGCGCGGGAGCGCGGTCAGAACTAAGTATTACGGCGGATTAACTAAGAAATAAAGTCATATTAATTTGGTAAAAAGGTTTGACTTTAAAGGTATTGATGATATACTGGACGGTTTACAATATGATATATAAATATTCTTCTAGGCAAGCGTGCTCCATCGTAGACCATCGTGAACATGCAAACTTGCGTCTTTGTTGGACTGAACTGACCAGGTTCAGTTCACCCCAATCCGAGACCTGCGCAAGAGAGGCCTCAACGTCAGACAGTAGTTTGTTCCTTCAACTACAGTCTGTTTTGCGTGCTATGTGCCCGGCCCACTTCCACTTCAACTTGCTAATCCGGTGGGATATGTCGGTGACTTTAGTTCGTCTACGGATCTCGTCATTTCTGATTCGATCTCAGAAACCCCGAGCATAGCCCTCTCCATAGCTCGTCGTGCGACTTTGAGCTTGCTAATGAGGCCCATAGTGAGAGACCACGTTTCAGTTCCGTATGTCATCACTGGCAACACACACTGTTTGAAGACCTCCGTCTTATGGCACTGAGGTATTTTGGACGAGAAGACGTTGCGAAGTTTACCGAACGCTGCCCAGCCGAGTTAGACTCGGACTGTACTTGGACTGTAGTTTCAACCGAATTCGGCGGTCTTTTTCAAGGTAAATGCGCGCGCGCGAAACTATGGTCGAAGTAAGGCTTAATCTTACGTGAGTAATTCCTGTGTAATCAAAATAAAATCTGTGAAAACCACATCAGTTTCCATAAGGAAAAGACATGTTTAACCCAGTGAGTTGTAATTAAGGTTTCACCTCGTTATAAAAGTAGGTACCTACTATGACTTCTCCACACTGGAGCACGTTCACGAACACTTTATAATAACATTATTACATAAAAATACCTATACAATAACCATTATTACACCATAACGCTCAAAACTACACTAGTGTAGGAAAATAACACAATGACGTAGCAACATGTTTTTATTTCGATTTGGCGCCGAAACTTGTACTTTTGCAGACTCGTCGCGCCACCATAACATTTTTTTTTACTTCTACCGTCAAACGTAATCAGTGTCTGTGAATGAATATTACAATAAATTAAAAATTACGTAGTATTTTTTTATTTAAATACATAGTTACTTACCTACTTACCATATTTTTCGATTGGAATCTCTTGTTTTGAAGTAGGTATACAATATCAAAATAAAATATGTTTTATACATAATTAAAATGAATAAGTAAAATAAAGTAGGTACCTAGTCCTTTAGAAAATGTAATATTCTCAATCGGCATCTCCATGTCAACCATTGCTGTTATGTAGGCAACTTTTCTTGCTTGTTTTATAAATGAGCTGTAAAATGTCGTCGTGTATAAGTTATGAGGGACCTACAGGGACCTTGATCCTTATCATTCTAATGAATTTGAAACTACTCACTATAAATTTTTCGTAGACCGTGCAACCATCCGTCAGGATAGTCTAAGGATCTTATCAAAGCGTTCCTGGATTGCCAATAAACACAGTTCCACGAGATACTAAAATCGTTAATGTCCATTTGAACGTTTTACACACCAAATAAGACAAAAAAATAAACAAAATAAAAGTAAAACTTTGTAATTATAAGTACAATTATCCACATAAACGAGAATTTTTTCAGACAAGACTGCCACTTGACTGCCACGGCTGCTGAGTCACGTCAACGTCTCGAGTATAGAGTACTGAGACAAGGAGTTTCAATTAGATACGCTTGGGAAACTCGGTGCTAGTCTGTCTATACATAGAAAAACATTATTCATTTTAAAAATGAATGACCGTGTTCTATTTTTGAATTGTTTGTTTTTCTCCAGCCAGATCCAGCGTTTTAGCATTTTAGCGACCACTTTTACAATTTATTTTATCGCCCTGCTGCTGCTACGATATTAATATGTACCTAACACTAATATCTACATCTACTTACAACTAATATTAATAACTGGCCAAGAGCGTGTCGAGACACGCATATGGTAGGGTTCCGTAACCAAAGCCGTAATAATTGTACCTAATCATACTTAGTTCAGAAATTGATGGTACTTAATAGAAAAATTCATTTGTTTTTGAGAGCGTAATATTTAGTTATATAGATCTTCGCAGTTGCTCAGGCGCTTTCTTACATTATTATTCGTACAAAGAAGCGAGTAAGTTGGAGCACGTTTTGCAAGTAAGTAATTAAAATTAGTAATTAAAATAATAAAAAAGGTTAATATGGGTAAGTCTTCCACATACCTACCTATAGAATCACAGTTAGGGTAAGCTTGCTTTAAGGTGAAACGTTTCACGTATGGGGGGGAAATTCTAATTTCAAACAGTTTTATTGTTGCTAGGACGAGTAATTATTGTAAACGATAATGATGTTCGCGAAAATTGATTATTATTCTTTTTAAACTTGCGCAAAGTTATTTATCTCCAATGCACATTATTACATACATTTGTCAATAAACATGCTGTTTCAAACGGTTTATTGCCAAATGTAAGTAATATGGTGAGTAAATGATTAATAGCTGTACATGATAATGTAAAAAACGACCAGCAATTTTCGCAAACACTATGCCATTTCACAATAATTACCCCGTCTAGGTACAAGGACAAAAAACTGTTTGAAATTTGATTTTCCCGCCAAAGTGAAACGTTTCACCTTAAGGTCCGAAATTAGGGCAATGTTGCCATAATGCGGGGTCTAATGGATCTAAACCCGGCTGTTTACGAGTCGCGAGATTGCCGAATCTACCTACCGACACCGACCAGGTCGCGAGAGCAGAAACTGGACCAACCTCGTGGTGTCTGTGACGTACTGTGGGTTTTAGTCACCGCGATCATATTCGACCACGCAGCAGCTCTCCTAATTAGCAATGAAAGAAAACAGGATTTGGGGGGAAGTTCTTGCTGGTAGAGCCAATGTACAGTCATTAGAAAAGTAAAAATACACAAGCGAAGCGCGCGTAAACGTTTAAAGCTTTTATCGAATGAATCTAGTTACAATCTGGGTGTCTTCAAGTCAAGAGTGAATCGGTTTCTTCTAGGCAAGCGTGATCAACCGTAGACCGCATCATCGCTTAACATCAGGCGAGTTGGCGGCCAAGCGCAAGCCTATTCTACAATAAAAAAATACTTTATCGTATCAGATTTTTAGGTAGGTAAGTAGTAGTAAGTACGGCAGTGAGCGCGTTTTTTAAATCAATTTTTTGTCTGTTGTAAATAATAGTAGATGGTTACATGAGTTATTATTACACGAGTGTTATGTTGGTATTTTCTTTCATAATGTTAGGTACTCGTATATCTACACAAATGATATTGTACTCGTACCTATCTGCATAAATATATTAGTGTAGGCATAAATCAAGTTATAATTTAACCTACAACCTATTCGTATTAAGTACTTACTCAATGCCTATTTGAACACTTTTACAATGAGTTTCTTATAATTTACTCAGTAGGTAGGTAGGTAGTGAGTGGGCACTAAGTAGGTAGGTATATCTGCATCTGCTCCTCCCCCCGATGCACCTCGGATCCCGGATAATGTCCGCAATTACCGCACCCCCCGGGTAAGCCGCAGACACTGTGATATACCCACTTGGAGACAGTTCACAAACTTACTATATCTGGGCTCTGTTGTCACGTTCGTATAAAAAAAGAAATACTAAAGCTGTAAGCTTGTGTCGGCATTTAGTTTAATGATTAACTGCCTGGAAGGAAAGTAATATATTTGAGATGTATAATATTCAAAATAAGTGAGTATTGTATCTACCACAGTGTTTTTTTTGTTTATATTAGAACTGCAGTCAAGGCATTTTTGTAAGAAATTTGTTGTAGCCACTTGCACCCATATAAACCCATAGCAACTGTGACGCGGAGTTCGACGCGTTGTGACATAAATAAGAATGTTCATTATTATTTATATAAGAATGAACATTCTTATTTATGTCACAATACCTGGCGACAGATTTTCCTTTTCATTTCCGTTCTTCTTTTCTGTTGTTTCTACGTACCACCTGCACTGCACGACGCGACATATTGTAGAGTGCGAGGTGTAGTTAGTAATGTATAATATCAAGTATACACATGGTTACTTGGATAACATTATTATGTTATCCACTTATTGTATTTTACTTAGTATGAGAACCCGACTGTTTTTTAAATTGATAATTATATACTTTTTAGAATAGCCATGTCCTAATTTTTTCCGCAACTTTCTAATGGAAGTTCTATTAGCGATGTCGGTAGTTTATTGAATTACATACACAAAGCATAGCATTCTTAAGAAACAGTGCAAATCTCAGATGGTGTTCGAGAACAAATCTTACATTTAGTCAAATTAACTTTAAGATTAATATTATCAAGCCATTTAATAATTGAGTTGATTGTCTTATTTATTTTAATGTCAAAAGATGTATCCTTTACATGTTAATAATAGAAATATTGTCTGCAAATAATGTACATTTATAATGAGTAATATCAGTAAGTCATTAATATATAATAAGAATAGTAACGGCCCTACGACACTACCTTTAGGGACTCCTATTTATGTAATACTTACTTATGTTGATCAATGGTGACTTTTCTTACCTATATTAGAAACTTCAACACATTGTTCTCGATTTGCTAAAAAGCTCCTTATCCATTCTAAAGCAGGACCTCATATACCATAATTATCATATTTTTTGTAAAAGCAGCGAATGTGATATGAAACCGTAAGCTATAGACATATTATCAAGGAAGACAGTTCCAACTTTTTGTCTAGATATAAAGGACACAAATGCTACGAATCTCAAGTTGTAGACTTTGAAACCCGTTTTGCTCTCCTTTGATTACTTCAAAATTTAAAAAAATGCGCCACGCATTTTTTTAAATTTCGATAGTGGCTCACTCAACATGAAGTTGAGTCACTGTATTATAAAGTAAAGTGTCCAGTCGCCGTATATCCCTGAAAATGTCAAGGATTTACCAAAAAAGAAAGTGGACAATAAATTATGTTAATCCTTGGAGATTATAGCGCACTTTTTGTTTGTGAGCTTCACAATTAGTTATCCAAAGAGTACAGTAGTTATCTTTTTCATACGTCTTCCAATCGAAGGAAAGGTTTTAAATGTTTAGAAGTTTTTTATCCACACTGCTAGAGGAGGTAGCGACCTTTACTTTAGTACTTTGATAATAAAAAATACTAACAATCAGCATGTCGAATCACATTACGAACAGATAGTCATGGCCTTTCTACAGCTTGGTTATCTGCCTGTCAAATTCATAGTTTGGTAAATCATAATCTAGTTCTCACTTTTCAAACATTTATTCATAATATTACAATATTCGGACCAATATGCTTTCGCTATGAACGCTCAAGCCAGAATGAATTCCCTTTCGCCAATCGCTCACTTTATACACTTTTTACATTACATCTACCCTCCGACAATCATTTTGGTTCGCACTGTTGCCGAGACTACCGAGTCAACACGTTTCCTACCGCCATTTTAGTAAAAATACTTATCAAATGGTTTAAAACCATGAAATCATAAAGAAACTATTAAAATAATAATATATACTTAGAAATCATGACAATAGTTTATTGTATGATCAAATTCCTTTCTGTTGGTACTGTTGGTAGGTACCTACCGATCTTATTTGAGACTCTTGTACTGTATATTTTTTCACTTGCACAAATCTAAATACACTAGGGCAGAGTAACAATGTACAATGTTGAATGTATTACTGTAAACGTGGTGATTATTTATTATCTTTGACAGCACCGCTGCCACGGAACACTATTACTCGCGGAGACCGCTGCTCAGAGTAGAATGCCGAGCCTCGCTCTTGCCTATATAGACCAGGGTCGAAACCTTCAAAAATGGTAAAAAGTGAAAAAAAATAGTAGTAGGATGAAACCCATTAGAAAAAGAGGAGAATATGATAAAAATGAAAGGAAAAATAAATTACGGCGATCGATACGAAAATGAGTTCGGGAAGTGGGAGGGGGGGGGGGGGTGGTTTAAGGGTAAAAAATGGTTTATCTCGATTTCCGGTAAAACTACAAGTCCTATGAAAAAAAGTTAAATGGCAAAGTTGTAGGTAATAAAAAGATCTACAACTTTTATTTTAACATTTTTACATAACCTCAAAATTTATGTGAAAAATTCAAATAAACAAGTTTTTGGTTTTTTATTTTTATTTTTTTCAAATTATTTTTTTTTTCTACGAAATTTGGTGAAAACTTTCCTTTTTATGTCCCAAATACACTGTAATTTATTTGATTTAAAATTTTTATTTTTTCATCTTATTTTGACTTAATATCAAAAAAGCACCCTAATTTTCAATCGAAAATTCTCGTGTCAAAATATTAGCTTTTTTAAAAAAGTCGGTGTGCTTTTTGTTCGTTGAATCTTTACTTTCTGATGGTTAAAAAAAAATATGCATTACAATGCAAAAAATCGAAATAAACTGTAATTCGAACCGTGGAAACAGCATTAATATTAATTTCTTGTGGATAGAGTTGCTCTAAGTCAAAGTTATCATGTAAAAATACTCTAATTCCGTAATTATGTCCAGTGGCCTTAGTACGAGTACGAGCACTTGCGAAAAAGTTATCGTTAAGTAAACGATAGCAAAATGTATGAAAAATTTAGTTTCCTTTCACGTCCGATAGAGGCGCTGTTCAATTTTTCATACATTTTACTATCGTTTACGTAACGATAACTTTTTCGCAAGTGCTCGTACTAAGGCCTCAAATAGCTGAAACCTGCGTGACGTGTAACACGTACCTACTTTGCGTGCGTTATTCACGCCATCTAGACATAAAATAATTTATTTGAATTAGCTAATTACCTATATATGTAGTTAAAAGCGCAAACAATACAAAAAACTTTTTATTATACTTATTCTATATTCTGTGTGAAAACCACGTCAAAATTGGCGTGCGTTGGTCGCTTTGCAAAGCTTGACGATCGCGCGCATTCACCTTGATAAAGACCGCCGAATGCGGTTGAAACTATAGTCGGATACGTGAGTAATTCCCGTGTAATATAAATAAAATACAAAACCTTGTTAAGATTTATGATGTTTTACGTTAATCACGCAACCGGTATTATTTGACTTGCAAGTTCCACCGATACTATCATATATTTGTTACAATGTTACACATTATATATTACTAAATGAAAACTCGTCGTGTACACAAATGTATTCCTTTCAATTTATTTTTATTCTTAGTTTTAAAAGTTCTTAATACTATGAATATTATATTAAAACATACGTATATAAAACTTCAGGTGAAAGGTAAGTTTAAAACACGTTACGAGGTTTTAAACTATCACGGTTGTTCACTAAAACACCGTAAAACCACGTAAAGTTAAAACAACGTAAAGTTATATAAAGTCTTAAATGTAATATGTAGGTATCATACCTATAACAACTGCCTGTCAGTATTTACGACAAACCGGATGATCTGCTATAAATTAAATTTGGCAAGAAGGAGTATGTCTGTTAAGGTTAAGACACGCTTATAAACCTCAAGAAATCTGTGATCCCGTTAGGTGTAGCTGGTTCTAAGAATATATCAATTATTAGTATCAACTAGTTTGTTGACAAACAATGCGTCTAATCGTCCGTCACTGAAACTTGCTTAAAGTTAAATGATTATTTACGGGATATTTACCCCGTAAATAATAGTTATAGTCTTCCCGTGAACATGGTGCATGTAACTGCGCCGAAATATCGGGAGCTCCTTCCACAACCTTACCACGGTAAATATCCCGTAAATAATCATATAACTTTACGTTACGAGGTGTTTTAGAGGCGATAATATTTAGCGAAAATATAGTACCTACGTGGAGCTTTGAGATTAATATATCCTGTAAAACATAAATATCTAGAAATTAGACAAGAACAAACAAACTGAGGTTCCGCCAGCAGCGTCTACCAGCGGTGGTCAGAGCTGCACACTGAGGAACATATCCTGGCAATACGCGCAGTGTCCAGGAGTCCAGGGTGGCTGCCTCCTGCACTTGGCTCTTCACCCAGGAGTCCAGGTGCCTAGCGAAAGCCTTACTTATATGAATATAGATCCTGAAACGGTAACTTATCATTTACTTATCTATCATAAAACTTTTGTAACAATTTAGTTTTGCTAAACTTCATTTAGCTCTATTTAGGTCCATCTCAATATCTTCAGAGTTATACTTGACAGACGAACAAAAGCGTTTCCCAGAATGTTATTATTAAATTAATTCGAGTTCGTTTACAGTGAGTCTCGGCATTTAACCGGATTATCCTTCATTTTAGGATTTTCAGGGAGTGGGCAAGTTAGTCGTCGAAGGCCTTGGAAGGCTCAGAACAATATAATTGTGTCTTCATCTGGAGAGAAGTATGTCTGTTTATTATACTTTGAGGAAATCGTCATAACAATACCTTCTATAATATTTTAAATACTGTTTAAAACTTTCACGGTTGTTCACTACAGTTATATGGTTATTAATGGGATATCTGCCCTTTGATCTCATAGCTTGGATTTTCTTTAAGCTCGAGCTGAAAAAAATATCACCGAAAAAATATCACGATGAACTGAAGAAGGCGAGATAAACACGTATTGCACACACTGACATGTTTTTACTAGTTTTACAAGCGCACACTTCAATATTGACCGGCACACAACTAAAAAGACGGATGACAATTTCCATTCAATTCATTTGAGTATCTGCCCGTGAACAATGTGAACATGGTGCATGTAACTACGCCGCAATATCGGGAGTTTCATTTACAACCAAACTAAATATCCTGGTATATAACTAAATATCCTTTAATTGAATGAGTAAACTCCAGGAAACACGCAACTGAATGAAGCCTGCAAGCGTGGATACTTTAAATATTTGTATGCTAGGTTAGTACGTATATTTCATCGTATTATTACAGATCATGTATTTTAATACTTTTGTCCATGTAAAAAATGTACCTAATACTTGTTTATACAACACAAAAAAATTATCAATAACACTTTATTGACACCATAATAATAACATTACAAGAAGAACAAGTCAAAAATAGGGTCAAAAGGCAGTAAAAGCTATCTTTTCCAGACCAACTTTAGATGAGATAATACCTAAATACTATAAAATTCATGGACCCGGGTATGTTCTAAAACTGCGACCAGAACCATCGGAGGATGGGCAGCAGCGTCCTTATAGTACACGGTGAACGTACTGCGATCCCCAAGCCGCCTGCCAAGCGTGGAGATTATGGCAACACCCTTCTCTATGAGGGAGGCCTTGTCCAACAGTGGACGTTAATTGGCTGATGATGTACTATAAAATAATCTTCCGTCTCTCATAGAATGAGATTCTGTATTGCCCATCTATATATATATATGTATGTAAAGGCAATATGTGTATGTATGTATGTTCCCTATGGACTCCGAAACGGCTGAGTTGATTTCGACGGGACTTTCGGTGGCAGTCTTCACTTCATACGGAACTGCGTGCTTATGACATCTAGCACAAAATATATATTATAATAAATATTAATGACGTACTCAACCTACTTTTACTTACACAACACAAACTTGTACATTCCTGATAAGATCAGTTCTGAACCATGAACCATGAAGACATAAATCAATACAACACCAAAAAGACGCCATCAACGTTCAAATCTTTTCACGAGCATAAAAATCCCGATCACAATAAAGGAGCCTGTAAAAAATTCAACAGCCATTTCAGGTGATATAGAATGAGCGTCGTACCATCTCCATAATGACAGTTTATTTCAATAGAGATGCGGGGAGTAGGGGGGAGCAGGGGGGGGATCTTACCTCGCAGGACAATGGTTATTTTGTTATAGCGTCACAACTGAAACCGTGAGGCAAATATCTTACCACTAAAGTATTTATCTGCTAGGTACTTACCTATGAGGTAATATTGTTAGATCTTGCAGTTTTAAAAGACCTGAAAAAATATATGGGTCTATCTAGCTCTATTGGTCAAGAGTTAAACTGCATAGTTGCTACTATGATACACTAAGCTATAGATACGTAGGAAGGTTTATGTACCTATACCGATGTCTATTTCAATATTGAAACTATCGAGTAAGATATACCAGGAACAACCTCCGGAGTAGACCAACAGGCCAACGCTAACTCACTCACACTCAAGTCTAAAATGTATATTTTTGCATTCAGTGGTTTGCAATTCACGCTCTGAAATGATTAAATTCTATTGGCGCTCGTTCGATAGAATAAACTAAAACATTTAATACCCCCCCCACCTGCTTTACTTAAACGTAGTCTAATATAACAGTGATATTGTACACACATACAAATAATATTAAACGTAAATTTGCTGCATTCGCAACGTCTAGCTGCAATCTGACGAAGTGTTAATTTGCTTACTAATTAATAACGCGACATTAACGGCGCCCTGTCCCGCTGGGCGGCCGGCGGCCGGCGGCGGGCGGCAGACAGAACGCGCTGGGCGGTTGACCGGGACGCGCGTGTCTCCGCCCGCCCTGCGAGAGATCGCTGTGACGGATCGTGCGGCGCGATCTAAGTTATCGTGTTGTGCTCGAATTGCTGGTAAGTTATATTGTATTTATGCTTATTAAAAAGCTTAGTAAGAAAGTGGTAACTATTACATGGCGTTCTTCAAAAGAGCTGTTAATAGTCTTAAAGGGTCGGTAACGTATCTGTGATGCCCCTATAGTGTTACAAGTTTACTAAGACGACAGCGATTACCATCTTACCATCTACCACTACCATTAGGCTTACCATCAGGCGGCCCTGTAGCTTGTTTGCCATATATGATTTATATATATAATTTTCAGACAGGTGTATTTTAAAGGTTTATTTAGGTATGGATCTATATACCTTTGATTTTTTAAGCGATTTCAGAAGTTTTGCAAAAATAAATTAACTATTGCAATTAATATTGTAAATATTAATAAATTAATTATTGCAACTTGAATACTGATTGTAAATATTCAAATTCCTATATATTTTTTATTTACAATATTGCAGTAAGTTGCGAGAGTGGAAGCTGCCTTGATTGGGGCCACAGAAAAGAGTAGGGTAGAACTTCTCATGCACTTCTGTGATTGGGTCACTAATACCTTCACGACTTCGTTATTTATTTTTTATACTAAGTACTTAAACTATTTTGACAGCCCTAAACTGACCAGCGTCTTTTTTCTATTTTAGAGAAAAAAAATGATAATGGCAGCCATTTTAGAGCTTATATAGACAATAATTGGCCACCAATATGCCAATATATTGTTTCAATATTTATAATCATATTATTTGACCATAATGTTATAATAAGCTACAAGAAAACGAAAAACATCAACAAATTAAAACCCAAATATTCCGCTACCAGTGGGAGTTGTTCCTGAAATGCTGACCCCATTACCACGTTGTATAACAATGCTCACCCTTTGAGGAAAGTAGAGGCCGGCATTGCTTTAATGTCAGAGCCTTAAAGTCTGATTTTCGTGGAAGAGGGTTCTTCAAATTAAGACCACATCAAATATCATGTTTCGAAGAAAATATAACCAAATTGAAACCAAGGTTTTCAGTTTGGTTATATTTTCACATCAGTTTGAAGATATGATATGTTAAATGTTATAAATGAGTTTCATTTCAAAAACACACCCAATTATACATAAAAAAATACCTTTAAATCAAAATTTCTGCAGCCATTCTAACATACAATAAAACAATATCTGTTAAATAATGGGGTCAAACCTCTTCACAACATTCGATCGCCAAATAATATTTGCCCAAAATTAAGTTCATCCTTGTTTATTATCTCCATTCAAAAATACCCGACAAACAATTCCCATTACAGTCTGAGGTGCAGAGTAAAAAATGCTACCAGATAAATAATATCTAAATGTCAGTGCACACTGACAGGTATACCTTCCTGCAGGTTTACATGTGTGTGTGTGTGTGTGTGTCAAAAGGATGGACCTACCCGTAACACACACAGTCACACACAACGGGTAGTGACGGAGGAGATTTTAAATGAAGTCAAAATCTAAATGGACTGTTCGTGTATGTACATAGTTGTACACATCCTATCAGGCCAAACTGATGAAACTAAAAAAAATACGCAAAATAGTAGATACGTGACTTCAGACAAATGCCTATATATTATGAACTCTGATAGATATTTAAACAGGACTACTGTCTGTAGGAGCTGACGTTCTGTGTGAATTTCCCACTCGGCGTCTGAAGGTCTACAAGCGCCGACCTCAAATGCCCCAAAAAAATTATATACCCTATTAAACTGTAATCTGAGCCCCCTCCCTCCCCCCACCACCACTTTGTAATGAAAAAAACTGATCTTATCTGAGATTCAATTTCCAAGACCTTTAGATTGTGAGGAATTAATCTTGGACCAATCGATTGCGAGACATGAACCGCTCGAAGTTCACGATCATGAAATTCATACAGGGTGCGACAACAGTTAAAAATACTGCTAACGCAACATTTTAAACCCCCGACGCAAAAAGAGAGATTTTATAAGTTTGACATGTATATCTGTGTGACTGTCTGTGGCATCGTAGCTTCCAAAAAGCTGAATCGATTTTGATTTAGTTATTTTTTGTTTGAAAGTTCTCGATCAAGTGATCGAGAGTTTTTTTGCTATGATTCGTGAAAATCTGTTCGGCCATTTAAAGATTACCACCTCTTTTACTGGTGGTTTAAAAAAAAACTATATATTAGTTGTACATCGTGATTATGACAAAGTTTAGAACCAAAGACAAAGTTAATGAACTGAAGTTCTGCGTCCTATTGGCTTATTTGTCAGTATTCGTCTGAGGAATTAATACTCTAGTTAATCCCAGCTTCGCCTTGGACGGTCACTTTGGGGGATATTTGGGAAATGTCTTATTTATTGAACAAGTTATTTATAAGTGAAGTGAAGTGAGTGTTTTCCTCGGAAATGAGCGCACTCTGTGCAGCGGCGGCAGGCGGCAGGTGGCAGATGGCAGGCGGCAGGCGGCAGGCGGCAGGCGGCAGGCGGCAGGCGCAGATATATGTCAGCAGCTTACGAATAAGTAATAGGTAAAAGAGTCAGTTCAATCTTAGACATTGACACTATCTATGATACTCATCTATCTATTAATATAATATATAAATAATGTTTTTGGTTTTGTGTTTGTTTTTGTGATTACATTGACTGCCTCGGTGGCTCAGTTGGTAGTGATCCTACTTTCTGTGCTTGGGGGCGTGGGTTCGATTCCCATCTAGGACAAACATTTGTGTGATGAACATTTGTGTTTGTTCTATGTCTGGGTGTTAATATCTATTTAAGTATGTTATTAAATATATATATATGTATGTATATCAGTCTCTGGCTGCCATATTACAAGCTTTGCTTAGTTTGGGGTCAGATGACCATGTGTGCATTAATGTCCCAGATATTATTTATTTATTTATTTATTATTATTTATACATAAAGCCATGTTTCGTATTATTGAGATTTACTCGCGTTAGATAAAAACAAATCGTATAAATGTGTTTAAATCGCGAAACTGTTAGTTATATTATTTGTATTTAATAATATAACCTACAGCTACTGAATGAATGGAACATCAGATTCAGTTTAGATTTAGTGAGTGAGCCGTGAGATTTCACGTTCAATAAAACCTTACCCTGCATTGAAAAGATCAAACTACAACAGTCTTGAATAGAGCTCTCAGCTCCGATAGTCCGTTGTAAAGTACATTCGGAATGGCAAGTGGTTCGCACAGTCGGCCCGAGATTGGATCGCCGCCGCTCGACCGAACAAAACACTCAATTTGAGTCGCAACTTGCCTCTATTAGTTCGAGGATTGAGTCTAATTTCAATCCAATTTACACCCGCCCTGCTCTTTCTGATCTAGTTCCGTAAAAAAAAACTTTATTTACCCTGTTACAAATTTGTTTTAAATACTTATTTAATCGGGCACCCAAAACTAGGAGAAAGCTTCCTCCATGGAACGCTATGTGCTGCGGTCTTAAGCTAGCCGAGTCCAGGCTGCACCTGCCACCTCGACTACGTCATCGCACCATCTTCTTCTGGGCCGTCCTACCGTCCGCGTGCTATCTCTCGGATGCCAGTGAACTATTCTATATGAACGTATAGTTCCTACGTTCCGTAATCACATCTACCTCCTCACCACTCTTTCTGAAGTTTGACAGGATGGTTGACTCTGAAGGTTGAAATTTATTTGCTGTAATAGTCATAAATATGACCGCGAATACCATCCGCGTCAATATCATCACTCGTTGTCAGTGGAGAAGGCTGGCGTTTTTTTCTTTGCCGTAAGCAAATAGCTAGTTCTGGTTCATTCCTGTGCAGCCGCAGCCAGGCCAACCAGCTCAGGCGTTGGAGGTTGTTTGAAATCAGAAAACTTTATTTTGTGACAATGAAATAAAAACAATAAACCAAGAAATATTAAATTAGAAGTATACAGGTACATTGTCACAAAACCCGACTCCCAGCTCAAAATAGTAGTTTGTGACACTGTTGGACGACTGCTACCTGACGCTGCCGGCTGCACCAACACGCTCGCGAACTTGCGAGTCTGGTATTCAACGACGACTGGCAGGATTCGAACCTGCGCCATCCGGCTTTACCTCCCGAGCGCTCTATCCGCTAAGCTACGGTCGCTTTTCTGTTGGCCTCCCGACTTTTTTATCGTGAATAATTCCGCAATTGACCATATTGATATACCCTGTACAGTCTACAGAATTGTTTTGACTTTATGTTCCTAGATTATTATTTTTTTAAACTTATCATGATACATCTATCAAAGAATCTGTCTTCCATAATAAATTTTTCATGCTCCTAAAAAAACAAATAAACAGAGAATTGGGCCCAACATTGTGTATCAGGTGGTGAGGTGCCTCGGAGCCGCAGCAGACGAGAATTGCACACAATTAATGACGTGTCACTGCCAGATTTCAGTATTCTAAAAGATTCACTGTAGGCACCCAACAAAGTGATTTGGTGGCCCAAGTCACAAGAAATTATTCCTATTCGTAGATACTAAATAATTTTTCCTAACAAAAGACGAACATTGAAGATAGAAATAAAACAAGTAATAAAAAAAAACATCCAATCGAAAAACTGCTCATAACTTAAAACATCTACAGCCCTAGCATGATCTGTCTTTCCACGGTTTTTATCCCGCGAGTAAAAGACAAACGTATATATGTTCTAGCTTTGTCGCGTCTACGCGCGGATACAAACGGTGGACAGTTTGTTTACGGCCTATGCTCAATCTGCTGGACAGATTTTCATCAAATAAAGCCAAATAACCAACCCGATTAAAATGTTATGTAGAAACATTGGTAACAGTTGATCTACACGGGTTACAAAGAGTGGAGACAACGTATGCTATAATAAATCGTCTAAATTTCTGATAAAAACACAATAACATAATATCCTTGACCTTATAATATGTTTACGGGATTTTCGAAAATCATCATGTCCGGCGTCCCTTGGGATAGGTTTCGGGGCTAAATGTGGCTACATAATCTCGCTTGCAGCTTCCATTTTGCACCAGCTTACGCCCTACGGTGGATGAACTAGTAAAATATTATTGGAATTCCTCTATCCAAGATAATCTTAGGCTGGTTTGTCACGATCGAAGCGTCTGACAAATTCCGACCTTTCAACTAGGGGTTGTCTCCCTGGAGAGGGGAAGATACCTTAAGTTTTAGATACCGAATGGTGACAAAACTCTCCCGATAAAACTACGAATAAGCTTCGACCAAAATAAAAGAATGGACGGGCCCTAACCATTGAACTTTTTGGGGATTGAGTCACCCTCGTCCGTGGGAATGCACCCGTAAATTCTGAAACCCCACACGTAGTCCCCGGGTGGTGCTAGTCAGGTGACAACATACTGGTGGTAGGCTTCGGCCGAGGCTAGTGACCACCCACCGGACAAAGTCATGCCGCCAAGCGGCCTGGCCGTGTTCCGGCGTGTTGTCCGGTGACACCGTTAGGGAAAACGGGTCGGATCAGTTACTTCACTGATGTAAGACCGTTCTGCCATGTGATGTTGGGCTGCATCGGGTAACTAGTCGCGGAGGGTAGCGGGATCCGAGGCACGGTGCACCGCTGGCCGACCGCAGTTAGTAGGGGGCCCAAGTAGTGAACTAGCCACTCATGAAAGGCTGCCCCGCCAACTCGCGAAAAATCCCGGGATGCGCCATCGTGCCGGTCGGCGACCGGGTGAAAGGGCCCGATGGACATCCCCGGGGGGGCTCGGGCGTCCCCGCAGTCTCCAGACTAGTTCCCCAATGGTGTAGCCCCGCACCGTATGTCTACTGGTTAGCAGCGTGGAGTCTCGATCCACTGCCGTTTTCCCACCGAATCACTCACACAACAACAATCATGCAGCAAAGGAAAAATAGAATAAAGTTTACACAGCGGCTGCACGCCCTTTCACTTAAAGTGCACCTCATAAACATCCGAGGTCTGCACTCAAATCTCGTGCCAGTCCACTTTCACCTGGAGACTGAAAAACCGGCACTATTTTTCCTAACGGAGACGCAGATCGGGAGACCGTCTGACCTGGCGTACTTATCATACCCGGGGTATACCCTGGAGCACACTTTTAAGCCTAGAGCTGGTGTGTGCCTGTACGCTCGTGATGACATCTGCTGTCGGCGTCTCCGTCAACTTGAGGACCCCAGATTCTCTGTGCTCTGGGTCCTGGTGGACATGGGAATAGAGAAAATTCTCTATGCCTGTGTCTACCGGTCGCACAGCGGAGATGAGGAGACAACCAGGCTCACTCAATATCTGATTGAGGCGGCGGATGCGGCTCAACTAAGGTACCCTACAGCCCAACTAGTGTTACTGGGGGATTTTAACGGCCACCACCAAGAGTGGCTATTCCCACACCGGGACACTGACCATGCTGGGAGAAAAACACGTGAGCTTGCTCTAACGTTGGATCTCACTCAGCTGGTCCAAGGAGCTACACGGGTACCTGACGTTGACTCGCACACGCCTTATTGCTTGGACCTTCTGCTGACAACCGATCCAGACCGCTACTCAGTGTCAGTTTGTTCACCTCTGGGTAACTCTGACCATTGTCTGGTGAAATCTGTATCCGTTTACTCCCCGCCCGATCTCAGCCCTAGGGGCACCCGGCGGGTGTGGCGATACAAGTCGGCGGATTGGGATGAGATGCGATCTTTTTTTGCGTCTTATCCTTGGCAGTCAGTGTGCTTTTCTTCTAATGATCCTTCGACCTGCGCGGATGCTGTGACAGATGTGTTGCGTCAGGCCATGGAGTACTATATTCCTTACTCCGACGTACCACTGTCCGGCAAAGCTCGCCTATGGTTTGGACCTCAGTGCATTCGCGCGGAAACACGCAAACATGAGGCATACCTAGCCTGGGTCGATGCTCGACACCGCAAAGCGAAAGACTTACATCAGAAGAAGAAGGCATATAACACGGCAGCCAAGTCCTGCAAAAAGGTTCTACAGAGGGCTCGCTTTGACCACATTAGCAGAATTGGGAACAAACTTGCTTCGTACCCTGCTGGTAGTAAAGCGTTTTGGTCCCTAGCTAAATCAGTCGAAGCGAACTTCTGCCACCCCTCACTCCCTCCACTGCTGAAACCTGATGGGACGCTGGCTCACACCGCTGAAGAGAAAGCAAACTTGTTTGCTTCTCAGTTTGCGGAGTCTTCGCGTCTTGATTCTGGTAGCGCGATACCTCCAACCACACCTGGCTCCACGACATTTATGTCAGATATTCGCATTCGCCAAAAGGAGGTTCGTAAAACGCTACGCAATCTTGATGTGAACAAAGCCAGTGGCCCGGATGGTATTCCAGCCATAGTACTGAAGTCATGTGCGCCTGAATTGTCTCCTATATTGACACGCCTCTTTCGTCTCTCGCTTGAGACTGGTCAAGTGCCGAAGTCGTGGAAGCTTGCAAACGTGCAACCTGTGCCCAAAAAAGGTAGTCGTGCCGACCCTGCCAACTACAGGCCAATTTCGGTCACGTCCATACTCTGCAAGACTATGGAACGTGTCCTCAACAACAGGCTTCTGTCGTATCTCGAAGCGAATGATCTCCTCAGTGACCGGCAATACGGATTCCGCCGAAACCGGTCCACTGGGGATCTTCTAGCTTACGCCACACACATCTGGAGCGAGGCCATCGAGAAATACGGGGAGGCGCTAGCCGTTTCCCTTGACATCTCGAAGGCATTCGACAGGGTTTGGCATGACGGCCTTATTAGCAAGCTTTCCTCCTTCGGTTTGTCCAAAGGTTTTGTTGCGTGGATATCGGACTTCCTGAGGGATAGATCGATTCGAGTCCTCATTGATGGCTGCTCGTCCGATCAAATGGCAATTAATGCCGGTGTCCCCCAGGGGTCGGTGCTCTCTGCAACGCTCTTCCTGCTGCATATTAACGATCTGTTAAAGCCCGGTATCTTTGGGTACGCAGACGACAGCACAGTAGTAGAGAGCTATACATCCAATGCACGAACCAGTGGACCTGAAATACAGTCTCTCAGAGAGGCCATGGTTGAGCGCATGAGCTTGTCACTTAAGGTAGTCTCCGATTGGGGCGATGCCAACCTGGTCAAGTTCAATGCCGCTAAGACCCAGGCTTGTCTGTTCTCCGCAAAAAGGACGCCATTCCATCTGGCTCCTACTTTCCAAGATGTGTCCGTTCCGATATCTGACCAGCTTGAGCTTTTGGGTGTTTCTCTGTCTCCTACACTCAACTTTGGCTCCTATATTGAAAGCAAGGCTCAATTGGCTGCCAAAAAGCTAGGTATCCTATCGAAGGTGCGTCGGTACTTCACGTCGGAACAGTTGCTTACACTGTACCAAGCACAAGTTCGGTCGTGCATGGAGTACTGCTCTCACCTTTGGGATGGATCAGCTAAATACCAGCTCGGGGCCTTGGAGTCAATTGAGAAGCGTGCTAAGAGGCTCATCAGCAACGAAGCCCTAGTTCAGACTAAGCTTCTTAGTCTTGAGCATCGGCGCAAAGTTGCTAGTCTATCGGTTTTTTATCGGATACATTTTGGAGAGTGTGCATCTGATCTGCATGATTTAATTCCCTCCTGCCCTTTTTTCTATCGGACTGCCAGAGCGGGCACGAAAAATCGACACCGCTTTATGGTTGACATTCCGAAAACCCGTACGAAGCGCTTTGATTCCACTTTTATTATGCGAACTGCTGGTTTGTGGAATGCACTGCCTGAATGGGTGTTCCCCGATAGATACAATCTGGGTGTCTTCAAGTCACGAGTGAATCGGTTTCTTCTAGGCAAGCGTGATCCACCGTAGGCCGCATCGTCGCTTAACATCAGGCGAGTTGGCGGTCAAGCGCAAGCCTATTCTACAATAAAAAAAAAAAAAAAAAAAAAAAAACTTGATCAGTAAAAACGAGTCAAAACCGTCGGACATATACTTCAACACCTAATTATAAAAATGTACAGTATATATGTTACAAAAAATAGATATCGGTTTTATTTGTGTATTTACACTTAGGTAAAGCATACGAATTCATAATTTTGTCAGATGTTTCGTTATCGCGTAACAATAGACTCGTGTTTCACTTCCTACGGCTAGAGACCGACTGAAACGAAATGAGAGCTGGCGCTCATTTTGTAATCTTCAAAAATGCTCTTCTACTGGGCCCGTCCATTCATTTTATTTTGGTCGAAGCGAATAAGTATAAAACAATGATCTTATTATATTTCTTAGAATGACAACAATGTCGTCATTTTTTTTTTTTTATTATTTTTTGATTATTTTAGTTTTATATCGACTAATTTTTATTGACTTATTTGAATTATGTAATAATTCTAATCAACTAATGTAATTGGCTTTTGTAGCCGTTTTAGTTAAGAACAATAAATAAAATAAATAAATTATACAAAAGAAAATCATGTCGTAGGTAACTATGTGTTATCGTGAATTTCCAAAGTTTAATTGGCTTGGCAATGTTTATCTGATTTAAATAATGAAGAGTTTAACTGTTCATAGAACACGTATTGCTTGGAATGAATCAGCCCGAAGAAGACTAAGAAGCTCTAAACCAAGTTAGTTATAAGAAAGCGGGGTATTATAAGGACAACATAAAAATATGTTTCCTACCTACCTGAAGCTACCTTGTACGACATGACGGTTTTATTAAAAACATCTTGTTGGGACAGCCCCGTTAGCTTAGTTGGTAGTGATCCTACCTTCTGTGCTTGGGGGCGTGGGTTCGATTCCCACATAGGAAAAACATTTGTGTGATGAACATTTGGGTTTGTTCTGTGTCTGGGTGTTAATATCTATTTAAGTATGTATTAAAAAATATATATGTATGTATATCAGTCTCTGACAACCATATCTTTGCTTAGTTTGGGGTCAGATGACCATGCGTGCAATAATTTCCCAGATATTTATTTATGTTGTGATGAAAAGCAGAAGGCAAGAGAGGAGCAGACACCAGGCACACTAAGGACCATATTGTAGGGAGTTGTGTCTGCCTGACTGGGTGTTCCCCGATAGTTACAATCTAATGGATGTCTTCAAGTCAAGAGTGAATCGGTTTCTTCTAGGCAAGCGTGATCCATCATAGGCCGCATCATCGCTTAACATCAGGCGAGTTGGCGGACAAGGTCGAGCCTATTTTACAATAATAATATAAAAAAACAAGAACTAATTCAAGTTCACTGACAAGAACAAGGCTCCAGATCTTCGACCAAAATAAAAGAATGGACGGGCCCTAACCATTGAACTTGATCAGTAAAAACGAGTCAAAACCGTCGGACATATACTTCAACACCTAATTATAAAAATGTACTGTATATATGTTACAAAAAATAGATATCGGTTTTATTTGTGTATTTACACTTCGGTAAAGCGTACGAATTCATAATTTTGTCAGATGTTTCGTTATCGCGTAACAATAGACTCGTGTTTCACTTTCTACGGCTAGAGACCGACTGAAACAAAATGAGAGCTGGCGCTCATTTTGTAATCTTCAAAAATGCTCTTCTACTGGGCCCGTCCATTCATTTTATTTTGGTCGAAGCTCCAGATTGAGTGACCAGCTCTAGAGTGTTTCAAGTATCTTTCAACTCACCAATTCGATGCAGTATCGAGTGCCAACCCTTACATCATCGAGTCTGCTTGTAATAACGGATTGTGAGAGTTGTGTTCGTGGAGACCACGGACCGGTAGGCGCAGCGTAGGACGTCCACCCACAACATGGACAGACGACCTAAAAGAGACCACAGGAAAACGCTGGATGCAGGCCGCTTCCAACCGGCCCTTTTGGAAATCGATGGGGGAGGCCTATGTCCAGCAATGGACGTCCTATGGCTGAAATAATGATGAAGATGATGATGAATGCTGTTTTATCTGCGTCTTTATCAACCGCTTTAACTTCGGGCAGTCGGGTCTACAGAATCCTAACTAGTACACCATAATGCATAAATGTGGTGAGTATGAGTATCACTCATGTACAACTCTTTGACAGTTTTGCTTCCTGGCTATTTGATGTAGGTATGTAAGCACAAACTTCCAATTTCATTGCAAACATGACTTTCAACTCTCCCGTGGATCGGATTATCTACTCGTATCCCTCACCCCTGCATTTAGTAACTCTTGTAACCCCTTTCTAGATCTTTTACACATTTTATCGAGTTATATTAAAATACGTGATACATATGGCTTAAAAAAAACAATAATTGGCCATGTCTTTAGCAAGGTGGTCTCAGCGTGTTTTTTTTTAAAGTCTGTGAAAAAACATACAATACATATTATTACACCACTCTGCAAAACTAGATAGCAGTTTGTAGGCAGGAATTGACATGTCACTGTGACCAGTCGTGGTAATTCTATTATGTAATATTGGCAAACAAGCTGACGGGCTGCCTGATGCTAAGGCAGGCACCGTCGTCTATGGTTACTTGTAACACCAGAGGCATCACAAATACGTTGCCGACCCTTTAAGAATCTTGTAACTCGCCCTTTGAAGAACCCCATGTTGTTGTATTATGATGCTGTGATACGTGATTATAATGATCTGTTCATAATCTTCTATCGATATTTTGTACAGCTACTTTTATAATATTTGATTTCCGACTTAATAAAATAAATTTATACTCTCTCCACAACATTACAGAAAGTTATTGCTAAAATTCATTATCTGAACCAAGCTTTCGCACAAATATACCTATCCTAGGCACTTAATTACGTTCAGCAAAAAATTATTTACCTACTGTGGTAGTAAATTAAACTGTGGTCACCTGTACGCCCCGAGCTATGAGTATTGCCCTAACAGAGAAGGCCACAGTAACAGACAGAACATAATAATCGCAAGGGCGGCTTTATGGCGAGCCGTCGGTGAGTGGCGACACCGTGTACCTCGATTCCATGGGGCTAAATGAGACCCCTGACCCCTGGCTTGCCTACACTGGCCGTCCGGGGGTGGAAACCGCAAGAGCTAAGAACCTAAGCTCCAGGGTGGAAGTGTTAAAGGGCATAACGCCGCGAGTAGCTCTTAGTGAAAGTGCAGCACACCTCTCTACACCCTAAGCCACCCACGCCAATGTTGCCCCTCCGGTGCCAAGATACGACAGCCTTTATGGGGCCTAATATATCTTGAGATGAGACAGGGTAAGGCAGGTGCCGTTTCTCATCTCATAGATCTGTTCTGCTATACACAAGTTGTTCACCTCAATAGTCCAGTTTATTTTTTTTAATCCTATACTGTACAATAGTTTCATATTCCTTTTATACACATTCTATAATTGTATTTTTTATCTTGAACAGAGCCTCTTGGTGTTGGCTTCAGCTCCACCAATGCCTTCCAAATGTCCGTCCGGGCTAGACCCGAGAATGTTATTGAATATATATTATTATGTAATTCTCAACCGGACTGGGGACAAGAAACCGTTATTTTAGACTCCTGTCTTCTACTTTCATGAGTTGATGTAAAGCCAAAGTTAGTCTAAAGATATTATAATATGAATAAATAATAAATAAATATCTGGGACATTATTGCACGCATGGTCATCTAACCCCAAACTAAGCAAAACTTGTAATATGGCTGCCAGAGACTGATATATATACATATATATTTTTAAATACATACATAAATATATATTAACACCCAAACATAGAACCAACACAAATGTTCATCACACAAATGTTTGTCCTAGGTAGGAATCGAACCCATGTCCCCAAGCGCAGCAGGCAGGTTCACTACCAAATTAGCTAACGGGGCTGTCGAGGGTGTATTACTTCACGAATTTGGTGACAAAGCCACGAGTTAGCCCGGCGAGTAGAGCTAACCTCGTCCCACGACCCACACCGTCGTGTTTCATAATTAATGAAACCCTAACTCTAATTTAGAAATCATAATTAAAAGCATAGTCAAATTGGGTGAAACCATAATATTAGACAATAGATAAAAGTACCGGCCCTGCCCTGAATTTCTGCGACCTGCCTATTTCCCAGGTAAAATATTTCAATTTCTATTAGCTACACGAACGTTGTGTTATAAAAGCTACTAGTAGAATTAGTAGGTATAATTATTCACTTACGGTGAAGTATAAAGCAACCTTTGTTCAACCATTACCTGTGACTGGAAAGAAAATGGATATCAAGACTATATGAGATCCGAACCATATGAGATCCAGAGGTTTTTGTGGTTTGACGATTTGCTATTATATAGTAAGACTTTGCTACAGAGGCTTTCTGCTAACGCTTTTTTTGAGATGCGCCACTACCACAACCTCAAAAAAAAAGTTGGGTTATACCTACAGTTTTCCCTTTAGCATTTAACCGACTCCCCCCCCCCCCCACCGGTCGCCCATTTAATTACATTTTGAACATCAATTGCAGTTGGGTGCCGCTCAATATTGAAGTGTGCATTTGTAGAATTAGTAAGAATGTGTCAGTGTGTGCAATACGTATTTACTCCCTTCAGTTTTTGACAGATTTTTTCGGTACTAGCTGGAGTTTAAGGCAGATTAAATTTATGTTATCAAAAATCATAACGTAGATCTTAATCTTGAGTTTTTGTAAGCCGCAGTGATAACCTTCCTAGCTCGATATATCGCTCCAGATAACAGCTATTGCTAGGATAGAAGCCAACAACACTACTGTGTTCTGACTGAATGGTAATGTATCCAGTCAAATTACAGAACATAGAGCAATTCTCAGGACGACTAGCACAGTGCGGTGCCGCGGGGGGACTCAACATTCCGGGTGGCAATGAACTGTACACTTACCGTCAGGCGAAAGATTAGCTCGTCTCATCATTCAGTGGTAGCCTACTACAACTACCGTTCCCATGAATGCGGGCTAAACGTGTTCTCTTCGAACACATCAGTAGAGCTGTGACCGCCTGACGGCTGTATAGGCTAGCCCAACTAAGAGTAGCCTGTTTCAAAGGCAACTTGAAAACATATGAATGTGAGAAACCCCGAGTGCGGTCCTTCGGCAATTTCATTTACGTGTAATACCGGATTAATTAAAAATGTCCGCTCAGTGGAGGCGGCCTGCCTCGTGAGCTGTGGACCGCGCAGCGCTCGCTCCGAGCAGGCAGTATTCATCTGTAGTGGAGTGTGTGAGCTGCTACTCGCTTCCACCTACTTGAAGGAGTAATGGTAGAGCCCTGAACTTTCCTCATTTTATACAAACGTACTAAAGTAATTGTTTGCGGACACTACTCCGATTTTAATATAATTACATACCTATATTCACAAGTATAAATTGTTTTTTAAACCCCCGATAAAAGAGCTGGTAATCTTGAAACGGCTGAACTGATTTTCATGAATCATAGTTTAACAAGTCTAGATCAATTTATCTTTAAACACCGGCCCTAGAGTGAAATTATCTTTCGGTGCGTTTCATTTCTGAAAACTATCGTACAGGACATTCCGGGATGAACATTTGTATTTCATGTGCTATAGGTATAAACTATTTCCACATCAAAATTGTATGCTGTCTACAAACAACACAAATTTTATTACGTTCATTTTAATACGTCAGAAAATGATGGCAGTACCCTTAGTACAAGATTTGATAGTTTTCGAAAACTTTTTTCGTTTTCGTTTTGTTTCATACATTGCTGGGCTGAAAGCCACTGAAGTGAGTTTTTTTTTCGTTTAACGTATTTGAGTGAAGCAACCTATACTGCCGATTACTACCGATTTTAGTTCCTCCGCGTTTCCGCTAGAGGCGCTTTGCTAAAATGTATGGAACAATACGAAAACGAAAAAAGTTTTCGAAAACTATCAAATCTTGTACTAAGGGTACTGTAATTTTGGAGCTGTCAAAAATAGTTTAGTTGGTATGGATATACAATTACATTTTCAATTTTAACGCTAGAATTTTTATCAAAATTGGACTAGCAGTTTTCGATAAAAATACATGTGCGTTTGCATGAAAATGGCCAAACAATGTTAGTTACGTGTCTGTCTAAATATTCTGACAGGAACGTATGGCTACGAGTATGTAAGCTATGTACGGTACGAGTACCGTACCTATATCTCATCGTAATTATCAAGTGAAACAAATGATATTTGTTGAGAAGTCGTCACCTGTTATATCTTTACCTTTGCCCTTTACACCAATATCGTGTACGATTATTGGATTAATGTGTAAAGGTCAGGTTTTCAATTTGAGCAGGTTGACGTTGTGTATCTATTGGATTAGCAGATTTGAAATGCTCACCCAATTAACGGGCTCTATACATCGAGATAAAGAAAATACAGATGTGGGATCGATGCGAACTTTTCACAATTCATTAATAATGGTATTCCCAACATTTGTACACATTTTCAGCTCTAAGGGAATTATTGTAACCTTACGTCTCTGTATAAAGATCTCGAACTCGTAATATATATCGTCGGTGAGACTCAGTTCCCGTGGAGTGTCAGTGTTGCATTAGACACGACCTCTGTACCTTCTGAGGTAGGTACCAAGTACACATATCAGTGGTAGAACATTAGCTGCGAAAAAAAAAACATCGGTCTTTTTTATATTATGAAACTGATATTTTTTTTGTAGTTTTGTGCACACAATTATCTTGTAATATATCGCAGAAAATAATATTCTAAGTGTTTCTAAAATATAGAAGCTATAATTGTAGTCTAGTAAAGATGTACTTAGCTAAAGCATTACTCGATGGAACAACATACACACGACACTGTGACTAGTTGTTTGACGCGACTTCGTTAGCTGCAAATCATTAATTAACCACAATAATAAACATAAAAAAATGAACTAACAGTAACAGTGTGAGAAGAAGTCACTACTACCTACTCACTCACTCTACTTACAGTTTGATGCTCGCTGAACACGGAACTTAGTCTATTCTTCCGTAAGTTTTATAGTGAAACAAATCTCGAGATACTAGTGAAGCGACAAGTAAATATATCCGTTTTATATTGCTACGGGTAGTTTAATACACGGTTAAACAAACATCAGTACTTCTCGTAGGGCTCCGGCTCCGAGGCACACACAGAACTGTTGGTATAAACTGTACGTACGAGTAGGTACCTGTACGTACCGGTGACCAGTCAACCCCCGAACGGGCGGCGTAATAAAATATCAACTGTCAGTGGCAGTCTCGGTCCGCCCCCGACTGTATCGACACTGTACCGCGGCGAGTATGTCGATACATAATCGATTCAAATGAATGGTCTGTCGATAGCAGGGCTGCTGGTGAAGCGGCTCCGCTCCGCTCCGTACTCTATAATACAATAACCGAGTGCTGAGCTGGTGTTACACTTTATGTAATACACCGGAGTCAAACGTTTTTGTTACGTATTGGAAACTAGACCCGATCTGACTGATGTGTTTTTAGTCTACATAGGAATGTAAGTAGGTAGTTGTGACTGCCCCGGTGGCTCAGTTGGTAGTGAACCTACTTTCTGCGCTTGGGGGCGTGGGTTCGATTCCCATC
Organism: Agriopis leucophaearia; assembly: GCA_949125355.1. Lineage (NCBI taxonomy): Eukaryota > Metazoa > Arthropoda > Insecta > Lepidoptera > Geometridae > Agriopis > Agriopis leucophaearia. The sequence goes on from OX421270.1 coordinate 176,892, forward strand.
TAGGACAAACATTTGTGTTATGAACATTTGTGTTTGTTCTATGTCTGGGTGTTAATATCTATTTAAGTATGTATTTAAAAATATATATGTATGTATATCAGTCTCTGGCAGCCATATTACAGCTTTGCTTAGTTTGGGGTCAGATGACCATGTGTGCAATAATGTCCCAGATATTTATTTATTTATTGTTAGTTGTGTGTATGGTAGCATGTTGCCTCCTGTCACAGACGGCTTGACAGAGTTTGAAGTGCGACGGGTCGATACATTCTTTCACATACCGGAACGTGAACAATAATCTAATAACCGTTGCAGATCTAAAGACAATCCAAATGCTCACGCTCACTACCAGTTGGCAGCGTACCCAACATGCTGACGGCATTACCACGCTGAATGGCAATGCTTATGCGTTGAGCTATATGGAAACACGCCAGCATTATCTTGACGCGTCGCTTCAATGAGGCGCCCTGGAAGATTCTTGTAAATAAGGTGTGCTCCCGGGCTCCAAGGACCCAATGTCTCGACTTCTAATGATACCCTCGAATGTTTCCGTCGTGTAGACGTATACCTAGTAGATATGTTTAGTGTTTTAAATGAGTATGTATTAAATACTAAATACTAAATAGCAAATAGTGCGTTAGTAGTAATCATGGAAAAAGTCATTAGATACTCGAAAAAATTCTTCAAGTGAGTAGATATAAATTTTGAAAGTTACAAACTTTGTAGACCCATCGCGACTAGGAAGGGTGGGTGAGGGGGGGGGGGGCTGGGTCCGGCAAATGGAGAACTTTGCACTCCAGGAGCTTCCTTATTTGTTTACAATTTTCTTGTAAATGTCTGGAGAGCATACTGTGGTTCCGTTGAGTGATGGAGTTGGATTCATTTATTTGTGTGAGATAATACTACATTGTCACTGAAGTGGTTGTACGATTAGAATTGTTGGGATCGAGATAAGCTTTACTACATTGTTATTAGTAATCAGGTAAATTTGACAGTTTAAACATTTTTCACCCTTTTCTTGTAAATTTAATTAGAATGTGATAAACTTAATTTAAGTGCTGCTTGTTTCTTATTTTAGAGAATTATGTTAAATATTGTGACCATCACCATTGAGCATCTATACACACAGTGTAAGCACATTGTTCACAGTGAGATGTAGTAATGATGTTAGTTCGATCCAGCCGCTGCAGAGCCGCACCCGCGGCGCTCTGGCTCCATGCCATGTGAGCATTTCATTTCAAAGACACAGCCCTTCAACAATGGTTATCAGGGTTGTCACATACCACACAATGAACACCTGATATTGTTTCAGGACAGCTAACGGCAGATAGATAGATAACTTTTTATTGTTCACACCAAAAATTACATAGGTACATAATATGATAAAAACAACTTAAAACTAGTCAAACAATTGGCGGCCTTATCGCTACAAGCAACCCTCTCTTCCAGGCAACCTTAAGCAGATATCCTTCAGCTCGTCACCAACACCCCTCGGAATGGACTGTTATTGCGCAGATTCGTTAATTCAGAAAACCAAATTTCGTTGCGCAGAGTGATCGAGTGTGGTGGGTGAAGTGTGGTGTGGTGTGGTGTGATGTGATGTGGTGCAACCGAAGTCGTCAGAATCATAATATATTGTCATTTCATAAGTCACCAAGCAACGGAAGGATTTCATATTAAAACTGTGCTAAAAATTCACCTTACATACATGAATTTAAAATAGTAATAATGTAAATAGCCGTTTCACACGTTATTTTCGATTATATAAATCAACTTACAAAAAACATTGTAATAATTCAGATTGAATACTAATTTCACTAAAATCTGTTTAGCCGTTGCAGACTACATTTACACACGTTTACATAAAATATGTACTTATTTACATTATTTTGTAATAGTGTGATTCTGCTCTGTGGATCCACCTGAGCACGTCGACACGGGAACAGCGGCGGGCTCAGATCCCGGTGATCACTTTGATCTGTGAAAGCTTTCCTGTTCGCTCCGTCATAATAGTTTCTTAATTTCCTAATAACATCCCCGAGTAAACCCGAGAGAGCAAATCCGAAAGGAACGTTTGATCAAGCTTACACATATTTGATTTGCCGAAGGAAAGTACTTATACAAATCTTACGTCTCAGATATTCATAAAATTGGTTCTCGAGTTTGTTTACAAGGAATGCGGGTATTTCTGGTGAAGAGGGGCAATACTTACTTGCCTACGTATTTTGAATTAGGGAAGTACCTCCTCGTACAAAGCTGTCGCTATAAGCTAACGGTTAGGGATTTGTCTGCAAGAAATTGTACCTGGAATACTCAGAGATACTTGCTACTAGCATGTGAAGTTCCGCACATGTTAGTTTTGTAAATAGTGTGACTTCTACCCACGATATTCCGGATGTCCTCCGCACCGGATGTCTAGTACTTCGTTACGACGTTTTAACAGTTTATTTATGTAGTGTAGCCGTTTAGTTGTGAGTAGATCTAGATAAAGAACAATGAAGTATAGACAGAAAACAGAGTGTATAACTTTTCGTTTTACTCCAAATGTTCCGAGGGCAACGTTTTTACGAATGGTCACACAACAAACTTTATTAAGTTTGTTTCTCAATATTTCCATTTAATGGCATTTTATTTCAGACTTCTTTTTTTAATTTTGTAGCACATACAATAATTATTATTCCTGCGAGGAAAGGGGATAAAAACAAAACTCTGCTTCTACGTAGTAGGAAGAGACAGACCAAGTAGGTCGTGAGACGTGTCCTATCCACGGTCACGAGTGGCCGAGATCATCCAGATCTCAGCCACTCGTGAGAATGGATAAGACACATCGCTTTGATCCCGAATTTACTTCCCACTAGCCCCTTACTACTACTAGCTCTATAACAGATAATTATAAAGTATAAGTTTAGTATCGCCACTATTCTAAATGAGTTTTTTTTACGAGTTATACAAACGTTTTCAACAAGGTACGTAAGTTTTTAAATGGGCGACCAAAGTGACATTTAGAACTGACCTCTTGGATGACACATTAAACTGTAGATCACGATTGCTTGTTCTAGAATAACAATCGTTAAGCTTCGTTTTGGGCACAACACTACACCTGGCTAAACAATGTAACTTAACAAGCGAGATTTAAAATGTATTTATTGGAGCAACAGCCAAAACTTGTTGTTTTGAGTATTCCTGTGCACACGTTTCTGTAAATAAATAAAATATTTATCTGCTTTTCCATATTTTTCCCGAAATTTTCCCAAGTGTGCTTTTCTTTATTTCCACCAAAATGTGAGTCGGCTCCTGATGCCTGGTGCCTAGTGCCTGTTGCCTGGCGCCGGGTGGACACGAAGATCATTCACGACCAAGGCAAGGGAATGTTAACGAGCTGCCTCAATTATAACCACCCTCGAGATTTACATTTTTATTATATTTGCTTTCTTCAGATTTACGGAGGGGTAATTTTGTAAATTAAATTTTAAATCATCTTAAGGGTAACGTAAGGGTTTAAAATTACGTAGCACCTTTAGTGCAATTACTTATTAAGGTATTATACCTATACGCTACGTCCAGATAGTAATATGGTGCAGCACATGGCACGTTTCCATTGACAAGTTTTCTTGTCTGTCTATTCAGTACCAATTGCAAAATCAATATGGAATTTCCAAATGAAGTAGAGACTTCAACTTTAAATATAGTTTGGTACAGATGAAAATGCAATATTAACTAAAAGCATCAGCCGTTAAAAGGTAGGACGGACATACAGATATACAGGTAGACAGACAGCGTAGGCTTAGTAAAAGTTTCCTGGGGTCTTACGCCCAACTCTAAACGCGGGCCCGAATATGTGCAGTTTGCAAAATCACGTTCGGGGTCGCGTAATTTTGCAATCTACCCAAACGATGTCATTGGGTACGGAACCCAAAAAATTAAAAACGTTATTTTATTTTAAAATATTTGGGTTGAACTTTACATAAGTTTATTAAGGTAAGATTTGATAACAAATCATGCACTAACAATAACATGCTTTAAATAATCATGCATTAACTGACTTCAGGGGGGAGGTTCTCAATTCGATAAAAAAATTTTTATGTATGTTCTTATAACTTATTTATTTTCCTTGGTACGCTCTATTTAAGATCAACTCTTTTGTGAGGTAAAAAACAACAATGAGTCAACATGCGTACTGCTGATGTATCGCATAACATTTGTCATCCACTCCTGAGTTGATATGAGTGTTCCCTTCAGTTCAGCATGACCAACCCTACCACTATGTATGTGGTAGATCACCCTGTAGCCACCAACAACCTACCTACGTACGCCATTCTATCTCTCTTACAACACTCTACGAATAATCCAGCTCTTATTATGTAGTAAGCTAAGTAATCTTGGATACTGGATTAGATTGTGTTCGCATTTATCTGGATGAATTGATTTGACTAGTATTATATACGAAGTATAAGTATAAAATCTTTGTGATTTAATTTTGAGAGCTCTACCAGATGTCAAAATCCGTATCACAAAAATTGTTATTAAAGTCAAGATTGAAAGACTCGATTTTTTCCATTCTATAATCTCCATTTTCCCTCGCCCTTTGAGTAATGTTTACCAGTTATCTCTACATCAAAAATGTTCAACATTGCGTCTTCCCTGAGTGATAGCTCGAATGATGTCTCTCACCCTGTGCCGGCGCCGGCGCGGCTGAGCGGTGCCAGGTGTGCAGCAGCGACGCTATTCATCAACACTCATTCAGTCGTGAGAAGGCGAGAGTTCGGAAACCGTTTTACATTGATAATTAATAGGTACAAGTTCACGTTGTCACCGGGCGCAGGCGGAGGAATTAGGATGGACGAACAGACAGACGGACCGACAAAAGGACAGAACGAAATTACAGTGGTTCATATTCATATTTTTTTAGGTATTTTTACTTATTTATTATTTGCAGTATCTACTAACGTACCCTAAAAACTCTCAAAAAGAATTTTCACAAAACACACACACACATAGGTTTCATATTTTTTACAATTATTTATATGTTTAAATCAGGTTTAAATATTATTACGCAAAATCTCATAAACAGCTAAAGTCCCTAAAAATGTAACGATCCAAGATAAAACTTCATTACAGACTGCCAACAGTTGATTCGATGTAAAAGAGCTTTATCGGGCATGTCTTTTCTTTTCACTCGATTTGAGCTTGTATTTCATTGAGTAATGCTCCGACCGGTGACGGCGACACTCCCGGCGACACGACACGACACGACACGACAGAAATAATATTAAAAGCCTTATCTTCTTCTGCTTTAGATTTGAAATATTTTTATCCGACTTCTAAAAAGGTGCGGGGTTCTCAATTCGGTTGTTTATTTATGTTTATTATCTCAGAAATCCGTCATTTATGTTTTTTTTAGGATTGTACAGGTGCACCTAGCCGACCTCTGTGTGGGTCAGCAGACTCCTGACAGGAGTATCGGAGCACCTGAGGTACTAGCCAATGATCCGTCCGCTGTGAACGCCCTCGTACGTAGCGTCCGGCGACCGACCTGGCGGCGGCGCTCCTCGGTGGTGGTTGAGTCAAACCCAGGCTCGCAGTAAAGACTGATTTATTATTAAAATAATTAATCTTATATACTAAGTTAACCTACTGTACACATTTAGAATTATTTAGATGTCTGCCGTCGATGTAGATGTGCTGCTGAATCAGCGCTTGGTTGAATTCCATCGCTCCTACCGATGACCTACGAGGTTGTTGTCACTGCTAGCAAGTAGGTCATCGCTGACCGTGCAGAACTGGCCGTAACACATGTTCGGTTCGAACAAGGATATATTTACTGATTGGTCCCATAGAAATTTCGTCAAAATCGGTTCAATAAGTTTGGTTTATAAATCAAAATAACTGGAAAATGTTGACCATCAGTTATGATCCAAGTAACCGAAACAAATTTTGAGAAGTCGATTTATTAATTTGATAATTATTTGATCGCCTAAACCCCTTCATGTGCCATACTTTACACCCCACTTTCAACTGATTTTAATATTAAAAAAACCGGATAGCTTATATCGAGGGTCTCATTTAAATTTGAATAAGATATCACACCTCTAGGTGTGGAAATTAAGGAGATATATCCCGTTTTATTTACGATGTATCTATCCCTTTTTTGTAAAAATTTTGCACACATGGTCATCTGACCCCAAACTAAGCAAAGCTTGTAATATGGCTGCCAGAGACTGATACATATATATGTTTAAATACATACTTATTCGTAAATAGATATTAACACCCAGACATAGGACAAACACAAAAAATTTCATCACACAAATGTTTGCGAATCGAACCCACACCCCCAAGCTGCACTACACATGTTTAATTAACATAATAATTAAACAGGTGTAGTCATCGGTCGCGTCCGTCGGTCGCGTCCGCCGGTCACGTCCGTCGGTCGTGTCCGTCGGTCGTGTCTGTCGGTCACGTCCGTCGGTCGTGTCTGTCGGTCACGTCCGTCGGTCGTAGTCGCCGCCAGTAAAGAGTACGTTTTCACGAGGCACTCGTCGTTTAACTTGCAGTTAACTTTTTGTGAAAGTTTTTAGCGTCAGTGTCTCGAGACTGATGGTAATCGTTTCGAAGCTTTTTACTGTTCGGCTTTAGAAGTCTTTATTAATATTATTGAAACGTTTCTATCTGTCTGAATAACGTAATATTTGTTCTAAAGATAATAAAGAATAGTGGTTATATCGACAATGGGTGACTTTCTGACCACTCAAAAAAAAACAGGAAATACAGTAAACTCATTGGTACTAATAGTCTGTGGGTACTAAGATATTGTAATGGATGACGTTGACAAATAAAGAAGTAAACTCATTGGTACTAAGATATTGTAATGGATGACGTTGACAAATAAAGAAGTCAGTGTGACCCTGGTGACAGTGACTGACTTAACTTGATGACAGTTTTAGCCACTCGCTTTTTATTATTCATTGTTTGCTAAAGGCTAAAGTCATCTATTGGGCCATTTTTTTTTTATTAAATCGGTTATCAGATTGTCTCCTATTATTTCTGAATAATAATATAGGTCTCTAAAGTTATATGATTATTTACGGGATATTTACTGTGGTAAGGTTGTGGAAGGAGCTCCCGATATTTCGGCGCAGTTACATGCACCATGTTCTCGGTTCCCGTGAACATGAACAACCTTACCATGGTAAATATCCTGTAAATAATCATAATATATCTGTAGTGGACAACCGTGATAGTTTAAAACAGTGTTTTAATATAGGTCTCGTTTTCGAATAAGATCTTTTTGATCTAGTCTCTGTGGTTAAAGTTTTTATGAGAATATGATGTTATACGAGTGAGTAGGTACTATCATAATTATATTTATAGTATAATGTTATATACATACACACACGCTTACAAAGTGTATGAAGTCAGTGTCTGTGTGTTGGTGTCAGACTGTCAGTGCCTGTGTGTTGGTGTCAGACTGTCAGTGCCTGTGTGTTGGTGTCAGACTGTCAGTGCCTGTGTGTTGGTGTCAGACTGTCAGTGCCTGTGTGTTGGTGTCAGACTGTCAGTGCCTGTGTGTTGGTGTCAGACTGTCAGTGCCTGTGTGTTGGTGTCAGACTGTCAGTGTCTGTGTGTTGGTGTCAGACTGTCAGTGCCTGTGTGTTGGTGCTAGCTAGCTACGCTAGCTCTTATTGCTCAGTGAATCATATTACGCGGTTAAAGAATACCTTCATAAATTATAAACTTTATTTCAGTTCAAGATGTAACTAATATTAATTAATTGTAAAAATGTCTAATCATACCATACAAACATAGGTAACGTTTTATGTTGTATTATATTAGAATAGTTCCAACATAATGTATTATTATCAGGAAGCATATAAATAAACTGTATATTCGGAAGCGCGATAAAGAAGCAGGAAAATAAATAATTAGATATAAGTGTTGAATAACGAGCGACCCTCGTCACGGAGTCGGAGACCTTCAGGAGTGTTGGAAGAAGGAGCGCTTCTTCTCTTTATAACGAGTGTACTTACAACATTCGAACCTACGACATGTACACTAGATATAGGAGACTGGTGAGTAGATGGCACGTACGTGCTCTGTAGGGAGGGCCCCATGCCCCCATACATATATGAATGTCAACATAAAAAAAAAAAAATGCAGTGTAGCATGGTGCCCGTAACATTAGCCAAACGGCCCCGCCGCCTAAAGTAAAACAACACATATTAAACATCGGCAAAGTGCAAATCGGGCGCGTGCTAAAGATGTCAAACACATTTTTTGGTGCCGCGGGATCCTTGGTGCGTGAGTTCGACTTGTTTGTTGTTCGTGTTTTGTATATAATGTATTTTCGATCTTACTGTACACGTCTGTGCATTATTTTAATGCTCAAGGCAATGATAACTTGACTCGAAATTGTTGTTTGTCTGGACTCGAAACTTTTATTATCTTCATCAGCCTGCATCCGTCCACAGCTGGACATAGGCCTCTCCCAATGCACGCCACTGAACTCGGTCACTCGGTCGGAAACTTTTATATTCTTGCTGGAATTTTTATATTCTAGGGATTTTTTGTAGTTCATAGTTAAATAAATAAAATAAATATCTGGGACATTATTACACACACGGTCATCTGACCCCAAACTAAGCAAAGCTTGTAATATGACTGCCAGAGACTGATATACATACATATATAGTTATTTATTCATATCAGAAAGATACATGTCGCATACAGATTATTATTAACTTATGATCATTATATGTATCGACAAGAAACTACGGGAAAATACCACACAAATGTTTCATCCATTTTTTCTATGGGCATACATGGCTTAATTTTTTTTTTGAGATCTATTGAAGCAGTTCAATTAAAATGCTTTTTAACTCGGAAGGTATTCAGTTAAGATCTCCTCTGCCTCTGCAGCATATATTTTGTGACGTTACATTTCGTGTTCAGTTAGGTATTCGTTGTTGCCACAGTTGATGCCTTGTGACGAGACTCGCGGACCTTCCCTCTCAGCAACTCCCTGAAACTCACGCGCCTTGCACTCTACAATAATGAGCACTTTATAAAAGATGCTTCATTTTCTCTACATCGTTGGTGTGAGGTGATGGCGCACACAAAACATTATAACAGAGGTAATGTGAACTATTGGCACAAATTGGTAAAGTGTAGTAGATACAGAAGCGATGCGCTCCACCGGCGCCGGCGCACGACGTGGAGCGTGCACAATCGATCAAAGAAACGTAGGTGCATATTATTTAGATATAGGTACATAACTATATATTATGTGTAACTGTGTAAGTAAGGTATAGTATTGGCTTATGATGTATGTAATTTTTTGAAATGGAAGTAATACCTAGTGATAAGTGGCTCGGAGAAGAAAATGAAGCGAATTTTCATTATTATTGTGATATTGTTGGAAATAATCAACTAAGTAGTATTATACTGAAATGTTCAGTGTTAAAATATGAATATGAAAATATTATGAAGTGTCATGTGACTGGTTTGCTAGTAGATATATGCAAAGATGACATGAAACGTACTTAATATTGCATAATAGGTAGGTATGTGAGTCAGAGCTCGCTCGGTTCTGTTTTGAGAACAACATTACAGATGCTCGTTACTTCGTGTCACATTCACATTTTACTATCCAATGTTCGTCAACTATAACTATAATCTACTTTTCACTTAAATAACGAAGGAAACGTCAATTTTATCTCACAGAACAGAAAACCCACATTTACTTCACGAAACACGATCCTCTCTCGATTCGCATCTATTGATCCAAAATCTCTTCCTAAAAACGTTGATTGTGCAAAAAGGAATTCTTGTAAGACGTCCCATCTTTGGCACGAAATCAATTCTCTCTCCGTCAATCAAATGTTGCTGAGAAACTCCGAGAAAGCTGTTTGATAGACAGACAGCCGATTTATTCCTTTATTTTTCCTTCCTGATTCCTTCGGGAGTCGTGACGACAATCCGGGAAGAGCGGGAAACTTTTTATAGGCATTTACTGAGTACAGCGACAGTCGCACGTAGGACCACAGAATACATATAGCAGTAGGACGTCGTGTTTCTACAAACAACGTCGGGATACGGGGGATGTGAACTAGACTCTTAATTAGATCATTACTTTATGAAATGATATTTAATAAATAACCACGCTAAATAATACACAGTAATCTTAAAAAAATAATGATCTCTTAAACAAGTTGATCACATTAAAAACAGACTTCAAAAATAAATGAAAAACGTTATAAGTGAGGGGAGGCTACAAAATTTGAAGGTTGCCTTCAATTTACCTGGGATCCCACCATCAGATCTTGCCTTGGTGACAATGGGACCAAATTGGAAGTATAATATACCCTACCACACAAAAGTATTTTTTTTAATTCGGTTAACAGTTAGCGGAGCGAATCGGTGAACATACATTTTAAAAAATACAGTAGAACATAGAACCGTGCTCCTTTTTTGAAGTAGGTTAAAAACAGTAGACTGTACAACAAGTGCATATAAGTGAAACAAAGCATTTTATACCCGACACGTTTATCAGCCCGAGCAGAAGGCGAGAGCGGATATTTAGGTAAGTCAAGGATAAAATGTGTTTTATGCAGGAGATACCTAAGCAGGTATACACTCACTTCACTCTGGTGCGAGGAAATTAAACAGTGGTATATTGTAAGTTATAGTGATTATAGAAATTTTAATAATAATGGTTTTTTTCCCATTACTGAACAGGCTAAAGCTCCATAGTTTATTGTCATAATTAAGCCCCAGTAAAGTAGTGGAGACTTTGATTAGAGGCTCTTATGGAGATTCAGAATCGATATGCAAATACATAGGTCATCATCACTCGACCACACTCACGAACACTTCATAAATAACAATCCACCATTATTATAAATTAACACTCAAAAATACACAAGTGTAGGAAAATAATACAATGAGGCGTCATGTTTTTTCCACGTTGGCGCCAAAACTCGACATTTGATTGAACAATGTTCCCTTTTTAACCGACTTTCAAAAAGGCGGAGGTTCTATGTTCGTCTGTATGTTTTTTTATACACTTCTTACAGCAACACTATACATATATACACTAACTAAAAATTTGTCCAAGCACACGTAAAAAAGTTTGCAAGGCGTCTTACGTCTTACGCAGTGTAATTTTGACTAAGAGCAGAAACTCGCATAAAGTTTATTTGTTTAGGAGTGAGGCGGTTGCACCCGTCAAGCTCCCTTACCATATCTCCCTGGTTCGCATGTTCTGAGGTGCCTACATTAAACAGTTCACAGATGATTCACTACATGTATAAACCGGCTAATATTTTCGCACTGTTTGTTGCTAAGTGATTCAAATACCATTAGCTTATCAGCCGATGTGTTCCTCGTGTCGTGCAGTAATGAAGTGTCGTGTTGTTTACTTACATGGAGATAAACTTTAACACAGTGATGGATCGCTTGTTGTGAACAGTTGCGGACACCACGTTTTACATCAACCGAGTACGGATGGTAAATAAACCATTCATATTTACACATTCTGATGGTTCAAGTTCTGGGAGTGATTATGCAAGTAGCTATGAGTGTAGCCAGGTTTCAAGTTAGAGTGGAACAAAAATTAAAATTGTGAGTAGGTACCGAAAGTTTCAAAATTTAAACAATAATCATATTAACACACCTGTATCCAAAAATTTAAACTTTTTTTAAAACTAGTCCACGCTAGCTAAATCTTGAAATAAATTCAGTTTTAAATTAATTATTCGCTTCTAGAACCCTTTTTCTATGCACACTCGTGCACAAGCTAATAAACCTGCTTCCTGACGTCGGTCAGTGATCATAACTAAGTTTGGTTTTGGTGTAATTATTTTTTTTTTTTTTTTTTTTTTTTTTTTTTTTTTAATTTGTTTGCTAACACCAAAAAACCTCGCCGAGGTTTATCTTGGAATTAGGTTCTCAGCTTTTATACATAGAAGAAACACAATTTACTTAAAGTTATCTTTACACAGTGAATAAAAAATTAAAGTAAACAATCTAGGTACATACTCGAATATCGGAAAGAACCGAGCGAGTGCCGAGTGCATGCTCGTCGGTCTCTTCGGATGGCTTCGGCTTGCTGCGTAAACTACACTCGGCCGTCACTCGTTCCGACCAGAATATACATGATGCTCCGAATCATCGCAATTCATTAAGATAATACTTTTGCAGAACTCTTTTGATATTGACTGGTGTTATTTTGCTACAAATTTCGCGTGGTAAATTATTTATTAGATAAGGGATTAAATATTGTGATGTACGTTTCCCATAAAAGTTTTTGAATGTAGGTATAACGAGTTTTTTGTTAGTCATGCTTCTTGTAATAACTGGATATTTTTTGTCATGTTGGATTTCAGATCTAAAGAATTGTTCATTTAATATGCAATAATCTATCTTATTTTGAATTGGGAGTACCTCACAATATTTAAAAAGTCCCATCGGATTGTTTTTACATTTTTGTTTAATTTTACGTGGTACGATCAGTTTAAGCAATCTATACTGTAGATTATAAATTTGTTCTACATAAGTTTTGAAAGTTCGACCGTAGCTACTCAGCCCGTAGGACACTATGCTTTCCACCAGGGCTCTGTACATGGTGAGTAGGACAGGGAACGGCACACGGCTTTTGATAATGTAGAAGTTCGCCAGTATCGCTCTAAGCTTGTTACACACTTTGTTTACATGCTTAGCCCAGTTAAACCTATCGTCTATGACAAGACCTAGGTAGGTTTGTTCGTGCACTTGCTGTAGTTGCATACAATCTTTGGGGCACATTTTAGTGACATTATCTGTATTATGTAAGCAGTCATGGCTGTGTGCGAGAATTTCAACCTCCTTAGAGCAGTGATTGTGACTAGAGCTTATATGTAGCATCTTTGTTTTGTCCGAATTCAATACCAGCCCTGAGTCATGAGACCACTTACAAATCGCTGTGAAGTCAGCTTGAAGTTGATGTTGTGCTTTGGAGATATCTCGGTCAGCGGCTATCAAACAAGTGTCATCAGCAAACTGATACATGGTGCAATGCTTGATTATTTTGTTCATATCATTAACATACGCCAAGTAGTGTAACGGGCCCAGCACAGAGCCCTGCGCTGTCCCCTCTGTGACGGATACAGGGTCGCTAAGGTCCGTTCCTACCCTCACTTGATAGCTCCGTCCGTCCAGGTAGTCTTTACACCAGTTTAAGAGAGCACCTCTTACACCACTATTGTCCAGCTTTTGAATCAATAAGTCATGCCTCAGCGTATCAAATGCCTTACTATAGTCAATAAAGACTATTAATACGTGTTTCCTATCATTAAGACATGAGTTTATATCATCAGTGAAACGAGACAAAAGCTGTGTCGTGCTCTTTTTTGGTTGAAACCCAAATTGAGTGGACGATAAAATGTTATGTGACTGGTAAAAGTCCTGTATCATCCCACCAATGTACTTCTCTACTATTTTGTCAATGACGGGGAGTATTGTAATGGGTCGGTATTTTCCGTAGTCACTCATGCTACCACCTTTATGGATTGGTCTTACTATACCTGTTTTGAGTTCGTTGGGATAAGTGCCAGTCAAGACACATGCATTTATTAGGCGTACAATAGCACTAACTATTCGATCGGAAAGCCTTTTTATATCAACAGCTCTGATTCCATCAACTCCTGGTGCTTTGTTAGTATTTATTTTTCTCAAAATTTTGAGAACCTTAGTCTCAGTAGCTGTCTTGTAAAACATGGTTTTATCTACTGGGTTTTCATACTCACTTCCACTTAGGAGTTTCTCAGAACAAGTTGGGATAATCGACTTAACATTATTTTGAAACTCTGTAGCAAAATTCTTTGCAATTGTTTTATCTGCATCTGTACTGAAGGCCTTTTGAACGACACTGTCAACAGAGTTGTTAACTCTACCTGCCATGGAATTTATAAGCTTCCACAACATTTTAGTGTCGCATTTATATTTAAGTATTTCTTGTTTGTAGTATTTATTTCTATATTTATGTACTAGTTTATTTGTTTGGTTTCTGATTTTTTTATATTCTACTCTGACTTTTTTGTTACTGGTATCTTTAATCCATGTAGTATATAGCTCATCGCGTTTTTTACATATATTTTTGATTTTTTCATTTACCCACCCATATATATTTCGTTTTGAAACTTTTTGTATGCTCTTATACTTTGCCTGTTCGTAACACTTGCCTAAGTTATCTTTTATATATGTATAAATAAGATTTGGACAGTTCATATCATTCGTAGGTTGCCAATCAATTTGGTTTAAGTGCGTAATTAATTTAGAGTTATCGAAACGAGTCACGTAATTCGGAGCAACCTGTACATCAGATACCCCTACCAGCGTGACTGCCGTCAGTCTATGATCGGCCAGTACGGTTCCTAGTGCAGCGCAGAACGTATCTTTTATGCGAGATCGAACAAAAATGTGGTCAATACACGTTTTTGATACCTTTTTTTTACACTTTTCTATCCTAGTAAAATCTGTGATACCGCATAACAGACCGTGTGCGTGCATTACATCTATGTATGACTTTTTCACCGAATTATCTTTTTTTAAATTGATATTAATGTCACCTACAAATACACAGTCCGAGTTAGTGAAATTATCCAGTGTTTGATCCAGTTCTGTCACAAACAAGTTTTTATTTGTATCGGGTGGTCTGTACACGGCGCATAGAAATAGCGAACAGGATGACGTGCTTAACTTACCCGCAATACATTCAAAGTGTTGCGTTGGTGTTTTGACTAATGTAAATTTATGTTTGTTTTTGACGTATAAAATGATTCCACCCCCCTTTCGATTTTTTCTAAGCTCCGTGTACATAGTATAGCCCGGTATATTGAATAAGCACTGGATATTACTGGATATGTTCACTTCGGTCATAGCTAACACATCTATATTAGATCGAGAATGGCTAAATAAATGCTCCACTTTCCAAAAGTTTTTGATAGTGGAACGTATGTTTACATGCAATATTGTTAGGTTATTAGGGTTATTAGGTACTGTGGCCCTATAACAGATAAGGTCAGCACAATTGAAGATTTCTTTGACGTTATTATTACTTAAGTCGGTCATATTTAAATTAATCTAGTTATTTCTACGCAATAATTAAACTTAAGATATGAAATTTATGCTAGAAGAGCCTGAATATCACCCTTGGATCTTATTTTAAATACCTTGGCATTTTCATTTTTGCGAGCAAGAACACATCCTTCCCTGAACCATATGAACTTGAAAACTCCTTTCAGATCCTGCTTTGCCTGCCACAGTAGGTTCTTGTTGAACGAAGTTAGGGCTTCACGGATGATTATTTTCTCCTCAGCGGACGCATCATCCAAACCAGTAATCAGACTTCCGGCTTGTATAGTTTTCGTACGGGTCGCCGTTATCAAGTGATAACGTGATGGTTCCTCTCGCAATTTTACAAGGACTGGCCTAGATCCTGTTCTTCGCGTCTGCAGTCTCTTCACCGTAAGAACCTCATCTCTTGGTAAATTTAGCTTTTCAACAACATCTTTGACTAGTCGCGGTAAGTCTAGGTCACTGGACTCGGGTATTCCTGTGATTTCGACATGACTGGAGAACATCTGCTGATCCATCTCGTGTATGTGTTGTTCAAGTGCTTGAACCTTCGTTTCAAGATGTACATTTTTATTCTCAAGTTGTAGTTGTTTTCTCTCCATGTCCTTCATCTTGGAGGCGTAAACATCCATAGCTTCAGCCATATCTTCTACCTTTCCACTGCAGAATTGTACAGCTTTAGTGAGCGACTGCATCTCTTGAGTAACAATTCTATTCACCTCCTTTTGTATGCCCGCCAGTAGCTTGGTTACGTCTACAGAAGAGCTTCCTGTGGCAACATCCTCGTCGTCATCATCGTCCAAATCAGCTAGGGTCACAAACGACTTTCTTTTCGACGAATTTAGGCTGCAATCGTTACAGGTCCATTCCAGGTTTTCGGCAGCCCTAAGAGCTGCTAACTGCTTATTGCTCAACCCCGTGCAGGGATTCGTGGCATGCACTAGTTTTTGGCAACGACAACATTCTAGGATTGCTTGTTTTTTGGTAATTAATTTGTTACAGTTGTTGCATTTCGCCATCGCGAGGTAGACGTCGCAAATAAATGCGAGGGTAGGCGTCGGAAACAAAGCGCGTTTAGGTACCGTGTGTTTACTCGTTGACGAACAAGCGAGAACTTTATAATCATTATAATCATATATATTATAATCATTGAACCCTGTTCTTTGGTAATTAGGCTTCTACAACACATTCATGCTTTACGTTCTATTAATAAATAAAAATATATGAATGGAAGAAAGGAAAATCACCTATGTGTATGAAGTGCTGTAAATTTGAAAAAAAAACCCGTCACCCTAGAGGTCATGGCAAGGCCAGTCAGGCTATGGCATGCGCAGCACCCTGCCTCAACGTACCTACGCGCATGCTGACAGAAAGCTAGCAGGTATATGTTGCTGTTGCGACAGGCTACGTCTCAGGACAAACGTCAAATAGAAATAAAAAAACAAATTAAATATAAATTCCATAACCATAGAAATGTCCAGTGAAGTCTCGTAAGGCATGACCTGTGACATGACTTACGAGTGTGTCTAAGTCATTTGATATCTTGTACTTGGGTACTTGAAATTATCGACACCTTGTATATGGCTAAATAGACAATATATTTGGAGACAAACCGGTCAAGTGTGAGTCGGAGTCACGCAGCGAGGAACTCTGGTTGCGTACGAAATAAATGTGTTTTGTGTTGAATGAATTACTCAGTTCGAGTTCGAGTTGGTGCCCGACTTGTACTTAGCCGGTGTTTATTATTTGTTGTTTTATTTTGTAGTGTGTACTATAATAACCTATAATCATGCCAAGTTTGACACTTGTACGTATTACCGTTTTAACATTAGAGCAATTACAAAAATATGTAAAAAGTACGTTTGTTGTATGGGGTAGGTATCCACTACCCTTTAGTTTTTACTTGTTGACCTTTCAAGTTGACATTTTTATTTTTTTATCAATCCGCCGTTACATTACATATTCAGTAACAATTTCAACTGGCTATCTATTACGGTTCGAAAGATACAGCCGATTAAAAGTAGGACGGACAGATGGACAGACATATAACGTAGGCTTAGTAATAGGGTCCCGTTTTTACCCTTTGAGTACGGAACCCTAAAAATACGTTCGTTGTATGGGTATGGGTACCCCCATAAATTTTTCACTTTTGATTTTATCTTTAATGCCCTGTATTACATACGTGGACCCGGGTATGTCGTAAAACTGCGACCAGAACCACCGGAGGATGGGCAGCAGCGTCCTAATAGTACACGGTGAACGTACTGCGATCCCCAAGCCGCCTGCCAAGCGTGGAGATTATGGCAACACCCCTCTCTATGAGGGAGGCCTTGTCCAACAGTGGATGGTAATTGGCTGATGATGTTTGTGTGATGTGATTACATACGTATTATGTGAAAATATTAAGCTATGTATTATAGTTTAAAAGACACAACTCTTAAAAGGTAATAGGACAGACAGACTAACATTCCGATACCTATACATACAGCGTAAGGTTAGTAATTGATACGGAACTCTGTTACAAAAATATTTGTGATATATCTATATAGTATTCACTATTATCGTTTACAGATGATATAAATAAATTAAAAAAAACTTGGTCGTCCATTTGACATTTTGAGCACATCGTTTGCAGTTGTGTGCTGTTCAATATTGAAGTGTGAGTTTGTAGAACAAGTAAAAATATGTCAGTGTGTGCAATACATGTTTACCTCGTCCTCTTCAGTTTTTGGCCATTTTTGGGAGACTTTTTTCCGTGCTAGCACGAGTTTCTAAACTATATGTTATCAAAGAATATTACTAACAATTATTTTCAACTGACTTCAAAAAAGGAGGGAGATTCTCAGTGGGAGCTGTATTTTTAAGATGATTGCTATCCCGAGATGTTGGTCTGCGAACGGTACTCGCGTGTGATATGTCAAGTGGACGGGTCCCGTGAGTCCCGTCCGTGAGTCCGTCAGTCAGTCGCTCGCAGGACATCGCGCGTGACCGTCTTGTGTCAGTGACCGCCCGCGCTCGCACTCCTACCGTGACCTGACCCGCCGTGAGTGTTGCACTCTGTCTGTACAACACAGCGCCCGGGACCCGGACACCACACTCCTAGTGACCTTATAAACTATTGTTTATTATTACATTCAGTGGGATGTGGAAAACAAACTAAACTGGATCTAACTTTACACAGGTATGATGAACAGAACACTATCCACCACGAGGTAAACCGACAACATCGTGAGAGACGCGGTTATCCAGGGGATGCAGACGGTAGGCTGTCCTTCACTGTGAAGTTCTAAGGGCGGGGGGCTATGTTCAGCAGTGGATGTCTTCTGGTTGTTGATGATGATAATGATGATGATGAGACAAAAAACAGAAATGTATTATAATTTGTAAACAAGTTATTTTGATAAAGGTCTCCTTTAATATTATCGAAGGTATTTGCCAGTTAGGTAGTTAGTGTAGGTACGAGCTTTCATAGGTATATGAAATGAGCAAAACAAAATAAATTTTTACCCTTTTCCTTGTACAAAACAAATAACTTTACCTGCTTACATTTAGTTTTTAAAGCTTATAATTGTTCTTTAAATTATGGTACTAGCTTCGCCTCGTGGTTTTACCTGCATTTAAACAAACTCACTGGGATCGTAATTTTTTTCGGGATAAAAATTATCATAATGTTTTATGCCTTCAACTGTTTGTATACGAATATTGCTTATTCCCAAACGGAACTAAAATGTTCCCATCAGCTTCAAAGTTTATTTTAAAATTTGAATTCAGTAAGTACTCGTATGTAGATATCTATTGAATTTAATTCCCAACAACAAGGCCCAATGTTTCGTCAATTAGTTGATTGGTTCTAACGTGAAAGAAGGATAAACACAAACAACAAACACACACTTTCGTAACTATAATATAATAATAATATCTGGGACATTATTGCACACATGGTCATCTGACCCCAAACTAAGCAAAGCCTGTAATATGGCAGCCAGAGACTGATATACATACATATATATTTTTAAATACATACTTAAATAGATATTAACACTCAGACATAGAACAAACACAAATGTTTGTCCTAGATGGGAATCGAACCCACGCCCCCAACCACAGAAGTTAGGTTCACTACCACCTGAGCCACCGGGGCTGTCTGTATTATTAGTAAAGATTTCATCGTAATTTCATAATCCTAATTAATTTCTTCTTTACTGACTCATAATTATGCACAATATTATCAATAAAATTGTTTATCTTGTTAAGTAGACATAAAGTTAGAATATTTTACAAGATCTCCGAGAACTTAACACTTGACCACAGAACAGATAACAGTAACTGTCTACGTATACGTAGTAGCTTTACCTAGTCTGTGGTAGGTACGAGTAGCTACCTCCGTACATAGACACGTCTACATTATCACATAGACAATTGTTGACATTTCCGTAATGTAATTACGAATAAGCAGACGCGCTCCAAATTCGAGTACTTATATAATGTAGTTAGCAAACATTTACGTTTGAATTATTTATTATGTTGTAGGTGTTGGTTTCTGGCACCCTATTTATTGTTCCATCTCGGGTACGCTGGTGAGGAACATTGTTGAGGCAACATGCTGGTACGTAGGTTTACTGCACAAGTAAAGACTACTCTATAATCTTACTGTCAGTATTTCTACACGTGCCGCCTATGTACCTACCTTAGAGTCCTGTATATGGCACGTCAGTGGACCGCATCAGGGATGTTGAGAGTCGCGTCCGTGATGCGCCCGCGCCGGGTGCGGAGCAGCGTTCTGGAGGATGGATCTGGACTGCCTGATGATGCAGCACTAGTTAAGTGTGCATATTGGGCACTCCGGCACAGACTCCGGGTTCAAACCGAACTTTAGGCTAAGATAATTTAATTTCTGTTTTTTCTTTCTAATATCATGAACTAAGACAGCAAACACACATTTTTTACAATTCTATAAGTCAAGCAACAAAACATTAGATTGTGATTCCAAGATCATTGTTGGGAATCGAACCCGCCGCGTCCTGCCCCGCGCCCCGCGCGGCGCCCGCGCAGGGATCCGTTGGAGTGGAACTGTGACATGCTCTACTTACAATTCTTTTGAATTCAGATTTTGAATGAGGCTATTCACTTATTCGGTTTGAACTAAAATACGCAGCAGCTTGTCTGGCCTCAGCCTAATATAGGTACATACACACAGTATTATAATCACATAACTTACAGATCCTCGTATAAAAGTATGTTTGTTTACATACATACATTGTGACATTGAAATCAGAAATTCGAATTCAAAATTCAAATTCAAATTTCTTTATTTGTCTGATTTATCTTAATTTACAAGTGTTTGGCCTCTCCTGTTAAGTTTTGACAACCTGTGTTAGGAGAGACCGCTCTTTCGTTTGTTATATTAAATTTATATAGACATAGTATATATATAAATAGTTAATATGTAGTTAGTAGTTAATGTGCGTGTTTGTTATGTGACCAGTTTATAAGTAGTTAGTATGTTGTTCTTAATTTAAAGGGGGTAGTTTATAAGAAATACTGTTTGCCAGTTATTTCCTTCAAAGAGTAGCGCGGTATCATCTGCATACAAAACAATTTTTCCGTGATTTAGCTTCAGATTGGCTAGGTCATTTATAAACATGAGAAGTAAGGTAGGCCCAAGGACACTGCCTTGTGGCACGCCATAATTAGTAATTGGAATGTCATTACAAAAACATTATTATCAAGCTTAACACGTTGAGTTCGACCAGTAAGATAGTTAGATAATAATTCCAAAAAGCCTCTTATTCCCATTTTTTCGATCTTGCGGAGAAGAAGAGAAACAGAGACGGTATCAAATGCCTCTTTTAGATCGAGAAAAATACACAGAGTTTTCTTTTTATCTTCGATATGTTTAGTTATATGTTTTGTGATATTAAGAATAGCTTCTTCTGTGCTCACACCTTCACGAAAACCATATTGTGAATCCGATAGTTTATTGTATTTATTTAAATATTTAATAAGACGAGTGTTAATCAATTTTTCAAGAATTTTCGATATTACCGATATTAGCACTGAAGTTGGCCTGTAGTTGTTAATATCATCTCTGCTTCCATTCTTAAATACAGGGTGTATTATGGATCTCTTTAAAGCCGGGAAAACGTACCGTGTTGAAAAACTAATGAACTGAGATGAGTGAAAATAGGGACAAGTACTGTTTTTGCCATTTTTATAAAAGCTGTGGGAATACTATCCCAAATATTTATTGGCCATAAATAACATTAAATGTTACAGGAATGTATCAATTATACATACACCCATTAATTGCTTCATTTTCAAATCTCGTAGCTATAACAAGTACCTACCTACCTTTATAATTATTATATTGAAGTCTTAGCCATCAAAGTGTGACAGTTAGAGGGCAGGGTCGAGTGGTGCGCGTGAACCCGGCGGACGAGCTAGTGTTACGAGGTAATCTCACACCGTGTACGAGTGGGTATAATAATTTATTTGTCGGATGACGTGGAGTGATTACGTCACAGTGACGTCATCGCCCCGACTGCGTATAGAATTAATTTTGACAACTCGCAAATTAAACTGTCATCGCGGATTCGCGAGATTGGAACGCGTTCGCTTTCGTACGCGATTGTACTTGAAGCTTCACGTGGTAATGTCTCGCCAATTTAATTTAAATTTATAAGACTATTTACGAATTAAGAAATATTTGAACAGCTTTATCTCCAAAACTAAAAAGGTTTTTTAAAAAGTGCTTGAATAAAAGTTGTTCAAGTAGAAATCATTAAGTTTTTAAAATTGTCGGTTTAGTTACCTTCTGTACCTATGTATTCTGTGGTTCAGTACAGTCCATCTCCGTAACTCTGTATAAGTATTTAAAACTACAAGTTTCACGCTTTACAGAAGATTTACCACGAAAGAAGCTAGTAATATTGCAAGTCCGTGTCTCCTACTCCAAGCTCATTATTATAATATTAGGTATAATTAAAATAGTAGGAACAACCTCTAAGCTATATTTAATACACCTACAAGTAGATAATTAGGTAAGTTCAGTTTTGACTGTCTGATGTTGATATTTCATTGTATCCACAGAAAACTTGGAGAAACTAGAATTTAAATTATCCTAATGTAGAACTTTCACATTTAGTTCAGTCGGCAGCTGAGTTACTCACAACATTTAATTGAAATTATCCTGAGTACTAAAAGTGGGTTCTCATTTTATTAAAATTTTGCATAAAAAGTGACATCCTCTGCTGCAATGGAAACATTATACAAAGAAAAGCGACCGCATTATTATTGGAATGTACCTCCCTTATCAGCCCTGATAGTGATGACCATTGCTCTGCTGCCGTGCACGCGACCAAACGTCGTATCTCCGTCACATATTTAGACAAAAATCGCCACTAACAACGACGAAACAAAGTTCGATACTGGATGAATAACTAGTGCAGATATTGTAGTGAAAGGTGATGCAAAGGTCAAAGATCATTGGCTGATTAGATGTGCCACTCACGAGCTGTTAGAACGAATGCGCTGTTCTCTAACAAGTTGATTTAAATGTGATGGAAGTAGGTTGTCGGGATCTGGACCAGATCTGTCCGTGAGAGACATGCGCCGGCTGGTCGAGCTCCCTGATGCATATCGGGATCTGGACCAGATCTGTCCGTGAGAGACATGCGCCGGCTGGTCGAGCTCCCTGATGCATATCGGGATCTGGACCAGATCTGTCCGTGAGAGACATGCGCCGGCTGGTCGAGCTCCCTGATGCATATCGGGATCTGGACCAGATCTGTCCGTGAGAGACATGCGCCGGCTGGTCGAGCTCCCTGATGCATATCGGGATCTGGACCAGATCTGTCCGTGAGAGACATGCGCCGGCTGGTCGAGCTCCCTGATGCATTTCGGGATCTGGACCAGATCTGTCCGTGAGAGACATGCGCCGGCTGGTCGAGCTCCCTGATGCATATCGGGATCTGGACCAGATCTGTCCGTGAGAGACATGCGCCGGCTGGTCGAGCTCCCTGATGCATATCGGGATCTGGACCAGATCTGTCCATGAGAGACATGCGCCGGCTGGTCGAGCTCCCTGATGCATATCGGGATCTGGACCAGATCTGTCCGTGAGAGACATGCGCCGGCTGGTCGAGCTCCCTGATGCATATCGGGATCTGGACCAGATCTGTCCGTGAGAGACATGCGCCGGCTGGTCGAGCTCCCTGATGCATATCGGGATCTGGACCAGATCTGTCCGTGAGAGACATGCGCCGGCTGGTCGAGCTCCCTGATGCATATCGGGATCTGGACCAGATCTGTCCGTGAGAGACATGCGCCGGCTGGTCGAGCTCCCTGATGCATACCTACCTACTGTCTGTGCGTTTCTATTGGTAATAATATTATTTTCGTTAAAATATTTTAGACCTTCAATATTTCGTGCGTCCTCAATCTATTTTGTCATTTACTACATACTCATTTCAACACAAATACATATATACAATTACTGAATCCTTACAATAAATTTTATCTGAAATTATTTATCATCCCATTTATTAGAAAAATGAGGTTTTAAACAAGCCCGCCAAAAGTAGCTTTTTCTGAAAGACTCAATAAGTGCGCCTAGAACAACCGTGTGTTTGTCATAGGTTCTTGTTAGCATAGATTCACAGACCTAAAAACATTGATATTCTAATTCTATGGGCAGGTTAGAGTACCTACACGGTGCGCCGGCGCCAACGCTACACCTACTCATAACTCTGACCACAGATTATTATTAACTAATATAAATTTCAAACATCATCAATAAAATAATAATAATCTTCTCAAAATGAATATCTCTAGATTACTTCAGACACACAAACTGTAAACAAGAGTATCTACTTACCACAATCTCTTTGTCTAATAAAAATATAACTATACATGCGCATGCGCATGTTTCAAATCCTAAATAATATATTTTTATGTAAGTTTTTGTCGTGTAGTTGTTTGTCGAGTTGTTTATTAACGGCAAATGGTCTAATAACTATAATTTTAATAAATATGTAGTGAGTTACACTAGATGTGCTTCTTATTTATTTTTATCGTATAAGGGGATAAAAATTAATGTATATCTGACTCGGCCGTAAAACGAGTGCATAAAACAAGTAATTTTAGCCGAGTTTATCAGCCCGTTCTGAAGGTGAAGGCAGACATTTAAGTCGATGATAAAATGGGTTTTATGCACGAGTATACACTTGGCTTTTTACTATATTGTAAGTAATATCTAGTAGTATTCGGTGTAATATTAAAGATATATATTTATACCACGGGCGACGTAACGTAACGTTTTTAGTTTTTGATTCCCTCGCTATGCTCGCTATGAGACTCAGCGCTCTCGAAGCAAAAGTATAACTTCACTCCCTTGTGATAGGTACTTGAATAATGTACTAAAATATCTGTTCTTCTTCTACAAGTGCCTCTTCACTAATAGAGGTATATAGAGTAGTTTCGGCGGTTTAGAACCATAATTAAAAATTACCACTTCTTCAAATGACCACTTCTACAAAATAACCACTTCTTCAATCCTCAATCCTCAAATGACCATAATATCTGCAAACGATATATCCACTGAAAAAGTAAGCTTGCAAACAACTGCAGGTGTAGAACCATAAAAACTTTAATGTTTAGGTTCCGTTACTGATTCGCAGTGTCTGTCTGTCTGTCTGTCTGGGCGTCACAAATAATGTTAAATATTGGATAAAGTACTAATACTTCATTGAATATATGATACAAAAATAAACTCTAAAAACTTTTGGTATAAAAACGTGTACATATCTGTTTATGTGTAGAATATAGTCAGTGTATGGTAACACAGACAAGATGGTGGTCACATAAAATAAAGGATAATTAAAACAAAGCAATGTTTAATTCAATAACAACACAATGAATATTACACAAACAAACAATATCTACATTATGCATGTAGATAAGTACTGAAAGACTACGTTTAAATCTCAGAAATGTAATCTGGATTATTAAGATATTTGAGGATTTATTAATATTACAACAATGTCCTATTTGCTTTACAGCTCGATATCAAGTGCCAGTCTTAAATTCAACTGACAATTATCTATTGGTGACGAATATCTGTCAAAGTCAATGTTACCGTTTGAAACGTCATTACTATTGTATCTGTCAAAAGTCAACAGATGCTCGTCACCACAGAGCATAAATATTTTTACATTATGGTTCATATTAATATTAGATACAAATGATTATATACTCGTAATTATGGTAATAGTCTTACAGTACATAGGCCAAGTATGTATTTAGTGTTAGCTCGTGTTTTATTTACTTAGTTAATAAAGACATTTGCCAGTATGCAAATTACATACATACTTACCTACATACATTCATGAAAGCTTACTGTGCAGACACCATTCTTGTCATAATCGTAAACTAATTGTTATTTCTGTATGAAGGAGTATATCTAAAGACGTATTTACGAGCAAGACTATTATTATTGTACACATTTAGTCCGCGTACCAAATAATATTTTGGTTTCGCGTGTCTCACTACGTAAAGTTGCCCCTGACCCCAGCTCTTATCACCCTTCTTATCCACAGAGTTCATTTACACTCGCTCTATCCTGTTTCTTTTTTAATATTGACCAATATTTTTTTAACTCTTTTTCACTCGACCGCCACTTCGCCTGATGTTAAGCGATGATGCGGTCTACGATGGTGCACGCTTGCCTAGAAAAAACCGATCTTGACTTGAAAACTTGTGACACAAAACTGAAGACACCCAAATTGAAACTATCGCGTAACACCCATTCAGGCGGCGCATTCCACAGACTAGTAGTTCGTGCAATAAAGATGGAATAAAAGCGCTCAGAACGTGTTTTCGCAAAAATAGTACCTAAATTATTATGTGTGGAACACTTCAATATACAATTTTCTTTCTATTGTACTTTCAAAACTTTATAAGGTTTTCGCGTTTTTTTTAGGTAATACCTATAATGACTTCAGTAGGTACGACAAAGATTATGTTCTGGATATTTCCACAAAACAGATCCGTGAACCAATACTTACTTAATTTCACTGTATAAGTGCCTAAACTAAATCTGCAATACCTACAATTTGTCAAATCCCCAAATATTTCATTGTACCTCGAATAGTTCGTAACTATGAGAGGGGAAGTTTGGGTAAAGTCGTCCGAACTCACAGGCTTCGGAACATTTACTGCGGAGTGCGGGAGGGGGGGCACGGGCCACTAATCATCGCATCAAAGGCATTATTGTTACTCGAATCAGTTGTTTGAAACTTAATTCGAGTTCTGAAGAGCAGTCATCACTAGAGGCGCGACAATCACGATACTATACCAAGTTCACAGATAATTAACAATAAAATTATTGTACTATTAGCTTTAACAAAGAAAAATTATTCCGCTTTCGGGATAAGCTTTATATATACGCCGCTTACGTACGAGTATTCGGGACCGCGCGAAACGTACCTAATTATGTTTAGCTTCTCGATTAGTTTTTTTTATTATTAGCCATAAAATAAACATTTTCAGCAACTAGTAGGTACTTATCTACACAATCTAAAGTCGATGAATAACCCCTGCCGTAGAGCAGAGGGAGCTCTGCTCAGGCTCTGCACAAACAGGCGAAAATTGCATTTCTCTCCTTCCGCCGACTGATTTCGCCTATTCAGCGTCTAGCAGCCGTCTGGCAGCCGCATACACTAATTCCCCTCTTTGGGGATTTGGTGCACCAAAATAAAATCTACACTACTTACTATTCATAATACTTCTTTTTTTAAATATCCCTGTACCGCTATTTTTACCGTAATTTATCATTTTGCTCATATTTCCTTCTTCTCTCCATCGAAATTTTCATTGAGTGAACATTTGATGACGACATTTCAATTTAAAGATAATTCATGATGAAGGTACTCTTGGAGCTAGTTTCATAGGAAGCACCTATGTTTTAGGCCATGACTGTGACCTACTGCTTACTGTCACACATTTATTTATTGTATTTAAATTATTTACATTTATTTATTGCATTGGCTCACATGATGACTGGAACTCATCTTGACCATTTTTCTATCGGACTGCCAGAGTGGGCACGAGAAATCGTCACCGATTTATGTTTGATATTCCGAGAGCCCGTACTAAGCGTTTTGACTCCACGTTTATTGTGCTAACTGCTAGTTTGTAGAATGTTCTGTCTGAATGGGTGTTCCCCGACAGTTAGGTACTATCTGGGTGTCTACATATCACGAGTGAATCGGTTTCTTCAAGGCAAGCGTGTTCCATATTAGACCTTAATCATCGCTTACCATCAGGCGAGTTGGAGGTCAAACGCAAGCCTATTGTTAAATACTAGCCGACCAACCCGGCTTTGCACGGGCGGAGATTTATTTTTCAGCATTCTAGTAATACCTATAGCCTATGTCATCCGGGGATAGCAGGGGATAGTGTAGCTTCCCAACAGTGAAATAATTTTTCAAATCGATTCTGTAGTTTCGGAGCCTGTTCAATGCAAACAAACAAACAATCAAATCTATCCTCTTTATAATATTAGTATAGAATAATAATAAAAAAACGAAATAATTTAAAAAGCTCCCCCTGATCTGTGAACTGTGGCTGAATATTCAAAACATAAATGTATATATTCGGAATATTCGGCACATGAAATACAAATTTTGAATGTTGAAATTAAATGTGTAATTCATCCATACGTGTATATGAATGTTCGTAGTTCACTTAGCTCAGCCACGAACGGACGCTCAGACTGATGAATGATCTAAGTAAATACCTTCTAATAGGATTTCTTTTTGTAAAGACATAGCGTGTTACTGTGAAAGTTTAAAGTAACGTTTCAAATACAAAGTGTCAAGGGTTTCACATGTTATTTGAACCGTAAACATGATGCGATTCAAATAACTATCATTTTTGAGAGAGACACAAAGAACAAGAAAGTTTGTTAAAACAAAGGAATTCCTGACTTTTTCAGGATTACACGGAACGGTGATACCTAACTCAAAGCAGGACATCTGTACTGTCCTCCTTTATTCATCAATCAATATGAATAACTTTAATTACCCATAATTATTCGGTTTTTTTCATTGGTTGATTGTTCCCACAGTAAATTACTTATGATGAGCAGAATGAGCTCCGCTCGGCTCAGTGCCACTAATCCGTGTAACCCTGTGTAGTATAAATAAAAATGTTAAGCGCAAAATAAATAACATCCAACACCTTTCACAGCTTTGAGAAAAAAGGTGAAGAACTTTATGCAGGAAAACAAGCAAGTTTCAGTCACGGACGATTAGACGCATTGTTTGTCAACAAACTAGTTGATACTAATAATCGATATATTCTTAGAACCAGCTTACACCTAACGGGATCACAGGTTTCTTGAGGTTTATAAGCGTGTCTTAACAGACATACTTCTTCTTGCCAAATTTAATTTATAGCAGATCATCCGGTTTGTCGTAAATACTAACAGGCAGTTGTTATAGGTATGATACCTACATATTACATTTAAGACAATATTTCATTCAGAATTATGAGTTCATACATTAAACAATGTCATGATACAAGTATTTATATTACTTTATATTTATTTTTATTGCCAAAGGTGGCAAAAACCTGACGGGCCACCTGATGGTAAGTGATACCATCGCTTATGGATACCTGCAACACCAGGGGCATCACAGATACGTTGCCGACCCTTAAAGACTCTATTAACAGCCCTTTTGAAGAACCAAATATCATAATAACTCGGAAACGCCGCAGGAGGGAGCTTATGCCACAAATTGTAGGTGTGGGGCAAAAAAGATCGCGTAAAACGCACAGTGTGCGATTTCCACCGATCTATGAGTGGTGGATGAACTTTTTCTGAAAATTGGTCTTTTTCGTTCTTCCGAAAGTTATTAGACCTGTTTCGTGCCTTTAATTCATAATTACATAACATGTGTAATAAGTAAATATTGACAATGACAAACTAACATATCTACTTAATTGCTTTTTGCTATCACACATTCGGAGTTGAATCATAAATCATCAATTATTTAATCTGACGCGTTATTAATCAAATTATTTTACAGTTTAATAGAAGTGGTAAGATTACAAACAATTTTAATAATTATTATTTCGTCTCTTTTGTTTCAGATAGTAAAGCATAAAAAACCAAGAGACCATGCCTAAGTGTTTTGTGTAGTGTTTTAATAATACCACAAGATGACGTCACAGTGTAGGCGTGCGTCACCGACGACTACCGTTGCTATACTGACTATAATAGTATATGCGTGCATCGAAGTAACCTCGGCTGAGGCGAAGGAGGGGCAATCGCATCAGTTCACAATAGAAGACATTATGACGATGCACGTTGAACCTAAAGTCTCCAACGATGAGGGAATGGATCCTTGTAAAGCTGGTAAGTATACATTTTACGTTTTCTGATTATTTTTTATATAACCTACCTATAGTTCGAGTTCGAATTTATCTGGCGACTCGAAAACTTGAAAATAACCTGCTACATATAAGTTCAGAAAATTTACATTTTCATTAACAAACTTCCGTTGAAAAATATTTTTAGAGAAAAAATTCAAAGCCTCAAGCTGTTATCGGGTAAGCGGCGCCATTTTACCTTTGAGGGTTGTTTCGCAATTTCAGTACAAACAAACCGGTCAGGGTATAGACCCACTCGGATGTACCAAGTGTCCGTAAAAACAGTTTCCACTCGTCTTTCACATCAACACGCAGGTTGATCAAATGATAATGTCATTGGATTTCCGAGTCTCGTTCTTGTATGATAAATATTAAATAAAGCAAAACATTTATTTATTATAATTATTATATTAAGTGAACAAAAACTTATCCAATAAAAAGACATCCGCAGTTCTTCCCTTTTACGTCGTCCCTTGTCTCTGTGCATTCTAGTGCGGTGTCACCTTAAAAGGACGTACGTGATGTCACGCCATTCCAGAACATCGCATTCACCTTATGATGCTGGTCATTACCTTCCTAACAAATTTGATAGGGCTCTTGATCCGGGACGTGAGGGGTGAGGCACGAGCTGATTGAGTATATCGGCCTCCTTGACGTGTCCGTCAACGGCGAACCTGACTAGCGCCGGTTATGAGCGCGTATATGGCTGGCAAAACCAAACTTAGTTTTAAAGGTCCTGTTGCAAGGCGCACAATGCAACTGACCATCAGCATTGTATGTGTAAGTGTAGGTAGGCTTCGGACGGGTTTTAATGATAAGGCGTTTAGCATCTAGGTCTTGTATTCGCTTCTCTTCGAAATTATTAACAGCCTTATGAACAGAGCTGCGCCACTCTCGCCTCTGTTGCGCGAGCTCTTCCCAACCCTCGCACGGGATGTCACATGCGGTGAGATGGCGCTTCAGGACATCCCTGTAACGCAAGTACTGGCCCCCAGGTGTACGCTTTCCCTCCTTCAGCTGCGAGTAAAAGACAGCTTTAGGCAACCTAGAGTCATCCATACGTACAAGATGTCCACACCATCTCAGTTGACCCTTAATTAGCAAGGACTCTATGCCACATAGCTCTGTTCTTCTCAAAACTTCGGAGTTTGGAACTCGGTCTTGCCACCTTACACGAAGAATTGATCTTAAGCACTTCATGTGGAAAGTGTCTAGGCGTTTGACATCACCCTTGTAAAGACACCAAGTTTCGGTGGCATACAGCATTATGGGTAGAATTATTGCCTTGTACACAGCAATCTTTGTGTGCAACCGCAGATCATGCGAGTCCCAAACTCTTTTGCGTAACATTCCGAAAGTTGCCGCAGCCTTAGCAATGCGTGAGGATATTTCGGTTTCAAGGCGGTTGTCGTTACGTATAAAACTCCCAAGATACCGAAAAGATGCTACTTCCTCGAGCGCTTTACCATCTAAAGATACCGGCGTTGGGTCTGATGTCGTACCACGACCGACACCACATTTGTTTTACGAATGAGATTCGTGATCTGAAACACGTTAGAGCTCTGTTGGAAAATGAGCCAACAGCAGTTCATTCGATGTAAGAATAGAACATTTATTCACTTCGGTATCTAATTAGGAGCCACAATTTATACAGAGTGCGCCCCGCGGTATTACCCGCAGTGATAATCCCACAGGAACCGCACATTTTTCTAGCATAGTCATAGTAATTTATTCAAACCGGTGCAATAAATTATGAACATCTTCGGTCAAGTCTGTGGCTATGTCGTGGACACGGCCGTGAATGCACCCTACTTACTTTGCGCTACGCGTACGAAGTCGCGGGCATCAGCTAGTATATCTCACTCAACGTTACGAATTCTTTGATCCTTTAGCTATCGAGTTGTGTAAGTAAATTTTAGATATAGATAAATATCTGAGACATTATTGCATACACGGTTATCTGACCCCAAACTAAGCAAAGCTGGTAATATGGCTGCCAGATACCGATTGTTTGCGCGCTTCACGCATATATCAAAACACAAACCTTATCAATCGAGCCTACTTAGTTCGCTCGAGAAATCATAGATGGCTACTGCACCGGAGGCGCATTTCCTGCATCGCGCAGACGAGATTCTCCGGTAACTAGTAGGCTGGATTGGTATGTGTTTGCTATGAGAGAAAATTTAGTGGAGTGAAAATAAACCATAAGGTCTCAGGAATACGGCTTTTATTATTCCCGGGGAAGTGTAGACGACGTTTTCGAGCTCAGAACGGCTCATCGCGCTGAACATTGGTCCTCCGTAGCCGGATTTATAAGTGTCGCGTTCGCGAGTGTTCCGATCCGTTAAGAAGTGCGTGCGAGTGCGTTCTAAAAGTGACATTAGAGAGTGAACCTTAGGACAGTGACTTAAGGACTTGGTAATCGTGAGTAAAAACAACATTTTAAGTGATTGAACATTTTTGTGTATTGTGGACTTGTCATAAATTTGAACTTTGAAACTTTGAACATTTTCTGTGCAAAAATACTTGTATTAATTGTAAATAATTCTGACTTAGTGAATTTAAACTTTGAACAATTTAAGTGCAGTAAGACTTAGTGTATTAGTGCACTTAGAAAAAAAACAGTGCTAAAAGACTTTGTAATTATTTGTGAACTATTTGGACTTAGTTAAATTTAAACAGTTTTCTTCTTGCAAAAATTTATAAGCACATGTCATAATGGAGGAGCTATTGAGTCAACAAGAGGAACTTCTTAGACAATTAAAATCGGCATTGACAAACTTTAAGAAAACTTCGAAAATAAAATTAAATAAAACTTATGTACACGTCAGATTAAACATACTAGAAGGATTATGGGAACATTTTATGAAAAACCATATGAAGCTTATTACGTCACCAGATTACATTTCTAATGATATTTATTCACAAGGTGAAGAGGCATATACATTGGGCAAGTGTGAGATGCTGGAATGTCTTGAGAAATTGGCGCTATCTGTGTCGCTACCAGCAACCTCAACTCATGTGCCGATCACACAAGCAAAATCAGACATAAAACTGCCGAGAATAAATATACCTACGTTCTCTGGACAGTACGCAGAATGGACATCGTTTCATGATCTTTACTCATCACTGATCCATAATAATAAATCATTATCGAGTGTTCAAAAATTGCATTATTTGAAGTCGAGTGTAAGTGGCGAAGCAGAGGCGTTGCTGCGACATATAGCCATAACAGAAGCGAACTATAATGAAGCGTGGGAGACTCTTAAAAAACGTTTTAGCAACAAGCGATTCATCATAAATGCGTTGCTGAAAAGAATGATGACACAAAAATCCATCAGTAATGAGTCTTCTCAGGCAATTAAGTCGATTCTTGATACAACAAATGAATGTCTCAACGCATTAAAGAATTTGGGTATAGCATCGTTCGAGTGGGATCCTATGCTGGTGTACATCACGGTGAACAATCTGGATGCAGAGTCAGTTCGTCTGTGGGAGCAACACATTGGTATTAATGAAGATAGCGGTGACGAACTACCTACGTACAAACAACTGTGCGTCTTCTTAGAGTCACGCTTCAGAACTCTCGAAGTATTAGAATCATCCAAATCACAAATAAGACCCAGATCAAACACGAGACAATCGTCCTTTCACACAGCAGCTTCTGCTAATACGAATTGCAATTTCTGTAAAGGAAACCACTTGATTTACCACTGTAAGAATTTTATCACGCTTAACTGCGACGAAAGAAGAAGGTTCATAGAAAGGAATGGGTTATGCTATAACTGCTTAATTCCAAATCATACCGTGTATAATTGCAAACATAAAGTTTCTTGCCGCAGATGTGGAAAGAGACACCATTCCTTAATTCACCCCGAGAATAAAGCCATAGATCAAGTTCCAGAGCGAGCTGGAACTGTACAATTCCGAGACGATCCATCAACAGTAGCCTTTACACCAGTCAACACCAATGTAGCGTCCCATTTCGCGGATAAGGAACTTCCCACAAACGTGCTGTTGGCCACAGCCATGGTGAAAGTTATTACACACAATGGGGCTACATATCACTTGAGAGCATTGATAGACCAGGGGTCCCAAGGTTCATTTATTTCAGAGTCCGCAACACAGCTCCTTGGGTTGAATAAAATTCCAATCAATTGCACAATTAATAGACTGGGCGAGAACGGGAGAAGCCTCCACTCCAAAAGCATGGTTACATTTCAAGCACATTCGATAGTCAACACAAACTTTGCTACATCAGTGAAAGCATGCGTGCTCAAATCACTCACTCGAATGTTACCAACTACAGAAGTACACAACATTGACTGGTCACACCTGCGTCAACTTGAACTAGCAGATCCAAACTACGCAAAACCAGGGAAGGTGGATCTATTGTTAGGCGCAGACGTCTACAGTGATATAATTACTGCTGGACTCAGGAAGGGCCCCCGAGGATCACCAATAGCACAAAATACTCACCTCGGGTGGATATTGACAGGCCAGATTTCAAGTACTGAGGCTCTACATGGCTACACTACTACACTTAGCATGCACATTTACATTGAAGATATGCTTCAAAGGTTTTGGGAGATAGAAGAGGGTGCATGCAAGAAACATTTTACAGACGAAGAGAAACATTGTGAACAACACTTTAAAGAGACACACAAGAGACAAGAAGACGGAAGATATACAGTGGCTTTGCCATTCAAAGATAGAGACCCACTATGCCAGTACGGCGAATCAAGAGGAGTTGCCAAAGCGAGATGGTTGCAAATGGAGAGAAGATTAGAGAAAGATCCGTGGCTGAAGAAAGAGTACAACGAAGTCATGAAAGAATACTTAGATTTACAACACATGCAAGAAGTAAAAGAGGATGAAGTTAAATACAAATCAACTGCTGTTTACTTACCTCATCACGCAGTTATCAGAACCGACAAAACTACTACTAAGGTTAGAGTGGTTTTCGACGCGAGCTGTAAATACAAAAATCAAGTTTCTTTAAATGATGACCTCATGGTCGGGCCACGTTTGCAACAAGACTTGCGACATATAATCATGCGATGGCGACAACACAAAGTGGGCTTAGTAGCCGATATAGTAAAAATGTATCGGCAGGTCGTCGTTACTCAGCCGGAATTTCAACGCGTGCTGTGGCGCGAAGATACAAACGACGAAGTTAGAGATTTTCAAATGCATAGAGTGACCTTTGGTACGGCCAGTGCACCCTACCTGGCAACCAAAGTCCTGCAACAGTTGGCGTTAGATGAGAAAGAACAGCATCCAGTTGCAGCAAGTATAGCTCTAACAGATTTTTACATGGATGATTTGTTAACAGGCGCCAACAGTTACGAAGAAGGAATTTTGATATACAATGAAATGACAGCACTACTTAAATCTGGAGGGTTTGAACTGCAAAAGTGGAATACGAATGACGCAAACCTTCTGAGAGTTATGAAAGGAGTAGACAACCATGACAAAGAACTAAATCTTGATGTGAAAGTAAAGACTCTGGGGATAGCCTGGAACAATATGCGAGATGAATTTCAATATTCAATAAACTTACCTGAGCAGACCGTTGTGACGAAGAGGACTATAGCGAGCGAGGTTTCTAAACTCTTCGATCCTATGGGATGGCTTGCTCCTACCATTATTATCGGCAAGGTCTTCCTTCAGAAGCTGTGGCTTTCTGGCGTGAGTTGGGATCAAGAGATACCTCAGGAATTAAAAGAAGATTGGCTGAAGTATCGCCTAGAACTGCCTTGTCTATCTGAAATTAAAATTGAGAGATGGTTACATACGACTACAAACGACACTAAACTTGAAATTCACGGATTTTCTGATGCTAGTATCATGGCTTATGCAGCCGTTGTATACTCACGTGTAATTGGTTCAGGAGGAGATGTTCATGTACAGCTAATCTCAGCAAAAACTAAAGTAGCACCTGTAAAAACAATTTCGATACCTCGTTTGGAGTTATGTGGTGCTGCTCTGCTTGCCAAACTACTGAATGAAGTCGCTGAACACCTGAAAGTTGCTAGAGAAAACATCTATGCTTACACGGATTCACAAGTTGTCTTGGCGTGGCTGCAGGGTCACCCGAGTAAATGGAAGACATTCATCGCAAATCGTACATCTGAAATCATAACTTCCTTACCTGCGCATCATTGGAGTCACGTGGCCTCGAAGGAGAATCCTAGCGACCTGGCGTCGAGGGGCGTGTTAGGCTCGATGCTGAAAAATGAGGAACTTTGGTGGAAGGGTCCTAAGTGGTTGCTAGAAGGAGAAAGTAAACATAAAGTACCTACAGACTTACCTGAAGACTTAGAACTGGAAGAAAGGGTAGTACACTTCATAGATACTTCAATTAGAGACAGCGAGACTGATTTCATACAAGATCTTTTTGAAAGATTTTCGACACTGGACAAATTACTGAGAGTCATAGCATGGTGCAAGAGATTCGGAAAGAAAGAAAAGTATCCTACTTACCTTACTGCTGCAGAGTTATCACAATCATTGACGGTTTGCATTCTTCTTTGCCAAAAGCAAGAATTCGCAGACGATGTACACAGCTTGAGGGAGAACAAACCCCTCAAGAAAAGGAGTAAACTTCGATTGCTTAACCCATTTTTAGATGAAATGGATGTCTTAAGAGTCGGAGGCCGGTTACGTCATGCCAATATACCTGAAAATGCTAAACACCAGATAATTCTACCGTACAACCATATCTTTTCAAAATTAATTGTTGCACAAGCACATATGAAGACTCTCCATGGGGGACCAACCCTCATGCTCAATTACATTCGACAAAAGTTCTGGATTCTGGGTTGCAAGAACATGACAAATCAGGTGGTACACAGATGCATAGGTTGTGTGCGTTACAAAGCTGCAACCAGAACTCAGTTGATGGCAGACTTCAACAAAGACCTAAGTGGGTGAAACAAATGGACAATGACATTAAAATCGGTACCCTAGTGCTAGTAAAAGATGACAATTTGCCTCCTGGCAAATGGCCTTTAGCCAGAATAGTTGATGTACACCCAGGCGACGACGGACTTATCAGAGTTGTTTCGCTTAAATGTAAAAACACCGTCCTCAAACGCCCAATTACAAAAATTTGTTTGCTACCAGTAGATGTCTAACTTGTTTTGTATTATTTTAGTCACTCATCTTGCCATGATGCGTGGCAGTTAGATTTGTTTGCATGTATTCAATACTTTTTCACGATGGGTGGTAATTTAATACTTTTTTCTTTTGAATGTGTGTCTCAGTCTTTTCATGATGGGTGGTTACTTATATATGTACAAGAATTTGCTTATTGCTTTCACCTCAGTGTTTCATAAGAATAATGTTTGCGAAGGACATTATCTTCAATAATGATCCTTGATGGGTGGAATGTTTGCGCGCTTCACGCATATATCAAAACACAAACCTTATCAATCGAGCCTACTTAGTTCGCTCGAGAAATCATAGATGGCTACTGCACCGGAGGCGCATTTCCTGCATCGCGCAGACGAGATTCTCCGGTAACTAGTAGGCTGGATTGGTATGTGTTTGCTATGAGAGAAAATTTAGTGGAGTGAAAATAAACCATAAGGTCTCAGGAATACGGCTTTTATTATTCCCGGGGAAGTGTAGACGACGTTTTCGAGCTCAGAACGGCTCATCGCGCTGAACACCGATATACATACATATATATTTTTAAATACATACTTAAATAGATATTAACACCTAGCCATACAACAAACACAAATATTCATCACACAAATGTTTGTCCTAGGTGGGAATCGAACCCACGCCCCCTAGCGCAGAAAGCAGGTTCACTACCAACTAAGCGATTGTTTTATCATCAGTTTTTTGTATTGCCTCCCATTATGGAAGCAAATTTAAAAACGTATTCAGGCCACGGCACATATTCGTCTAAACTTAACAACTAACAACATTTAGTTCAATATTGTAATTAACAAATTTTTATGTTGTTATAATTATTCATACTGAAGACAAGGTTTTTGCAGAGTCAGTCCTTGCGGTGATACCAGTGATAGAATGCCTTTTCAGTGTTTGAAGACATTCTTGGAACGAGTCTCATTTAATTCTAGAACAGCTCATAAACAGTATTCTATGTCACTTTCCTACCAATAGTTTTGTTGTTGCGTGAAAGAGGTACATACAAACACACCTTTGCACTTTTTTATTTCTGTCTCCATTCGCGATTTATTCGTCGTACTTGGTACCATGGGTACCGTCCTCATGGTACTATTGAGACAAATGTGTTGAACTACCAGCCAGTACCGTTGTTGTTACAACTAGGTACCTACAATGGTACTGACTAGAGTAACAAAGTTTGTATAACATGTGGAGCAGCCACACTGGGGCTGTTATAGTTTGTATAACATGTGGGGCAGCCACACTGGGGCTGTTATAGTTTGTATAACATGTGGGGCAGCCACACTGGGGCTGTTATAGTTTGTATAACATGTGGGGCAGCCACACTGGGGCTGTTATAGTTTGTATAACATGTGGGGCAGCCACACTGGGGCTGTTATAGTTTGTATAACATGTGGGGCAGCCACACTGGGGCTGTTATAATTTTAGGCCTCTCCAAGACGAAAGGAATATTAGGTACACAAAACGCTAATTTCTTATGAAATGTACCGATTTAGGGCGGGTATGTTTTTATCTCCTCGCGTTGATTCCTGTTTTAGCACTTTTGAATGTGCCGTCACAGACTGGAGTTTAAACACGTACATTGTTCTCGCTCAATGAACGGAATAGTTAACGTTTTTAAACGTTGAAACTTTTAACAACTGTCTTTGTTAGGGACCGTTTGGGATAAATTGTGGATGTCTGTCAGTTTGTTTTGTACATTTTATATAAGTACGTCACCGATGACGATTTATATTATCTTTTCTATATATTATCTACGTATATAAATACTATCTGTCTCTTTAACTTGTTAGTTATTGACAATAAACACAGTTTATATTTTTTCGTGAAGTTATTTAACGAATCGCGTGATGTTACAGCATGTTGTAGGTATATTGATTGCCCATGGGGACCGGGAGCTCACCTCATTTTCAAAAATCTTTAAGAGCGCCTGGTTAACGCGACGCGTGACCAAAATGCTGGCGTGTATCTGGCTCAACGTATAAGCATTGCCATTTAACGTAGTAATGCCGCCAGCATGCTGGGTACGCTGCCAACTGATAGTGGGCTTGAGCATTTGGATTGTCTTTAGACCTTCAGTGTTAGCTTGTATTTTGTTAAGTTAATATAGACAATGATTGATCTCCCTTGTAGCCTTTAAGTATATGTAATCACGACAAAATAGATCAGGATAAAGTTTGTTTTAGTATGATTATTTTTAATCTCAAGACATCTAAAAACTACAATATAAACTGTGTTTACAAAATAGAAACCTGATATGTGGCACAGCGTGGCATATTTAGTTATGTATGTAGGTACCTACTTATATGCAAACAACTCGATAATTTCCACCGTTGACCCTTTCCCGGGTATTTCACTGCCGTGCCCGGACAACGGGCAGTAAATTGGAATCTGGCTCCATAAACCTTTTAAAGTCAATATATCTGTCCCTCATCATCCGTAAAACCGGTGAAAACCGGTACGTTACCGGTTTTACACCTTATCTATATGCGCCATTTATTTCTCCGGTACACAGCTTTATGGGCCGTTCGGGATATAACTCTCGGAGGTTTCATTTTTGTATCGATGCTTCGTAACGTTTTCAGGATAGCAAAATTGTATTTAGTCAAATTAGTAGATTATACAAACACCATATAACTATAATTCATCACGATTTAACTCGTACGATCGATTTACATGGTCAAGTTTTCATCAGGGTCTACGGAAACTGATCGGCGTTTAGTATTGTAACCGCTACGAAGTTTTGTCGTAGCTGCGTAGCACCAAAGCTACGTGCAATACGTGCATATGTATGATTTTTTTGGGACGTAAAATCAGTCTTGTATATTATTTAAAATAAGAAATAAAAACGTAATAAATCTTTTTTCTTTTCGTTTTATTGGTCGATTAAATTCTCTTAAATCTTTATAATGTAATCAGATACACGGCATTTATATAAAACATACAAAAAATAAAAAGAACCCTCCATTTTCAAATTGGCTTATAAAGAAAGTTTCAACATCTCACAACTTATAAAGGATAATGTAAATCAATGAAAAATCTCCCACCAACCCTAAGCTTGAATGAAAGTGAAGTGGTAAAAGCTGTTAGCTATTAATTCCGGGGCCTGCTCGCAACCCGGTGGTTTTATATCAGGCGTTAATGTTCTGAACCACGCCTGATGTCAGATTAATGGGATACCTTTACATTTTTGGCACAAATTAATACTCGAAGTTAACTAAACTCTACCTACTATTATAACTTAGGGAGTCTATAACGACACGCGGGTTCATTAAATACTCGTCAAGTCACCCGGCTTGGTTTGAAAATATATAAAATGTTATTCCTAAATGGACGATACAAACATTCAAGTTTCAACGAAACATTACATTTAAATAAGGACAACAAAATACAAGAGTAGAAGAAGTGAACCACAGTGGTAAATAAAGGAGTAGGTAATCACTCAAAATAAGTAATTATTAACGACTTACAAAAAGGACTACTATGTTCGTCTGTATGTTTTTTTTGTAAATTCATCGGTATTT
This sequence comes from Agriopis leucophaearia, assembly GCA_949125355.1. Lineage (NCBI taxonomy): Eukaryota > Metazoa > Arthropoda > Insecta > Lepidoptera > Geometridae > Agriopis > Agriopis leucophaearia. The sequence continues at coordinate 217,121 of OX421270.1, forward strand.
TCGCCAATTGTGAACCGATTTAAAAAAATATTTTTTAGTTCGAAAGGGTATACTCCCGAGGCGGTCCCATTATCATCAAGTCAGGATCTGATGATGGAATCGCAAGGAAATCGAGCAAAACTAACTTACAATGTTTGACCCACTTCCCGGTTTTCGATTGAGCTGAAATTTTGCATACTTATGTAAGTTTAGTAACAATGCAATAATCTGGTAGTCTGATGGTCTGGAAGTCGGTTAATTTTTTTTGTTACAAATAATTTATGAGAAAGTCATTCAGTGCCATAGTCATCGCTGGCGGTCTGGCGGTTAACTATTTTCAATAAAAATAATGTTGAACAACCATTTACAGATAAGTAGGCTGTGGATTATAAAACAATCCATGAACTGTGAAGAGGTTGTGGTCGAACACTAACTGCTGGGAATCTGTGGCTAACGTACTAACCAATACTGCAGTCCACATCTATTCAATAATATTTGTATCATTATGAAGTGTTTAATTTGTAGAAGCCTTTATTAGAACTATAAACAGTCTGAACCTGAACATTATATTATTTATAGAATGCTACGTTCTTCCTTTACTTGGGCTATATTTTTTTCACTACGCGTGAAGCTATGGATAAAACCTAGTATCTAAGTATATTATAAAAATGCGAAAATATAAACACTGTTTTAAACTATCACGGTTGTTCACTAAAGTTATATGATTATTTACGGGATATTTACCTTATTTATTTTATCGGGAGCTCCTTCCACAACCTTACCACGGTAAATATCCCGTAAATAATCATATAACTTTATGCGAAAATATGTTTGTTTGTTCATCTTTCACGCAACAATAAAGTGACATTCGACGTTATTATTTGCATAGTGATAGTTGGAGGGCTGGATAGTGACATAGAATATGAATTTTTCATCGAAAAGCTGTACGGTTTCTGAAGAAATTCCCACGCGAGTGAAACCGCAGTGCGGAGGTAGTCCAGTCTAATTGTGAATCCAAAGACGGAGCGCATTGCAATATAATTTAAACGAGGCTATAAAATACAAAGTGTACATAAGTTCAGGCTACGTTCTATTAATATAAAATATGAATATAGAAAGGTTGACAGAGGTTGTGTGAGCTTGCTCGCTTGATGGTGCACGCATGCCTTATCTAGCATCTGCGATACTTCACTCGGAGCGGTAACTAATATTCGCAAGTTAACTTATTCGCACGAACTAGAGAGTCTACTTCTATCAATATGAGCACTTACTTGTGTATGTCTGCCTCATTTTACAGTTAATTTACTTAAACTTTTACTACAACAAATAGCCTTAATTATTACCATATATAAACTATTTTATGCTTTTTTTTTTCTTGATATGTTTTTCGTGCCTTTTTTTATCGTAAATAAGTCCGCGTTTGACCCTTCATCTTGCCTATTGGTAAGTGACGATGTAGTCGAAGATGAAGCACGCAAACTAATAAGATATCTATTCACTCAGGCCTTGAAAAGGCTTATATTATATCTCTCAGGAAACAAGGAAGCCAGCAGGTTGTTCCAATCCTTGGCCGTAGGGTTTAGAAACGTAGAATCAAAACGTTTCGTATGTATCCAAGGAAAATTCACAATGTATGACTGGTAGTGGGCCGATTTTCTAATCGTTTTGTAGTAGAAAGGGGATCATAGGATAAGGTAATCTAGCTTCGATACACATTATCCGAAATGAATCCTATGAAAAATTGACAGACTCGTTACTTTACGGTGTTCTAGACTGAGAAGTTTCTTAGCCACTAACTTCTACTATGAGTCGAGCAGCACGCCGGTCTACCGATTCAAGAGCTTCGAGCTGGTATTTGGCTGAACAGGACGACCCAAAGATGACAGCAGTATTCCATACATGATTGGACATGAGTTTGACATAGAGTTAGCAACTGCCCCGGTGTATAATACCTTACTCAGGACGCCCAGCTTTTTTGCCTGCTAATTTAGCCTTTGACTCTGGATAGGTGCTGTAGTTGAGGTTCGGTTTAATAGATAACCCCAGGAGTTCCATGTGGTCTGTCATAGATACAGGAATATTCGCCTACAATATAAGCATAATGTAAGCAGGCGTATCTACATATATTTAATATTTTTCTTTTTGTAATATAACCTTCGCGGAACATACTCCATTATCCTTTTATTCCACTGTGAGTAGACATTTCTAATATATCGCAGGATTCACAAAAACAATGACAATAAAGTAAACGACCTCACCTCGCCCCAACAAAAGGAAGATTTACCAAGAGCCATAAAGCGAACTGCCCTTAAAAATGATCACGTCCCTTATCACGGTTTCACTCCGTGTCGAATGAGAGACGAGGTCGCCCAGGATATGAGCTTCTCTCAATGTAGGAGGTGACACACGGTGCAGCTGGCTGGCTCGCTTCAAAGTTTGCTGCAACTAATTCATTATAATTTTATATCATTTTATATGATAATCCCCGGCTGTATCTGTATCTATGGCAGCCAGATACTGATATACGTACATATATATTTTTAAATAAATACTTAAATATATTTTAACACAACAATATAGAACAAACGCTGGATACAGGCCGCTGCTGATGCCGATGCTTTTTCCGGCTTTTTTGGAGATGATGGAGGGAGGCCTATGTCCAGCAGTGGACGTCCTATGGCTGAAATAATGATGATGATAGAACAAACACAAAATGTTCATCACGTGAATTTTTGTCCTATGTGGGAATCAAACCCATGCTCCCAAGTGCAGAAGGCAGGTTTACTACCAACCATGATGATGAACACCACACTATGACCTGCTATCTAAACAGAACTGCAATACTATTTCAGCTGCCTCGTTTGTCTTCAGTCTTCCTCTACAGATGAGTTGGTCACACTCTTTCACTCTTATACACATTAACTGAATATTAAAGAAATTAAAAAATAATGCCCATAAAAATATTACACCGAAACGAATTATTAAAACTAAATCCTTAGTATTTTATTTATTTAATAATATGCAACATCACACACCACACATGCAGGTTACCAGAGTTCGCGATTTTTCATAGATTTACTTTTAGTAAATTTACGTAAGCTTTACACAATACTGGGAAAGGAAAGATTAATGAAATACTTAGATTTACATACCTTTGAAAAATAAACATCACCAATTCTTGTACCTTCTGAGCGTTTTAACTAATTTCTTTTATGTTTCACCTTATGTTAAAGTTACCATGAATTTCAAAAAAGGTTCCATTGTCAGTAACCGTGTGTGAACCCAGCACTCCACATTTCCATCAGGAAAAAATGCTAAACAGTCATCTCGACATGTAGCAGTGGGGTCTCGTTTGACGCGCTTTTTCAGCTCCCGCGTAATGTACAAACACACGTACACTCGCATGTTTGTACGTGTACATACTCGTAACGGTACGTGTCGTACACTAGGAAGGGTCGTGGTTGATGCGCCGCGGAGATGGCTTCGTGAAGATAGTTTGCTTTTCTGAGACTGTTTGCTTTTTCCGATCGCTCAATTTGCAAATAAAAATTTTGCAATCTTGTTGCAAGATATTACATTTAGTCTTTTAAGAGGCCTACGGGTGGATTGAAGACACTGAATCTGTCAGATCACTCGAGAGATTTAATCTACATCTACACTAATATTATAAAGAGGAAAGATTTGTACCTATTTTTGTATGTTTGTAATGAATAGGCTCCGAAACTACTGAACCGATTTGAAAAATTCTTTCACTGTTGGGAAGCTACACTATCCCCGGGTGACATAGGCTATATTATATTTTGTAGCGAGGCCGAAGGCCGAGCTTACACTCGTGCGAAGCCGGGGCGGACGGCTAGTATAATATAATTAGAATTCAAATATGAGTGTGAACTTGACAATATTATAGAGCATCTACTTAATTTGTTGTCATTATTTAAAGGTAAAGTTCGATTCTAGAATCTTTTGAGAATTACTCATTTATATATATATACTAGTTTTTTTGCCCGCGACTTCGTACGCGTAGATTTTCATATAAACCTTCAATCCTTTTTTCTTCCCTTAATCCGGCCTTGCGCAAAACAACATAGCCTTCAATCTGGTCATAGCTAAGCATATTCGTGAAAACCGCATTTAAATCCGTCCGCATTTTCTTCTAGGGGTGTAGGAGATGTGCGTGAACAAACAAACAAAAATTCTATTTTAAGTCGCCCTGTGTGAAGTATTGATAGAAGCATAAAAGTAATAAATAACACCGTCAACAGTTTTCAAATCAAAAAGATAATGTGACCACAGTGCAGAGCATGTTTTGAAATTTTCTTTTTGTCTAAACCATTAAAAGTATATCATGTCATGTCGGGATGATATACATCTCTGAAATTTGACTGTCCAGTTTCGCTGGCCACGGAACCCTGACATAATGCTTGTCTTAACACGCTCTTGGCTAGTTATTTCTTATTTCGCGTGCATTTGTATGTATACCTTGATTAAAAAGCCATGAAATGGAACTACTCTATTTATCTGTTAAAATATCACAGTAAAATAAAATTATTTCTATATTCTTATTCTTATTGCAAATATACACTGTATTCTTCTAAAAGCTAAGTTTATATACCCTGCATAAAGGGTGCAGCAATGACTTATGTAGTGGCTGGTCACAAAACCAGACCACAGACATAAACATATAAATTTAAGTATAGTTAAATCTATTACATAAATATTATATTTTCTAAAATTTATCGTCGAATAAATCTTTTATCTCGTAATAACATTTTTGGGTTAGAAACTTACGAAGTTGGTTCTGGAAAATGTTATTATTTCTTTCTTTCTTTATTGCGTCCGGAATTTTGTTGTATAGGTTTATTTTCATGTACAAAGGGCCTTTTTTGAATATTTCTATTCGCGGGACTGAATTAAAATAGGATACGGTATATTTTGTGTTTTAAATGCTAACATAGAATAAAACCAAGAGAATGTAATACTCCTACTCCATGCACTGGAATGAATCACCAAAGAGGTTGTAAGGCCTATAACATGCTTGACCTACACGTTCATTCATCTAAGAAGGTTATGGAACCTTCTTTAAATTTAAACTGATTAACCGTATGACAGTTGACAGTTTCAAAATTTTAATGGCTATGTCAATAATATTCTCTTTACTTTGGATCTCCTTGCTTGAGGCTATGTGACGATCCTCATTTCGTTTCGTTTCGGGTAACGAAGGAATAAATCATTGATTTTTATTTTCGTTTATATAAAAATAAAGAATTAAAATAAATGATATAAGATATCCTATGTTTTAATCTGGTAATTTCTAAGCATATTCGTGAAAACAGCATTTAAATCCGTCCAGTGGTTTAGGAGATGTGCGCGGACAAACAAACAAACAAACAGACAAAAATTCTAAAAACTGTCCTATCGTGTTCAGCTGCTTATTTTAAGACGACCTGTGTGGTTTTTTTTTTGTTATTTCGCAATTACAGATTTTTTTATCTCTACGTTTTTATTATATGTATAGATTTTTGTTATGAATGACTCATTTATTCACTAAAAGTATACATATTTGGAAACTTAATAAACTTACCTAAATTAAAATAAATATACATATTACTAAACTACATTAATCTAATAAACCGCTCAGTAGGCATCGTTCCCTGCATGCTAGCCGCATTGGATTGCAATGCTAACACGTTGCGCAAGATACCGACCAGCATTTTGGTCACGGGATGCTTCAATGATGATGGTAGGTGATGGCATGATAGGTCAATCTAGAAGTAAATCCATAACATTGCCAAATAAAATCATATAAATTTGGTATTTAATTTTGACTTGCATTAGTGAGGGCACCTCTATCTACTGAATTGAAAGCATATAAGTAATTATTATATTTATATATTTTTTTCTAGTAAGTACTATAATATAAGTTTAGGTACATGATAATGTGAAAGCTCTGGCACTCACAAGCCGAGGTTGTGTAGTAAGAACGGATGGGTTGTTGATCAGTGAACCCGCTCCTGACTGCTGCAATACAAATGGCTGAGTTGTTGATCAGTGAACCCGCTCCTGACTGCTGCTATACAAATGGCTGAGTTGTTGATCAGTGAACCCGCTCCTGACTGCTGCAATACAAATGGCTGAGTTGTTGATCAGTGAACCCGCTCCTGACTGCTGCTATACAAATGGCTGAGTTGTTGATCAGTGAACCCGCTCCTGACTGCTGCAATACAAATGGCTGAGTTGTTGATCAGTGAACCCGCTCCTGACTGCTGCTATACAAATGGCTGAGTTGTTGATCAGTGAACCCGCTCCTGACTGCTGCAATACAAATGGCTGAGTTGTTGATCAGTGCACCCGCTCCTGACTGCTGCTATACAAATGGCTGAGTTGTTGATCAGTGAACCCGCTCCTGACTGCTGCTATACAAATGGCTGAGTTGTTGATCAGTGCACCCGCTCCTGACTGCTGCAATACAAATGGCTGAGTTGTTGATCAGTGCACCCGCTCCTGACTGCTGCTATACAAATGGCTGAGTTGTTGATCAGTGAACCCGCTCCTGACTGCTGCTATACAAATGGCTGGCAGTCGGTTCAACAATCATGTTGTTTGTTAACTTATTTGCTTACATTATTGACATGTCTGTGTGTTATCTGTAATGAAAAATGTATCAGTGTTCAGACCGTGACCGCGAGTGGAGTTTACAACTGTGCGCTACCTACTGCAGCTCGGAGACATTCGATTGTAGATCGTTTGTCATATAACAATAATCGAGTGTTCGACCGACTTAAAACGCATTATGTGGCAATATAAATAAATAAAATAAATACTCTGACACCAGGGCTAGTCACTTGTACTGTATTGACTTACGTACGTTATTTATGAAAGAGATTTTATACGATGGAATAAATAGTACAGTAGTTGAGAAACCTTTGAAAGTGATATTCAGATTCTTTATAACCAGTATGACATGTAGGTACGTCATATGAGGTCAGTTTATATAAGTGCTTATTTTTAGTGTATGAAAGTATAACAATTTTGTCTTATAAATTAATATTACAATTCACACGTATCGTTTTTAGGTCAAATAATTTATAAAAATTATACATCCACGTCAATAAAAATAACAACATATATTCAGAACAAATAATAGCTAGATTAGCTTTACTACCACTGAATATTATCATAACAGATAATATTCAGTGGTAGTAAAGCTAAGTTACTACCTAGTTTTACCCGACGACGCAAACCCAACAGGAAGGTATATTGTGTTTTTAACGCGTAATCCACTGAGATGTTGAAAGATTCCTCTGAGTTCAGCAATGTTCACTGGAAAGTAGTGGATAGGTGACGTCATCACACATACATAACGACGACTAGCTCGCATACAGGTGAAGTGAGGAGTGAGGTAAACTTGTATGCACTAAAACATTTGGGTATAGATACACAGTTGTGTTAACATGTGGGGTTTGATACTACATTAGTAACAAGGTACACTAACAGCCTAGGTACCGTTCCAAAAAACAACTGCTAAACCTATCGTTCACGGGTTCTTAATACTTTGAAAGAAAGAAACTTAAGTAAAATTCTACGCTAGCTGGAACAAATAGTCTGCATTATTTATTTTAACCAAGTAAGTAACATTATCCATAAAAATAGAGAAGGTCAATTCGTGCCTAAATAATCCCGCTAGCAATTAAATTTCTTTTTAGTCCGCTTGTAAATTAGCCAAATCTAGCGAAAAGCCTTTTAAATCATTGTTAGCCTGAACTGTTGAGTGGGACCGAGACAGCCCATAAAAGCACCAATTAGAGCAAATTTAAATGAACGGCAACACCGATCCACATTTTTCATTTAACATTTAAAAGGACGGCTCCGAGGCACCGCCACCGCCACCGCCGGCGCCGAGCGGTTTGTCATTGTTTGTTGAGACCGTTTAGACATACTTTAAAATTATGGCCCTGGATAATACGCCGACAACCCGTTTGTGAAATTACGAGGTATATATGAGCTCCACAAGGTTATTTCAATTTAATGGACGAAAGTTTAAAAGCTTTGGCTAAAAATCCATTACTATACGTTTCTTTTTTATAATATTATAAAATAAAAGTGTTTTTTTTTAACAAAATTATACTGTTCGTATCCTTTTAGGTCTACATCAAAGTAATTTTTATTAATTATGTATAGTAGATACTTAGAAGGCTATTTGTAACATGAAAGTAATACCGAATGTAAGGTAAGCATTATAATTATATAAACAGCACGTAATCACCTCCAGCGTCACTTGTTCACCTCGCCCTGAGACTACTCTCCGTAGCAGATCACTGCAGAGTACAACCCTAGAGAATCAGTCGCGGACATCTGTACATCACCAAACTCACAAACAATTCTACCAAAACAAGAAACCTGTACTTGTCTTATTATAAAACATCTAAAGCATAATTCAAAACTAAAAGTCAAATTGTAATCAGCCACACTCGGAATATTCTTGTATCTTACTCGCACACCGAGCATTCCGTATCGATACTGCATGCTCGGTGTGCGAGTAACATTTACACTTACCTGGTTATTTATTTATTATTGTAATGCTGATAGGTACATCAAAGTTATACAATACAAGCATATTTCGAGTATGATTGATTAGAATTTGACTTTTACAATATTTTGTATTCAATTTTTGATTATTTGCTTTTAAATCAGCCATTACATATTACGGCTCCAAAGATATACCGCTTTATATGTAGGACAGACAACGTAGCCATAATATTATGGTACCGTTGACACCCTTTGGATAAGGAACCCTAACAACGGAGTCGGAAAGTAAATATATGAAAGCTAAAAACGACCCATTGTTATTATTTCAGTTTCAGTTAGGTATCACATTAATATTTTAAATGCGAAAGTTTGTGTGGAATAATGTCTTTATGTTTTTTCCACTCAATTCTGTAACGGTTTCAAATTTAGAAGCATTACGTATTAGTCTAACTTAACACATAGGCAGATCGTACATTATATCCCGAAAAAAATATAGTTTGTGTAGGAGAGCGGGTACATCCACGAGTTGCAAATAGTCTTTGTATAAAAACCATACGAAGATTAATGCACAGGTATCTAGTTCAGAATCTGATCTTACTGTAGTCAGTGTACGTGAGAACTAACTAAATGTAGCTGTGAAGGTCTATCTGTAGTGGACTGATGTTTCAGGCCTGGACCGAAGCGTTATATGAGGCAGGAACGCGGGACACAATCACTATGGCTATTATTATGGCCACGCATATCTATTTACTGAGCTATCCGATTTTGACGAATCATTTTTAACCGACTTCAGAAAAGGAGGACGGTTCTATATTCCTCTGTATATTTTCTTTTTATGTATGTTCACCGATTTCTCCGCCAATTTGGTCCCATTGCCACCAAGTCAGGATCTGACGTGATCCCAGGGAAATCGAGGGTAACCCTCAAATTTTATAGGCACTTATTACGTTTTGTATATATTTTTAAAGTCTGTTTTTAATATGATCCATTTGTTTAATGATTATTCTTCTAATGAATAGGCTGTATCTCAAGTCCCACTTAAATGTGAAGATAATATTCCTTCTCCTTAGAAGAGGTTTCCTAAGGGATTAAGTGGAAAATGAGGAAATGATTTCAGTTTATTGAAGTTTCCGTGGATACGGTTGTATTTTTTTAAAATAATATTATTTTTATTTTGCTAAATGCCCCTGACTTTGTACGCGTAGGCTCTGCTTTATTATATTTTCAAAAATCCTTATTTAATGCTACCTACGTTATATAAGGAACTAACAGTAACATGTTATGGTTGTAGAGCCAGCGGTGCGGTGTTGACTGTGCGTTGTCTGTCACTCATATGGTTTATATTAGGTAGAATATTAACTAACTACCCCTCACAGGAGGCTTCTCAGCGTCACATCTAACAAAATATTTTCTTCATTTATATAAAAACTAATATGTCTAAATTATGACAATAAGTGTACGCGATTCAAGATGCGAATAATTACGAGATTTTATTTAAATTTTTGTGAGTATTCAGTTTTTTTTTTAAGTCATGTCTTTTGTGTTATGTATGCGTTTATTATGTTGCAGAAGAGCAGCCAATGACATGTTAGGTAATTATTAGCTTTACCTGTAATACTGGCACAACTGTCGACCATAATATATGCAGTAACAATAAGGCATGTCGAAACTTGCTACATCTCGAGTACATTCCACGGACTACAAGATCTATTGAGACTCGCAACAGGGCCGTCACTCCATGCCATGGTCAGCCTGTGAAGTTGACAGACTACCGGCCCCTTCCTCTCGCACACGCTCCATACTAAACCGTACCTTGTCACCTTACAACAAGGTTCATCTAGTATGCAGGGGAAGTTGGCGCGAAGGAACAATATCAAATGTAGAGTCGGCTGCGCTAAGCTGCTATGGTGCTGCTATGGTGCTGCTATGCGCTATGTAGCACCTCACTTCTATTAATGTAGTTTGTACTCGGTTGACAATTATCGTATCGAGTATTAATTAGTGCTGGGGTTCAGTCTATAATGTTATTCAAATAAAGCAAAATTTTTGATAGTAATATTGCATTCAATTATGACTATCGATCCTGGAACTCATATAAAATTGTCCGAAAGTCAAAATTATTTTTCTTCAAGTTGACCTCGACAATCAGTGTAGCTAAATTCACTTTTAATTGTTATTTATTCATTATTCAAAATTATCTTTTCCATTACAATAGAAAAAAACCTTTACTGAGAGAAAATATTTTTTACCTCTTTTCCTCAAAACAAGACTAGCTGCACCCGCGGTTTCACTCACGTTGACTTCCTCTCAGGAACCGTTCATTTTTGGGAATAAAAATATCCTAACTATAAACATATATATCAACTAGATGCGCTCCGCGGTTTCACCCGCGTGGTGATAAAAAACGGTGATGATGATGATAATGAAAAGTAGCCTATGATTTAATCCAGGACATAAAACATGTATATTCCAAATCCATCCAGCCGTTTCTACGTTATTAAGTAACAAACATCCATCCATCCATCCAAAAGCATGTGCGTTTTACAGTCTTACAGAACTCTGTTCACTCGTCGGCCCTGCACCTATGTTTTATTTAGCACTCAAAACAATTATGTGCAGTTTCGACGCCATCGCTCAACAACGGTGAAGATAAAAACATCGTCAGGAAACCTGTATGTGTAAGAACGTCAAAAGTTCCACATTTATAATTTTTTAAAGTATCGAGTTTTACCCCATCACTAGGAAACCGGAAACGAGCAGTGCATTTCCGTGCACGAGTGTCCGCTGCGCCTGCGTGTGAGTGAGCGAGGACAATGTACGTCCGTCCGCGGCAGACTCGGGCTCGGCGGTACTCCCGCGCTGCTCCTACTGTTGTAGGGCTCGGCTCAGGACTTGGCATTCTACATTAAGGCGAGGTTTTACAACTTTTGAGCAACGCTTATTACTACAGATGGTCACAAGGTTTAAATAGGTATTTTATTAATGTTGCATTTAGTGGAGCAAAACCATGGTGCTTACACACAGACGTACGATACGTTTCGGTACTTACATTTTTGAGGGTTTTCTCATATATTTTATCGTGATATTGTAGACATCATTCAATAAATAGGTATTTGACTGACTTCAAAAAACAGGGAGAAAAGCGCTAATCAAAGAACCAGAATCACTCACATCGCAATTAAAATCTGTAAGTTGAAGTGGCAATGGGCAGGCCACATCGGTCGAAGAACTGATAACCGTTGGGGAAGAAAGGTTCTTGAGTGGAGACCGCGAACCGGAAGACGCAGCGTAGGTAGGTCACCACCCGCATTCTTCAGTCTTCCCGTGAACATGGTGCATGTAACTGCGCCGAAATATCGGGAGCTCCTTCCACAACCTTACCACGGTAAATATCCCGTAAATAATCATATAACTTTAGTGAACAACCGTGATAGTTTAAAACAGTGTTTAATATAATCATAGCTCGAAATTTGAACGCCTTTGATTATTTTGATTTTTCTACGCTCAAACTTAAAACAACCGGCGAAACTCTCTGAGCTCATGGTGTAGTAGCTCTACGAGCAAAGAAACCCTCTAAACTTGTAGCCGCTACAAGATCGGCTACGGATGAGCGCCGCTACAAGATCGGCTACGGATGAGCGCCGCTACAAGATCGGCTACGAATGAGCGTACTCATAGACCAGCTGTTGTTCAAACACAGAAGAAAATGTATAATTTGTTTCCAGTTAATGTTTTGTAGAGTAAATTCCGCTAAAAATAAAGCTAACACATTTTCTAAGTAAAGGGTTGTTCTCTACAATAATTTAAGATAAAATAACAAAGTTTTAGAGATCGTTAAAAGTTGTACACTTTGTGTAACATCACTCCGGCGATAGTCTGTCAGTAACTTGTGGCTCCTAAACATTTACAATTAGTGCTATTTCACTATATTATACTTTACTAACAATTTCGTACTGAAAGGCATATTTTTTTTATTTGATACTTTTATAATCAAATAAAGCTCTCATCTTGGTGCTACCGCCCTGGCCCTGGGCTCTGAGTTTGATTTGGCTTACCTGAAGTAGATGTATAAATCTGCTTTGGTTCTGTATACGACAAGCTTGTTATAGTAACTGCATAAACAAACTTCAAAGCTTTGTAGAACATTCTCAGCTGCAAAATTGAAGATATTTTTAAACCTACTATTCAAAGGTACTAAAGCCTCATTTTCATCTCAAATACTTAACTAAAGCTTTATTTTTTTTAACTGAAGCCCTCGCATTAACCAGTTTTAGAAGATCTCTGCCATCTCCATTATTTGTGTGAGAGTTGAGAATAAATAAATGAATCGCAATCGAGGGCTGTTTGCACAGAGGTCTCGATATATTTGCTGACGGTACATTTTACCAGTAATGTCAAGATTCTTTTGTCGTAAAAATATTCTATTAACCCTGTTTAAACTGATTGGAAAATATATAACGTTTTAAATTCGTCTGTGTTTTTATATGTGTGTGTCCTTAGTTATTGTTTTTCTAACGAGTAATAAGTCGTTGTTTGAACACCAGCTCGTCTGTTGGTGAGTGACGACGATGGTGACCATTTGTTGTGGGTGTTTCCATCTTTTTATTGAATCTCACCATATACTAGAAAGTATTACCATGATGCGTTACTCCAACGATATAATATTATCTTGATAACAAACTGAGCCGCATGGCTTGTTGACAAATTGGGATATTGAAGTCTGCAAGTATAAATTTTTAGGCTTTAGAATCATTTTGGTTATTTTTTGTAAGTTTTTATAATGCGTTACATTCTGTGCTGTTGACCGTTGAGGAGTCCTTTGGAAGGAGCCAACCATGATTGCAGTAGCCATTTTATGGTGACACTTAGAATGGGTAATCATAACTGAATACGTATACAACATTTCGTGTTTGTGCTGCTAACCATTGAGGAGTACCCTAGTCAGGAGCTAACCTTGAGTGCAGGAGCCATGTCATGGTAAAACTTGAAACCAGCTATCATAATATATACTGTAAACATTGAAGAGTTCCTTTATCTGGAGTTAATCCTGGATGTCGAGTCAGGCCATGCTTACCATAAAAAAGCATTGTCATCGAAAATGACCCGCCATTTAAAAATTCTACTTCATAGGATAAGAGGAAGTGGTTCTAATTTATCTTGCGATATTTGTCGTAAACAAACAAACATTACAAGTTAAGTAAAGCTTGTGAAACTGGCACTATATACCTAGGAATTGATATTGATCAGTAAAGCTGTGAAAAATGTTAACCAATATAATTGTACGTCATTAACATGACGTCACGTGGCGATCTGCAATTCTATTGGTCAACATCTTGCTCAGCTCCGCTCCGCTCCGATTCCTCCTCACCCTTAGCCAGTTTTCGAATAAAATTTCACTATAAACAGTAGTTTTTCTAAAGACTCATCAGTAGCAGTCACACATGAACACAGAAATACAAGTGCAATAATCTCACACATAACGCTGCACACACCTTCAAAAACTGTATAATTACGTTCAGATCTCAAACGCACACTCCTTCTAGATAGATGGGGTGCTTTTGGTTTTATCCTGAGAGAGGGGAGGCCCGGGACAATCGTCAACTGTAGTCGTCGTCGGACTTACGTAAAATGCTTTGCCGATATGTTGCTGCGTGAAAGAGGAAATAAATAAACCAATAAACAGACACTTTCATCTTATTAGTTACATACTTAGATAGAAAAAATTAAAACTTGGTATTTATAATAATTTTTCTCGCATATATTTTTATGATTATTTCCCGAGTAATGAAGATATTTCAGTAATGCCGATATTTCAGTAATGACGTTATTTCAGGATTAGATTGATAAATATCTTCATCACAGTTTTCGACAGCTTTAATGTACCAAATCTGCCAAAATTCATAATTGATTTGATTCAAAGTTAAATGTCCGTTACGACAAATGTGAATTGTCGTGTCGTCACGAGGCATCCTGGAGCTGGACAGCATTTGCCTAATCATGACAAACATCATCTTGACAAGTATACACTCCAGAGGACCTACTCCATGCTCCTGTTATTAATAATTATTATAAAACAAGATGCCATTTACGTGAACGCTTTATTTAATAAGAAACGTGCTGGTAAGGTTACATACATTAATGAGATATAGACGTAAGGTAGTTACTACTGTAGACAACAATATTTTTAATAATAAACAAAAGTTTAAATAAGAGCGTACAGGAGTTAGTATAAAATACTGCACATACATACACCTCTATAACTCAACAAAAAATATTAAAATGGGTTATTTTTAATTTATTTATTTTAAATTACAAGAAAAACATAAAATTAAAACGTCAAAATTATTTGAAGTAATATATTGCCTCATACTGTCAAATTAAATCCTTGATTAACACTTATCCGAAGATCTATACTCTAACCTATCAATTATCCTAACCTAGTACTTACTTACTTACTTTTCCTTATTTATTTATAATTTTACGTTATTTATGTATAACAATGTGTTATTATTAGAATGTAAGTATAAAATTTTGCACTATTGCACGCTCCGCCTTCTACCTCCTGTATGAATCCTCTCCAACCTAAAGTTTCCTGGAAGAGATCGCCCTTAGCGATAAGGCCTTGCTACGCTAGTATTTTTAAAGCTGTTTTATCGTGTATTATGTAATTAGTGGTGTGAATAATAAAGAGTTTATCTATCTATCTGTCCTCTTATCCCTTATCCTTATCCCTAACACTTATTTAAAAATAGCACAATATGAAATTCAGAGTTGAGAAAGAAGAGTTGGTGACAAAAGAATTAAACAATCCTAAATCTGTAAAAACGTTTCTGCAAAGAAAATCATTTGCATCTCAATATCTTCACATTTTCTTAATCTAAGTAAAACATCTTCTGGAGGAGCAGCTCCGAGACTGAAACGTCTCTCTTTAAACAAATATACGGCTAGCACGTTACCTGTCGGACCACTCTCATCTAAAACACCGTTGATCAAAGCCTGTGTCAATATTTCGCAGGGAGGAAGAAAATATGCCTGTAAGTTTAAAATTATGCCTGTATACAAGTACGGAACTGAGTTAAAATAAGTAATTTTTAAATTATTGATTTCTCGAGCTAAATATTTGCCAAAAATGTTTCCGACCATACTCCTAGCTTCCATCTGATTCTCGTCATCGATGCGATGCTTCGGAAGCAGGTCGATACTTTTTCTAATTGCTGTATAGTAGAGCATATTTAAATGCATGTGAACGAATTCCTTAAATTTTTTCTCTATTGGAAGATTTTGTTTCATCCAGGTTAAAGATTTTATCATTACTGGCATGCAAGAGACATATTCATCATTCAGAAAAACTTTATAATATCGAAAAGCCGCCAAAAATTCATGTAAATACTTGCGATAGGGATTTTTTAATTCGTCGGAATTTAACCAAGTTGCCATTTTACCGAAAAATACAGCTCCGATGAGTTCATACCGCTTTTTCTGACTGTCTTCTGTTTTACTTAACAACATATATTTGATAATTATTCTTATAAAAATACAGTTACAATCAAGTTTACAATTTTCTGGAACTTCACGCCAATCGTCATTTAAATATCCAACTAATTCATTTTCTATAAACTCTTCGCTTACATTTGGTAAAAGATTTTCAATATGACAAAGGAAAGGCAGCAATTCATTAAGAGATTTCTTTTTGCACATTGTATAACGAATTACGCTATATGCTGGTCGTATTTGGACAGGCATGGAAGAAACAGCAGGTAATTTAAAATATTTTTTAGAATTTGAATCAATATCAAAAAATTCTATTAGAGGTTTAATTTTATCCCACACAACTGCTTGATTTGCCGAGTTATTATCATCGTGGGATAGAATTTTAAGACCCATTTTTAAAGCTACGGTGGGTTTCATTTTACTCAAAACGGTAAAACAATTGAAATAAATACTTGTACTATTTTTCTCAGCTACTAAATATGCCAATTTAACTGTCTGTTTATTTTGAAGCAATTTTTTAACGTAGTTATTAACTTCTGTATTTCGGCATAGTAAAACCTTGTTAGCTACTGCTTTTGTACCGATAGCTGACCAACCGAATGTATCTATATTAAACGCAGGTCTCGCTAAATGTACATTTGCTCTGAGTGCAGCAGCAAACATCTTACACTTTATGTCATTTACAGACTTATCAACATTTTTCACATACAACGTTAGTTCATCTCCCAAAAGTATCGCCAAAGGTTTAGCTAGCATTTTATGGTAAGGTTCTGTTATAACGTTCAAAAATTTCTTTGCTATTCCACCCTGTTCACTGAAATAAATGGAGATTTTAAGAAACAATCGTTGGTAATTTGATGTGTTCTTGAATAAAATTAATTTTACTAGTTTTTGTGTTGATATGACATCAATGTCGTGCCGTAAAGCATTCAAGTACGAATCTTCTGTATCAATTATTGCGAAATTTAGTTTGAATAGATCTCGACGAGCGATTCTAGAACTAAACAGTCGTTTGAGAATGTCACCGAACTGTGAAAGGTTGCTTTTAGCTAAACATTCAATTTTAGATATTAGACCAGGATATGTTTCGATATCTAATCTAAATGTAGTAAGAGTGTCGAGCAGTTTGTTAATCATAATTTCGGTGCTTTGTATTTCTGTTTCTTCGCAAACTTTAGTGTATAAAATTTTTGGTAATATATCAGAAATAATATTTTTTTCGCCTTTTGAAAATGAGTATTGTTCAAGGGTTGAAAAGTTATTAAAATAAATAGACAATATTTCAGGATCACACGTACCGTTGGCCAGTATTTGCCGTATAACAACTGCATGAATGCCTTCAATGCACTCGGCTTCTGGTTGTTTCCCATCTAAACCTAGTCCATGAGAGAAGTCCAGAAGCTGGTTCCAGGTATCCTTGGGCGCTCGCCACACACGAGCACGGTTTACGAGACTACGTACTACGGCAGCCCGCAGTTGAGGTGGCTCGTTCTTGTAATCACTCAACACGCGTATTAAGGAGGCTATGTAGTTTTCATGTCCACCAGATTTGCTGACTAGGACCAACATCATATATTGTCGGTTTTGGGCTGAACTCTCTGCTTTCAACTTTTTGCGTAACTCAAATAGAACTTTATCGTAACTTACTACACGATATTCGTCGAATAATTTGTCTAACATAGTTTTACCTGGCTTATATTCCGCCCATTTAGCATATTTTCTTTTTTTCAGCATGCATCTAAAATCCAGTTTACGATATTCATATGGATCGTGTTCATAATCTTCAAATATTGGTAGTATTTTTGTGGCTCGTGTAGGCGACGATGGCATTTCATATGGCCATTGTTGAACAATGATTCCAATTTCTTTGTCCACGAAAATTTTTTTCTTTATATCTGCTCTATTTTCAGGCTTAATGCGTTTTATTATTGGTTCTACTTTTTTGTAATCGAACCATTGTTGAGATATGAGATAATTGTCTCTGGCTAATGCTAACGTGAGTCTTGTAGCATCTTCAGAATTTAGACAACTTGCTAATGTCTTTAGGTTTAATAAGAATGCTGTATACAATTCAGGTTTTTGAGTGAACCTTGATCTATAGTGTTTCATTATGAACTTTGTAGCTTTTGAACTAAAAGGTTTGATTATATGTTTATTAAAATATTTTTCTTCTAAATCTAAAACCATTGTACCGTCACTTTTCAGTAAAGATTTCAAAGTAGTAAGGTATTGTTTTTCATTCGATAAATATTTTTCTATGAGTATTTCGTCAGTGAGTAAAGCATCAAAGAACAATTTGGCAACTATCGAGTTCTTTTCGCACAAGATTTTAAAATCGTGTGGTGAAATTTTGTGGATTTGTTTAGGGAATTGTTCTTTCACAACATCTGTAGAGCAATTTCTGAGAAATTTAACTGCAAGCTTAAAATCTGTATCACAATAATAGATAAAGAATCTTTGGCATCTTACTGGATCTTTCAAATTTAAAAACACCCAGTGTTTCATTTTTGTAACAGCTGTTGTTATCATAGATGGATAAAGGTAGTCTTCCAAATATTCGGGATTTATAATGTGCTCATATTCAACGTCTAAGAGCCACTTACATCGTAACGATTTACTTACATATAACATGTCATCATCTTTGAGATTTTTTATAATGTAGTCAATATTACGAAGTTTCGAAGCAAGATTTATCTTGAAAATTCTGTCAATAACTGATTGTTCTGGAATACCTTCAATGCTACTAAAATCTTGTACACTCTTGTAGGCTTCATTGACTGCAGTGTTGAGGTAACGGTGGCGTTCCCCTAAGTTGTTCCCGACTAATGTAACAGGAATCATATTGTCACTGTTAAGTCTGCTACTTCAGCTATTTTATCCGTTTTCTCCTGAAAATACAAAACAAACTGAACATCACTACCAAAGTAACCAAACGTATATCTAGACCAAGGATGATTTTCTTTTGTCGATGATCTAGACTAACCTAACCCAATAATCTAAAAATAAATATCGCCTCGAAAATGTAATAAACTTGGCCTTGATGTACGTGATTCTTAAAAACGATACACTCAGATATAACATACCTCGGTATCATGAATATCACTTGAACGCGATGATTCCTGGAAATCTTGCTTTTGAAATGATTTCAATATAATTGTAGAGATGATGACATCACGCGCTACACACGTGCGCACCGACCCGCACACCGAAACAGACTCACCAAACGACGATCAAAACTAAAATATCGATGACCTTCATGAATGTGTAGATTACATTTAGCTTGCATTTTAATGTAAGTAGGTAACGATTTTAAAAACGCTGTTCAACTACAAAGATTAATTTTTTGGTTGTCTGTTCACATCGTAGATTATGGTTGTTTTTGCGCACATCAAAAGTATCTAATTCGGCTATCTTTCTTTTCAAAACATTTTAAGAAAAAAATAGAAAATAATAAAAATCCTATTGGACATTATCTTTAGAATAACATTGCAAATGGTATAAAGCAATTTTCGTGATGATATTTTATAGGATGGTGGAGGAGACAGATAGTAGATTGTACAAAATTTCCAAATTTAAACAACTTTACACACACACACACACATCACACACACTCAAATACACACACACACTCGCTTACACTGCAATGCAATGGACATCCGCGCGGGTCCAACTCACCTGTGGCTGGTACTACGCGAGGATGGACGAATGTGTAAGACGATCGATGCTCTTACACTTTCGTTTCTCATTTGTCAAACCACTCAACCAGCACTCAATACACACACAAACATTCATCCCCTGATTTACACAGTTGTGCGTAAATTAATCATCACAACAACACATAGTTGACAGCTCGATTGGTTACAATAATATATTGTCCTTTTGTATATATATATATTGTCTGCTTTGTTATCTAATTCAATTTAACTTTACTTGTCTTTTGTCAGCTTTATAATTTACTTTGATTTACATTAATTTACTAGTCCTAAAAGTAGTAAAAACTCCTAAGCGCGCGGGATCTACCATTTTGTGTAAATCTTCCCAGGGCCACCAAGAGAAGACCGGCCTAGCCGCGTTTGGGGTCCACTGGTAATACAATGTACCTAATTACGCATTATAGTATAAATAACTCTTGGCGTTCTCTACATTAACATTTAAACCTTTTTGGAAATAAACTTACAAGTCATTTTGAACGAGACGTTTATCAGCGTTAATGTACTTGCTCTGATGAACTCATAGATACATACATATAATTTTTTAATGAATATCAGTTATGATTATCTAATCCCGTTAAGATATCACATAAACTACGATTAGACGAATTATACTCCTAATTCTTCGAGTAAATGTTCTTTCTGTCCTTTTCTCATCTTTCAATTTATTCACCAAAACTCACAACCCTACTTTATCCAGCATATATCAGTGGCGGCTGCGTTGAAAGGTAGCGAGAAACAATGACAGTTTTCCAGCGTTGGGCGTCCGGCACGGACTGGCCGCGTCCGTCGCGTGATGGCGAATGAATAGGCACGTCCCCGCCACACCACTGCCTATTCACTGTGCATACCATTATGTCGGCGCCACACCCACCACGGCCTTAGTTGGAGGGAGATTGTTCACTGGCAATTTGAAATGTTTTTGTCATCGGACAAAAAAATATATGCTTTCCAATAAAAGGTACCGTTAACATACATCTCATCTATAATCTGAAACCCAAACTCGATGGGTTAGTCGGTATCCAGTACCATCATCATCATCATTTTAGCATCCCCCGTCGATCCTGTTACGTAAATTCTTTCCAATGGTTGCCTGGAAGAGATCGGTTTTTGAGAAGTGTTTTCTATATAGAAACAATGCACACTTTCCGAAATGTACATGATCCATAATATGGATTAGATGATGATTGGTCTAATCTGGTCCGATGAGGTCGAAGATGAAGATGGTGATTTATGGCACCTTCGACAAAACTGTCAATAAACTGCTGTCAGATTATGTTCAACACTAGACCTGTCAATATTGTAACACTCAAGTAAATAAGTACAACGCCTCTGGTTATGCTCAAATTGTCGTTAAGGGCGCTCCTACCTACTACTCCTAGCCACTGCTATCTCGCAAGTTTTCAAACTTTCTGAAAGTAAAAAAAACACTGATTGTGAATTTAAAACATCCGATTGATTATCTTTCTAGATTTATTGATTATTATTTTTGATATATTTGAAAAATGATTTTTTTATTTATTTTACACGGGAATTATTCACGTAAGATTAGGCCTGATACTCAGACTATAGTCGGAGTATCCAGCCTGATCTTACGTGAGTAATTCCCGTGTAAATAAATAAAATGTGTGTAAACCACGTCAGTTTCCATAATAAAAAATATTTTATAAGCATAAACATAGGCTCAGGTACATACGTTTTATATCAGCTAAGAACACACAGTGGCTTATGTCTATGAAAGGTTTGAATTCATAATGTTAAATACTGCGATAAACAGAAATAACTTTGAAATAACATTGTATAATTAATACAAATAGTTTAAAGCAAAACTCGAAAAAAAAGTACTTTCCGTCTCCTCCGCCAACCTATAAGATATCAACACAAAATCGCTTTAAGTATAACATTTGTCATTTTGTGTCGTTGTGATGCCTCTGGTGTTACAAGCATCAATAGGCGATGGTGACCGCTTACCATTAAGCAACCCTGTCTGTTTGTATTCTAACATGTGGCATTAAATAATAATAAAAATATTTGTAATGTTATTCTCAAGATAATGCCCAATCAGTTTATATTATACTAGCCGTCCGCCCCGGCTTCGCACGAGTGTAAGCTCGGCCTTCGGCCTCGCTACAAAATATAATATAGCCTATGTCACCCGGGGATAGTGTAGCTTCCTAACAGTGAAAGAATTTTTCAAATTGGTTCAGTAGTTTCGGAGCCTATTCATTACAAACATACAAACATACAAAAATAGGTACAAATCTTTCCTCTTTATAATATTAGTGTAGATTCAATTTTTTTCTTCAAATGTTATTGAAAACTGCGGAAGTGGTAGCAGTGGCTGTGATCGCCGCTTTAAGTATATATATGTACCTCAGACAGGTAGGTAGGTATAGGTAAATATAAATATTTTTCTTGATAAACCAATGCCTTTTCGAAATACCTCCGAGAATGGCATGCGAGTACGCGATACGCCGCGGCCGTCATCGTAGGGCTGTCTCATCCCTGCAGCGAACAGACAAGTTAAAAAACATCAACAACAACAAAAGTTCTAATCAAGTACACAAGTTACCGACAACCGATGGGGTAGAAAGGTTCTTGAGTGGAGACCACGAACCGGAAGACGCAGCGTAGGTAGGCCTCCTACTGGATGGACCGACAACATTGTGAGAGGTCGCGGGCATCCAGTGGATGCAGATGGCAGGATGTCTTTCAGTGTGGAGATTACAAGAGGAGGCCTATGTTCAGCAGTAGATGTCTTCTAGCTGATGATGATGATGACTCGTGTTATAAATGCAAAAGTAATTCTGTATATCTGTTTATTACTTTATCATGGCTAAAAGGCTAAACAGAGCTTGATACAATTATGGATACATAAAATAATTATGTTAAACGCTGTATGGTAAACTATCACTGTGGTTCACTACAGTTATTATGATTATTAATATACCATCCACAACTTTATCACGGTAAATATCCCGTTAATAATCATATAAATAAAAAAAAGATTTTCTAAAAGAATGCATGATAGCTGTAACGGGGACCAGCTAAGTAGTTGTTGACGTACAGAGGTGTGCACATCATGCAGCTCTAGTGTCAGAAACTCTCTCACAGCCTTACAGCTCGCTCTACAACCACTGAGACCTGCTCTGTGACCTGACACTCGAAACATTCTAGTTATATGCTAACCAGTAGACTAGCACCCAAAAAATATAATACATATATTTGTTAATGTATAAAACTGTAATTTTAATAAAATGGAGCTTCTGATCGCTCGGCGGGTCGTCTTTTCGATTACGATAATTACTTAAAATATTTTAGAATCACCCATGTAGCCGTAGCTTTAAATACGTACCAATTGATTATATATCTAAGTAATATTGTTAAACTAAATGTGAACGTTTGGTTTATGTTACTAGTCAGTGTGTGCCAGCCCTAAGTTATTTATCTGCAGTACACCGGTAGAGGCGGATTCTCATTTTCCGCCATTTTCATGTATCTTCATATCTCGTGAATATTGAGGAAATGCGGCTATTTCTATAATCTGTTTCTATATACACCGCAATAATACTTTATTCTTGTGATTTTACGTGTCGCTGTCATTTGTTATTTATATTTCAGACTAATTTTAGACTTTGTGGCACTATTGTTGAGTGGCGTCTTAACGCATTGTGAGATATATTATTATTAAAAACTGAAAAACAAACTTATATCACTAATTAAAACAAATCAAAGGAGAGGTTTACTGATTGGTATTTAATAGGTATTGAAGAGTTCCACAATTCACCTCTCGGCTCCATCATCAGACCCCCTCATCACCAAGTGTAATTAACATAAATGGGACCAATGATCTCATATGTAAGCTCATTGTATGGGACATGTGAACTCGAGGGGTTTAAGAGAGACCATTAATGAGTTTAACTTTCTGGCTCCGGCATCAGATCCGTTGGATGATAGTAAATTATTATATTGTGATCCAAATTATATATACTTGCAAATTTTCCAATCGATGTGAAAGTTAGAAGTAGGTTAGAATCAGCACCGGGCTCGGCATGTATCGTAGAGAGACACACATACAACAACACCAGTTTTTGACTGCCCCGGTGGCTCAATTGGTAGTGAACCTACTTTCTGTGCTTGGGGGCGTGGGTTCGATTCCCATCTAGGACAAACATTTGTGTGATGAACATTTGTGTTTGTTCTATGTCTGGGTGTTAATATCTATTTAAGTATGTATTTAAAAATATATATGTATGTATATCAGTCTCTGGCAGCCATATTACAAGCTCTGCTTAGTTTGGGGTCAGATGACCATGTGTGCAAAAAAAAAAAAAAAAAAAAAAAAAAAAAAAAAAAAAAAAAAAAAAAAAAAAAAAAAAAAAAAAAAAAAAAAAAAGTTCCAGTTAGGAGCTTGTGTGCGCGTGCGCTTACTGCGCGGCTAAACTATTTTTTGCGTAAGTTTTATGTAATATTAAAAAGTTGGTCCCTCTTTATGTAGAACGTGAGAAGGGAAAAAGTGAAATATACTACTTCACGTTTATATCGAAATGCGAAAAATATGATGTAAGTACATATATATTGTGTGTAAATACAATAATAAGATAAGCTATTTTGACTATATTCTAACACAGACATAATTTTTCAACGTGAATAAAACTAACTTAAAAAAAACTAACTAACTTAAAAGTAATATATTTTTAAGCACTCACATTTGTACGCCACACCTGGCAAGGACATGATATGCATTACCATTTGTACGCCACACCTGGCAAGGACATGATATACATTGCTATTTGTACGCCACACCTGGCAAGGACATGAGATACATTACCATTTGTACGCCATATCTGGCAAGGACATGATATACATTGCCATTTGTACGCCACACCTGGCAAGGACATGAGATACATTACTATTTGTACGCCACACCTGGCAAGGACATGAGATACATTACCATTTGTACGCCACACCTGGCAAGGACATGATATACATTGCCATTTGTACGCCACACCTGGCAAGGACATGAGATACATTACCATTTGTACGCCACACCTGGCAAGGACATGATATACATTACCATTTGTACGCCACACCTGGCAAGGACATGATATACATTACCATTTGTACGCCACACCTGGCAAGGACATGAGATACATTACCATTTGTACGAGCCTGTATGCTACTTTGTTTGTATGTGTACCTACGAGTACCATGTTCTGACAAATAAATAATTTGTATTGATTTGATGCAAGTATGTAAATGTATACGTTCGTTTCCATTCAGCGGTGTAATGGCTGACCAACTTTGGATGAAATTTGATACAGATATTAGCTTATACTTTGGATAGAGACATAGGCAACTTTTTATTCCGAAAACAATTTGTCTACAATAGGATAATAGGTAAAACCACGGGCACAGCTAGTATGAATATCTTAATAGTCATCTGGAGCAATAATACATTATTTTGTGTTTTTGATATTCTGTATCTCATCCCTTACATCCCTTACCTTTACCCTCATAAAAACCGCGGCCCTTGTTCTGAAAGGTCTCCGTTTATAAACTTCCGAGCAATTAAATGACTCCGCAAAACCGTTAGTTGCGCCGCCTTTAAAGGACATTTTATTATTTTGGCCAACAAAATTATTTGGGCCATTTCACGACATAAAATTATATTTTCCGACGGCTATATCAACGGCAATTTTCTTTAATAAATACAGGATAGATAAACGTTGTAAAACACCGACATTGTCTATAGAGAAACTTTTAATATCAATGATACGAACACAATAACTATACGCAAAGAAAAAATATCTTGTCCGGGATATAATGCTTATATATATTTATATATACATGTTAATCCGGTTATAAGTTAAGTAATACTTTTATACAAATCCGTTCAACCCACACCAGTTAAACACACTCACAAATTTGCGCAATTGTAATATCATAGAATTATAGTGTGATGTGATTATTTAAGTAGTGATGCATCTTATCAAGTATTTAAATTAATTTTCATAACCAAATTGAATTGGAACAAGACACCAGATTGCAACCGCCATTAACCAACCACATCTGCCTCGATCATAAAATTTAACGGCTCTGGCCATGTACCGGCCCAGATGGCGGCCGCTGCTCGCCGTCCATTAATTAATACCCCATGTGTGTGAACGCAGCGCGCAATGTACACCGCACTTTACGATACCGCATGAATATTCAATACCGCGTCTGTTTGACGATTGAATTCGATAATGGCTTATAAGTTTGATATCGGTCCGTGATCGGGTGAGGACAACAAGGATGAGAACAACAAGGGTGAGGACAACAAGGGTGAGGACAACAAGGGTGAGAGAAACCGCGGGTAATCTTTGTTTGCTTTTAAGGACATAACGTCACGTGTTCAGGGTTCAGTTAGATAATTTTGCTTCGTTCTTATGAGATCATTCTCGCTGTCTGTCTGTCTGTCCGCCCAGGTCTCTCTCACAGCATCTACAATTGTACATCAACAAGCCTACAGATATGATATTTGGTACAATGATAATTATTGTATTCAAAAATCTCAATCTTCAGCATATAAAAAATCATAATTGTACGTATTTGGGTAAGCTCTGATACCATGTAAAGGGGGCACTTTTTTCAAATTAGAATAGTTCTTTTGAAAGTATATACAAATAAATAAATATCTGGGACATTATTGCACACATGGTCATCTGACCCCAAACTAAGCAGAGCTTGTAATATGACTGCCAGAGACTGATATACATACATATATATGTTTAAATACATAATTAAATAGATATTAACACCCAGACATAGAACAAACACAAATGTTCATCACACAAATATTTGTCCCATGTGGGAATCGAACCCACGCCCCCAAGCACCGAAAGCAGGATCACTACCAACTAAGCTGACGGGGTTGTCAATATTATGTATATTGTATACCTACTTGATCTTGCAAATAAAGTATACAGCTTTCCAGAGCTTCCTGTACATAACTATTGATAGAGTCAGCTCTACGTAACTATAAACTCCAGCTCGTAGCTCTATGTAGAGTTGCTTTGACTATGATTGATGTCCGCAAATGTGGCGAGCAACAAACAATCGGGCGACATCCGCAATGCAGCGAGCAACATAATACCTAACGCAATGACTGTCATCTGCAGGGATCTATTGAGACATGCCGATCTGGAATCTAGTGTGTATACCGTCTAATTACGTATACTTTATGAAAACGTGCTCTATCAAAAGTATTATTGTGGATGTAGTACAACATTATTTTATACTATAAAAACATAATATACTGATTAAAAAAAACAATAATTATCGTATTTTCTAAGCCCGAGTGATCTCCGTACAATTATATTAACTTGACACATAAGTTGGTCACTTTGTATAAATCAAATTACCTACTTCCTGTTTGTAATGTTATGATCAGTTAACTTTCAGTTCAACCAGATTATTATGTAACTTGTAAAACTATCTCGAGGTTTACGCTTAAACGCATGTAAAATAAACTAAATTCACGCCAGCGAATCCCAGATAAAACTAGGAAATAAAATGTATTGCAAACGACTATATAAAAAAAAAAAACAATTGAAATTCCGCTAAGTTTGTAACAAAATCGTATTTCTTTGTCTCCAGGTAATTTCCAAGGCGACATTGCGATCCCTGACTCTGATTTCTATCGATCAGCCACGAGATCACCAGAGACCAAGATCAATAAGTCCTTACAAGAAGAAGTAGAAAGACTGAAGAAAGAAGTTCTGCTTGAAGGCCTGCAGGTAGAAGAAGAGGGTATGCCAGATATTCTGAGAAAAAGGACAAAACAGCCTCTGGCTCTGTCGCAAGATAAGCCTAAGAAGTACAATGATGCAGCGTTGATGACGAAGGTACGGTCGGATAGACTGTAACATGTTGAATAAAATGTGAAGAATTTCTATAAACAGAGTTACTATTTGAGCGGGTTTTTAATTAGTATAGATCACACGACAACATCTTGGTTTTAATAGTTTATGTGTTAATACGGCTGCTACTTTAAACATAAACTTGGAACAACTACAATAGCTCGTTTTTACTTTTCAGACACTTCCAGCAGGCTTAGACAAATCAGTGCTTTTAAAAAATGGCAAACTACTTCCTGAAGAAACAGATAATTTTACTATCATCGTCAACCAAACGAAGCTAGATAACAACGAAACGATCATGGATAACCTGACAGAGTCGGATAGCTTAGAACAAGATGGCGTCTTGGTCGTTAATGTTTCTACGGACAATATTCTCAATTTAGATGAACTTTTTCCACACATACAAATATCAAATATAAACAACAAAGCTGACGAAATTACAAACAAAATCCAAAGTAATAGCCGAGAAATAACCGGAGACAAAAACAACAATATAAAATTTAAAGAATTACCGGATA
This sequence comes from Agriopis leucophaearia, assembly GCA_949125355.1. NCBI lineage: Eukaryota > Metazoa > Arthropoda > Insecta > Lepidoptera > Geometridae > Agriopis > Agriopis leucophaearia. The sequence goes on from OX421270.1 coordinate 245,249, forward strand.
ATGTAACTGTTGCGCCTGCTCCGACTAATGGGGTTTTGCCGTCGAGTGAAGAAGACGAAAAGTTAAATATAAATAAGACTGATGAAGAGTTTGAGATGAAATCGTTTAAGAATAATCTGTTGAAGCCCACGGAGAGCTTACAGAACCTGGTAGAAGATTTCAGTGGAAGGAAAAGAAGGAAACGAAGACACGGAAATAGAAGACGGTGAGTTATAACATTATAATATACAACACAAATACACACACTGAAAAAGTATAGAACAAGCTACTTTTAAACTTTCGAGATTTGAATACATGAATACATGGCGCGATTTGCTCGTCGAGGGAGAAGTATTTTAACAATATTAATGCGCGAGAAGTCATGATAGGCAATCGAAAACATTTATATTAGGCAGCGTCTTAACTCTTCACAGTCACACAAACAAACGATGCGATGTCGTCGCGATACGATACATCAAGTAGCCAGCATTATGTTTCCATGCATCAAATATACTTTTTTGCAACTTTCGTGCGATCAGTTTGAAATGTTGGAAAATAACGATCACGGAATGAGATCGGATCGTTTGTTCGTACGACCGATGGTCAATTAAGACGTCTAATACTTAGGTATCGTGGATGAAGCCACAATGCTATCAAGTTTCAAATTAATTTTTGGTTACTTGCTAAACATTTCCAAAACCTACGAAAAGCTTACAAACTCCGCGCCATATCACCTTTTTCATTTTCTTTTGAGTTAACGTAAATTTCGCTCAGTACCTGGCTCATAGAAATGCAGGGAAAGGATTGCTTCAGCGATGCTCTGTCGAGATCTACAATCTGCATTCGAGTCCATTCATTAGCTGCGTTTAATCTCGCACGGGGGCTGCAGAATACTGATGAGCATCTTCACAATTTATACATCGTATGTTTCTAGCCCTTTGGTAGTCTCTGCGGTTACTAGGGATTTTAGATTGCATTTTATACTAAGGAATGCTTTGAAATGTAAACCAAAAGTTATATAATTGATATATCAGCCTAATTACAGAGACACACATAGCTATAATAGCTACAAGTTCTCAAACTGAAAAGTTGTATGAATTATTCCGTATGGTTTCTACTTTATTTTTTGTTTGTTTTTGTGATAATAAATCAGTAGGATAGGCAATTAATTGGGCATCAATTTAAAGGTAGGATAGTAAGTCAGTGGGTACCCTTAATAGTAGGTTTAAAATGTCGCGTTTAAAATGTATTATTTTATTTCTAAGTCCGATATTTACCCGATACCGAACAGTTATAATAATTTTAAAAAAATATACTGATGTACAGGAACTCTTGTTTATATTGTTCGCAGATTACGAAACATACACTCCAGTGAAAGGCAAGGACAGAACTCCCTCACAGAGGTCAACACCACTGATTCTCACTTTGTGCGCAAAAAGTTTTTTCGTCACCACAAGAAACATAACAGTCGAGAGCACAGGAGTGAAGAAAAGAAATTTGTAATACCTGAACACGAGTTCGAAGAAAAATTCGAATTAAAAGCTCCACCGAAAATAAAGGTGAATACTTTGACCGCAAATAAGACTGAAGAGACTCAGCATTTCGATAACTGGTTTTTTCGTGACACGGAGGATGATCTAGATGCTGCTGAAAGCCAGTTTTACAATCACACAGAGGTAAGTGTATTAACAATAGCCGGAGGTAGGAGGTATAATTATTTATGTAACGCTAAAAAAGCAAATTATAATAATAAAAAAAAAAAAACTATATAGCAACATTAAAAAGTATCGGTTTAAATCCGAATTGGTTTTTATCTCGAGAACCCGTACGAATCGCTTTGATTCCACTTTAATTGTGCGAATTGCTAGTCTGCGTAGAATGCGCCGACTGAATGGGTGATCCCCGACAGTTATAATGTGAGTGTCTTGAAATCACAAGTGAATCGGTTTCTTCTAGACAAGCGTGCGTCATCGTAGACCGCATCATTGCACATCAGCCGAGTTGACAGTCAAACGCAAGCCTTCTAAAAATACGTAAAAAAATACATTAAAGTCTTCCGCTTGCCTCGCGGAGTTGGATAAAACATCGCTTAAAGGATAATAGTTGGCGGGAAAATTGTTTGTAACGAATAGAAGTCAAAGTAGTATCCATCTCATTTTGAGTTTGGAGCTGTTTGTCGTAGCTAGCTAGGTATACGAGTACCTACTTAGTAACTATGTATATCCACCACTTTTTCATAAATCAAAAAAGTGCAGTGGACATGAAATACTTGAATGCGGCACCGATTCTGGCGTGCTGCCAAATTGATATCACAATTTTTAGGTTTAATTTCAGGAGCATTTAAAAATTCCACTTGGGAACAAAACATTTTAAAACTTGAATGCTGTTGTCTTTCAACCAATAACGTCCAAAATACCCACGATTTCCTCTACGAGGAAAAACTAGTAGGAGAAAGAGAGGTGGCTGGGATATGGTGTGTATAATTACCTATATATGTAGGATTCTATCATGTCTATAAATTGCGGGGAAATTATAAAACTGCTGGTAAAGACGAGATATACAACTATGTTCTATGTATATGGTAAATAATAATCTCCACGATACATACATATCATTGTATTTGTGATCGAGCTAGTCCAGACACAGCAATCAGTGGCATGTCGTTATGCAAATAGCCGCCCTGCCTTCCACCCTCCTTTCTCCCTAGGAAAGGGGGAGTGGCGATTAACCAATTAGTTGGCAATCACTGATCTCTCTAATGATACACAAAAAGAGCTTTTAATTGGATAACACGAAACATTTTAGCAGTAGGTAGTTGTTGTATTAAGCAATTGTGTCAATTCTATACATTTTCGAAACTAAATCTTCTCGGTAGTTAAAACTACCGCGTTGCTTTTTATTTTAATGTTTGGAAAAGGAATGATAATGATTTTGGAGTTTTTAAATTTAGTTATGCAAAGAGAAGACGATCTCAATAAAAAAATATTTTGTTTTCTCTGACAACTTCAGAATGAAAAGATTTTCGGCTAAAATTGAAGTGTTATTATAGGAAATGTTTTTACAGTTTCATTTCATTTCTCAACCAGAAATAAGGTACCAATAACACCTTTGTGTCCAACACGGACTTTGTCGATAGAATAACAGAATCTAGAGGTTAAAAAGGTTCAAAGGGAGAGTTCTGTTCTGTCCCAAAGCGGCTTGCAATCTTTTGAACCTTCGCGTTATTTTAACCTACATACTACAAGCCTGCCGACAAGACCTCACAATTTGACTTTTTAAAAATGTTACATGACCTAAAAATAAAATTACGATGGAATGGCAAAGCATAAAGTGCCTGTAGGTTAAAAATTAGGAAGCTCTCAAGAAATCATTTTTTCTACCTTATTAAATCTAACTTACCCATGGTGGAAGTCTGGAACAGATCGCTTTTAGCGTATCATACTCTGCTTTTTGTGCTTCTTATTGTTTTGCTTGTCCTCTACTTGGTGTGTTTTAGTGGATTCAATAGCTCATACATTTGCAGAAGAGCCGTCGCCGCTCCATCCGCGCTGCAACCAACCGTGCGGAGCGCATCTGGGAGCACGGTGTGATCCCGTACGAGATCGACGGTAACTTCAGCGGCGCACACAAGTCGCTGTTCAAGCAGGCCATGCGTCACTGGGAGAACTTCACCTGCGTCAAGTTCGTGGAGAGAGACGCGGACCTGCACAAGGACTATATCGTGTTCACGGAGCGCCCCTGTGGGTAAGAAAAGAGCTTTTACATCTCTCATATTCGGTAAGTAGGTCCTTATTACCCCCAAATGGGGCTTGTAGGTGACCAATTAGCGCTCTATGGTAATAATGTAGCTAGAAAAGCCTTAGGGCGGTAAGTAATAAAAAAAAACTTCACTCTTTAAAAAAGTTCGCGTACATCTAACCATCATACTGGCAATAGACATCATGCATTCAGCCCAATGACAAAAGAGGTCGCTTCGCTATTCAGCCTTGTCTTCGTATGAGTATAATAATCATCAATTTTAGATATCGAACGGCGAAGCTCAATTTCGTTTTTGAAAAAAATAATATAAAAAAGTTGAAAAAAGGCAGGAATAGCGAAGCGACCTCTTTTGTCATTGGGCTGAATGATAAATAACGGAAACTATTCAGCTTTCAAAAAATTAAACATCTCTCTCAAGAGATGATCCGCAACCATCAACTTCTGCTAAAGAAAGCTTCATCCCGTCAGATTTTGTCCATGACCAAAAAATATTACAATCTCAAACTATTAACCAACAAACACCTGTCCCTAAAATTTTAAAATTGTTCTCATTTCAGTATAAATTTTAACTAATAAAATGTTTTATTCTTGTAATGCCGGTTTTTTTCTACTTACCTCACAATCGAGATGTAAAGCAGAGTAGTTAGCTCGGGTGTAAGCATCAATCAAGCATCATCTAAATATCTCGGGCTGCAATTGATGCCTTACAGCCCTTGGCTACTAATCTACTATTAAATAATCAGCCGGGATATCGTTTATTGCCCTGTACCCTGTCGTAGGTACTACATTATTGCCACCAGTAGTAACAAGGTACTAACCAGTAGTAATTTTTCTCGTTTTTTCATCTAGCTAGATTCCAATGGACTACAATAGGCTTGATTACATTCAGAGAACATACCATGCACACAACAGAACTAAAAATACTGAAGGTACACCAGATAACCCAAATTTCAATCCCCGATTTCACAAACCTAAAAACAATGGGATGAACATTTTGAAGCATGACATTTAACAGAGTATTGCAAATACTGCCTCTATTCTATATTGTAATTTACTTGACCTGAACAAACAGGCATTTTCCTTGTACGTACGAGTAAGACATCTCCAAGGATGTTCTAATGAGCGACGTAAACCGCAAGTAATCCGTTTATACAGGAGCTTGTGATTGCTGAGCTCATCAGATAAACTGGCGTACAATTATTTCTGGACAACTCTATACAGGGGCCCGATTCTACTAAACCAATTGTTAATGAATTTTCTCAATAATTGCCCTTATGACAGTTTTGGCATAGATAAAGTGTCAAAAGTGAAAAACAAAATTGTTTTTTAATTGTTAATGAATTGCCTCAAATGTAATTTTTTTACACTTTTCAAAACCAATTGTTAATGAATTTTCTCAAAAATTGCCCTTATGACAGTTTTGGCATAGATAAGTGTCAAAAGTGAAAAACAAAATTGTTTTTTAATTGTTAATGAATTGCCTCAAATGTAATTTTTTTACACTTTTTGTATAGATAAAGTGTCAAAAGTAAAAAAAATTGAGGGAATTCATTAACAATTAAAAAACCAATTGGTTTAGTAGAATCGGGGCCCTGATATTAAATGCTTCAAACATTTTTTCATAATGAATCAAAGTAGTTGCTTCCAAAGAGTTGAATGCGTATATAATTATTATTACGAGAATATTTTTTTCGAATAAATACTCCATTCAATAAAAATATTAGAAGCTTACTTACTTCGCTGGTGCTGTGAATTTTAAGTAGTTCTAGGCTTTCGGTACTATTGTAAACTGTCCTAACCACGGAACACTGTACCTACTGACCTTGCGCAAGAATTTGAAGCATGTAAAAGAATGAAACAACTTAACAAGTTGTTTCATTCTTTTGCATGAAAATTAAGCTGAAATTGAAGTCAAACAAGCACAACTTCAATGTGAATGTACATAGGTAGTAGGTAGAGGTTAAAAATTAAAACCTCATTTGTTTAGTAATATGCATGTCCTGTGTGGCTGTCATCACCTTGACTCCTTACGGGCGAGTTGTGAATCAGAGTAATTCATACGTATAAATAAAGACATCATCCTCACAGGTTGATATCATTCACGGGTGCTATTGAGAGTATTGACAAAGATGCGCTCTTTCCGTAAACGACCATCAGTTACCATGATTGTATTAGTACACTTGGATATGACTAGGTAGGACCATTATCTAATAACTGTCCTGAATTCCAGTTGCTGTTCGTTCGTGGGTAAGCGCGGCGGCGGCGCGCAGGCTATCTCCATCGGCAAGAACTGTGACAAGTTCGGCATCGTGGTGCACGAGCTGGGCCACGTGGTGGGGTTCTGGCACGAGCACACGCGCCCCGACCGGGACAGCCACGTGCAGATCATCCGGGACAACATCATGAACGGTCAGCTTACATACCTACTATACCTACCACATTAGTCTATCTGCTACTCGCATGCACTATTCTACAATTATAATTATTTTAGCATTATCTAGCAGTCATTTTACCCGCGTTTTTTAAAAGACCGATAAAAATAAAGGAAAGGTTGTATATTTTCATATATAATCAGATTAATCAGTATGAATTTGGGTTCCAAAAAAATGGGTATCGGCAAGTTCTAATTTCACCTGATGTAGGTGTAGCTACTTCGGCAACTGGGGACATCTGGGATATTATTGCACACATGGTCATCTGACCCCAAACTAAGCAAAGCTTGTAATATGGCTGCCAGAGACTGATACACATACATACATACATATTTAACTGAGCTGATGTCATGCGTGTCAGATATAAATGTCAAGAAGCTCTGCAGATCTCGGTATTAACCATATGATTATAAACTTGCGAGGTTGTGGATTTCACTGCCAGTGCAAGAATAATTCAATTTTACTGAACTTTATTGAATAATATGTAAAGCATACTTTGAGGTAACCGATCTGCGCAGCACACTTCAGGCTTTTTATACATCAATGTACACCTTGGAGAACACAATATCACCGAGAGCTACTAATATTAATTTTGTAAATAATTTGATTTGTCTGTTCCGCTGGAATTATATTCCGGATCTTTTTATAAACCCCATTTTGTACCTTTACCTAGTACTTACCTAGGTCTAGGTACCATAAGGCAATGACTAAAAATAACGGTGTACCGACACAATAAATAATGTGTGTTTGATGTGTGTGCTTTGATTACGGACATAATACATAATCTGAGTGTGTGTGCTACCTATTTAAATTTTTATTGATAGCTTAAACATTAATTTACAATAAGTAGCAATAACATTACTAAACAATTTATTTTATTTCATATTATTTTAATTGTATATTGTACCAAACAATAATTCACTTTATTATTATTATTAGTATTCATATTACATATACGTGTTAATATCTATTTAAGTATGTATTTAAAAATATATATGTATGTATATCAGTTTCTGGCTGCCATATTACAAGCTTTGCTTAGTTTGGGGTCAGATGACCGTGTGTGCAATAATGTCCCAGATATTTATTTATTTATTATTTATATGTGTATAGAAAGGTATACCGCAGTCGACTCCAACCTTATAGTTGTCGACGTATCGTCACTAGTACTATATTGTCAAGGTGAAGCTTATCTATGTAACCTATTGAGGGTACTATCTTGAGATACACATTAAAAAACCGGGCAAGTGCGAGTCAGGCTCGTGCACTGAGGGTTCCGTACAAACGCAATAAATTATGTTACACATACTCTCCTGCCCGAAAAATATTACCCTCCAGCAGTCGAGTAAAAAGCATGAGACTTTGTTTCTTGCTAATTTTCGTTATTCTAGGTTAACGGAAAGTACTTTATAGGTTTTGATTTGGGCTTCAGTTTGCAATCAAAATGTGACACATCTTTTGATTTCGTTGACTGGATCTTAGTAGTATTTGCAATATAAATTTCAACTTGACACAGACAGACAGATAGGCGGCCAACAAAGTGAACCTATTTAAGGGTTCTATTTGTTTTGTTTTGAAATACTGATCTCTAAAAGTAGAGTTTAATTGAGGAAGTCTTCTTTTGGAATCGAAAAAATTAAAACGTATACAAAAGTGTTGTTGCTCTGTTGACACAACAAGACTTACCTAACTGAAATACCCTTCAATACTACTAAACTCGAACTAAACATTTATTTACTCTGACAGCTGAAACAAGGAACAAGCTCTGAGGGACCGAACAATTACCCACTGAATTCGACGCCGCCCTCTTCAAGGGAAATTTAATTTAAAAAAACTCTTAGTGTTCATATTAATCCACTAAAATAAATAGGTAAATTATTTTACTGAAGCTATAACGCTTTACCTTGTTAAAATCTAAATGAAAACCACGAACAGTGTGATGTGTACTTGACCCTAATCTCTAGCTCCTACGAGTACAGTCGTCTTGCTTCTGATATTTAGCGTGGGTTCCACTACTACATCGTTACGTGTCAAGTAGTTGACTACAGCCCCAATGTCCATCGAAGCAACATGTTTGACGAGTCCTATTCATTCGTTTTAATATGCGATTCGTACAACCTCTTTTACCAGGATCTCCTGAGGATGGAACTGACAGCAAGCAGCTGACACGTGACGTGCGCGATGTGTACTTGACCCGAATCCACTCGTAATGGATTCAGCACTCGACAAACATCTTACTTCAGATCTTTTTGCGTGGGTTCCACTATCACACCGTTGCGTATCCGATTATTGTAAGAACTATTGCATTCCACTTCGTGAATAAGATCGACCATGAAGAAAACAAGTAATACTATCAAAAAGAAGCAATCCTGATTGATGAACCTACGGTTTCGACTGAAATGCCACCTCGCTCTTTTCAGAAACCAACTTTGAAAGTCCAAATAGGGATGATGTTTCTACTATACATCCTCCGAGAGCAAAATACTAAGTATAATAGATTGTTTGAGTACATTCGTGTAAGTAGGTTACAACATCTTCTGCTTTGTGTCTTTCTGCTAATGGATAATTATTTAGAGCTCTGATGCAGTCAAATAACACACCACACCATTACCTTCGTAGGAAGATAATGGTGTGATGAGGCTCGCGCTATTGCCATATGATATATGATAGGATGGACGTAATATTGTGGCTAAGTAGGGGAACACACATCCATACTAATCAAACACTGCCTAACCACCGAAAAAGTTTTAGACGATGAAATTCATCCTATACATCCTAATATAGCCGAATAATTTAACAAAATCTCACCGACCACCAAAATAGTTACACTTCGGTGTAACAGCTTCCCGTGACAGTGTCACGCACGTGCCCCATTTGCCGTCACGTCACGGTGACATCTGACGAATAACCACTCGAACCGGAAGGAACGCCCGCTTCCTGTTTACCATCTCGCATTATGCGACAGGATTCCTCGAATTGATTGCGGGAGAATGCCGCTTTTGTTTGGAGTTTTGGCTGCAGTTGAATGTGGAAGGGTCAATGGGTCAGTGACACCGTTCTTTAAATCGGTCATTGCTACTGATGATGGAGTCATACTCGTTCTTGTTCTTGGTTGCTCTGTTTGTGAGAGTGACGGGGACACGAAACAATTAATATCCAAATATCGTCTTCCGGACCATCAGCTGTTAATCTTTGTTGTTTGACGTGGCTGACACGTGGTTACAATCGTTTATTAAAGGCTTGATGGAAGGTACTTTGACTTTTTTCTTTATACATAGTGTAAGAAAAATGATCTCTTCTAACTTTAATTTTATTTTAATTGTAAAATAGGCTTGCGCTTGGCCGCCAACTCGCCTGAAGTTAAGCGATGATGCGGCCTATCCTAGAAGAAACCGATTCACACTTGACTTGGAGACATCCAGATTTAACTATGGATAGTCGTCAGGTTATTTACGATGTATACAAATACTTGCAAACCCTTTATCTCAACAATATCACCGCCATATTATGTCATCCCGGTGTCTAAAATAGAGCCAAATGAAATAGAGGGCTCTTCTAGTGATGTTCCAGAACGCCACTAGTGCGGTGAAAGGTCAGCTAAAGGTACCATTAATCACATCCTACAGCACTCACCTCTACTATTTGCCCGCAAGCTGTTATAAAGCAACGACCATCCTTCATTAACTGCCACTTTTCACCACTCTACAATCTAAAAATAGGTCATCTTCATAAAACTCAGTATAGTTTCATTATCGCAATATCTAGGTAGGTACATAGCATAGTGTGGTTATGGTTATGGTAGTCTATGGATAACGTAGCTTTGTATATTATTATTTTATGATATGTTAATATTTGTATGACTGTGTTTTTGTTTGAAGTGTTCTTGAAATAATGGACACATACAATTATTAGTTCACTCCCGACAAGATGTATGAAACAGCTGTATTTTCCCGCGAATTTTGATAAGTTTTAGAACATACGTTTGTTTTGACGTATTGAAGCTGTCCTTAAGAGGATGCTAACTGTTTACCAGTAAATAAATAAATAAATATCTGGGACATTATTGCACACATGGTCATCTGACCCCAAACTATGCAAAGCTTGTAACTATGGCTGTCAAATACTAATATACTTACATCACAGGTACATATATATTTTAGATAAATACTTATCTTGTGTTAGAAAAAAACACAAATGTTTATCACAGTGAATGTTGGTCCTAGATGGAAATGGAACCCACGCCCCCAAGCGCAGAAGATAGGTTCACTACCAACTGGGCCACTTGGCAATTATTTTTAAGGCATATATAGGGTTGCGTTTGACCGCCAACTCGCCTGATGTTAAGCGATGATGCGGTCTACGATGGAGCACGCTTGCCTAGAAGAAGCCGATTCACCGATATTAGTAGGTACTTCTAGTTAAATCAAACTTTAAGGACTAGGACGTCAATAAATTAATAGCCTTTTTTGTCTTCTCTAAAATCTTAGGTAGAATTAATGCGGCTCTAGAAAAAAAACCACAAATGTTAAGAGAACAATAAAATGACTTTTTTACCGTTTTTATGAAACTAGCGTTACCTTCATTCGTATTACTTATTCAACTGAGAATGTGAATGTCAGTAGGTAGGTTTGCTCGTATGGTAGAGTCCTGTTCAGATTGAAACTCTAACATTCTGCTAATTTCGCATAAAATAAATTCTTTGTGCGTAATCAAACTAAAAATCTAGAAACAAGACCACAGGCGCTGCTTGTTTAATCATAATGATGAACTCGGTGGAGAAGTTTCCCTCGGATCGGATTACAGCCGAGCGGTCGAGTGAAAGGAGTACAGTAACTATGCCGCGGAGATACAATCCTTTCAGTGAGCTCTAATTAGGTAAACAGCTGCGTGTTTCTAACTGAGGGTTGCCATGTCGTTACAACAATGCCTAATTTAGCTCACAACACAACACAACACATGTAGACTGAATGCAGAGACGACATACCGTACAGGTAGCATTGGTACTGTTTTACTCTACGTTTGATTTGGAAATGTTTAATCTTTAGCAAAATTGAATGAAAAATTGATGTTGTTACTCATAACAGCATCGGTAACGGGAATATTTACTGTTCAAACGAGATATTTATACAAGTGAAGAAATGTGGAATCATATTAAATGTACCTATGGACAATAGTTATACATTGTTATCCTAGGGGTGAAAGTAACTTATTTAGTTCCGAGACGGAGTTTGGCGCCCGAGCGTAGCGAAGGCACTAATAGTTCGAGGGACTTAATAAGTTTTTAACCCCGAGGTAAACACTGTGCTTTTCATTACGAATATAAGGACTAAAAATAAAAACATGAACCGACTGGCAAATGCACGAGAAATGCGGGACCAAAATCCTCTGAGGGGAAACAAAATGTTTGAATATGGTTTAATACAAATGTGAAAATAGAACTAGTTTTTTTTTATAATTTGAGTGTCTGACAGTTGTCAACTATCACTGTCAGTTGAAATTGATTGATACTTTCAACCCGCTCTTCAGGCAATTTCAGACCTACTTTCCGAGTAAGAGTAATGAAAAAAAAATTTCATTGGCACGACATTTTTCTTAATAATTTTCGCAAGCGTTACATTGCAGAAACACGTTTTGAAACGACCTTATTCCTTATAATACTTGACATAACATTGAAGCGGAAATACACTTGAATTTCTCTCTTACATTTTTCCTCAACATCTATAATCTGACAATTGTGTTACAGGTTTATGCCCTTTATGAAATAAGAAGCTTCACGACATCGTTTATGTTTGAAACGTCCAACTCAACTTTGTTTTAGAGTTTTAATTTATATTTAAGAAATACAACAAGTATCGATAACTTGAAGAACAAAGTATTGAGAAGCAACCTACATTCATTCCGATATTGGCTCATTTCCTACAGAAAAATACGTACTTTCTTATTTATGTCAAAAATATTGGTGTGAAATCAAAAACTTTAAAATATATATTATGTTGGTTCAAAACGGAAAGTTTTTTTAAACATTACGAAACTTGCGTTACGACGCATATTATAATCTTCTTTTATGCATTGATACAACATTACCTGATAGTTAGTTTCTGCAGGCATGACGGTCTGTTTTATTGTAAACAATAGGATTATACGCATTATTATAAATAACAAAAGCTTTACGCAACTAATCATAATACAAGAGTAGGTAAACATTTTGGTCAAACTCGCAAAGTGGCAAAATGGGTGATAAATCGGGTCATTGTTCCTCCGTACTAAAGCAAAGATAACTAAAATACCGAACGAGCGAGCCAAAATCCCTTCAGACATTCCAACTATCCCCGTTTTGCGCCCCGGTCACGGAAAATTTAACTTTATTACTAGTCTCCTTAGTTTTCATTTCATTTTCATTTAACATAATTTCGTTTAAAACCCCGTTTATAAGATACTTTAACCCGTAACTACAGGGAAGAAGAACAATATTCGGTTGAAGAGGGTGCATGAAAACATCAAATTCTGAAATTGTTAAGGTTCCTTAGATGCCCTGTCTGTTTCGAGTGGAGCCGTTGGCGCGTTCGCGATAAAATTATGAATAGAACATAATGGAGAAATAATTTAGCAGATTCCAGCTGTATTGTACAAACGTATCCTGAGAGTGTTTGCACGACTATGTTAAGTAAACAGCACTTATCTAAATGTGGTTGGACGCGCGCTTGTTTGTTCCGGATTACATCAAATGTAATCGGAACATTCACTGTGCAGCGTGGGATATGGAACAAGGTCTTTGAAATTAAGGAATTTGCATCTTTATGACGTCTATTATATTATTAAGTATTATATAAGGTAACTAACGCAAAAATAGAGGTTTTCCTTTTCCGTGCATTAGCATTAGCTAATTTTTTTCTGACGAGAAACGATTGTAATTTTTCCTGTCCAGTGGGAAAATTAACTGAACCTAGTAGGTACAGGCGTAACTCAACGGAAGATCAGTGCTGTTTGGTAAACAGCATTATGCTGAGTTGAGGCCATTTTTGTGACACAACTTCACTAGGTACATAAGGACCATATTATATTATGTTGTTTATGTTAAGTTGTTGATACAAAATAAATATTTGTTTCTTTGTAACTCAAGTTGGAGCCTTATTCAGATCTTTCGTAAAGAAGTTTCAACTTATTTGTACAGTTTTTCTAAACAAAAGTTTTCAAATGTATGACATAAATTATTTGATAAACTCGGATTATTTTTACGTTTAGTTCTGTTACCAACAACAAACTGTCTTTCCTTTATCAAGCTTTTCTAATAAGTTTCAAAAAAGCTCTTTTCATGCAATATTTGTTTGTAAGGAGATGACCCTTGTCAGCTGGTTTTTGGACCTTCAAAGCTATCTGAAAACTATTTGGCATGAATTCCAATAAGTCCACTCTACTCCTCGAATTAGTTTGCTTCTTGGTCGTCATGATGAAGTCGATCTCATTTTTGGTCGATCCATCGGGGCTCATCCACGTCCACTTTCTGGATGGTCGCTTCTGGAAGAAGGAGTTCATCAAATAGAGTTCCTCCCTCTCCATGAAGTCGACCAGGCGCTGGCCCCTCGGATTCCGCTGTCCATACCCATATGACCCCACTGTTAACTCATCGACATTCCGCGTGCCCACCTTTGCGTTGAAGTCACCCATAACAACGGTGAAGTATGTTTCGGAGGTATGTATGGCTTCAGATATCTCCTCATACAACGCCTCTACTTCATCGTCAGGGTATGTCGAGGTCGGCGCATATACCTGTATGACCTTCAGCCAATAACGATCGGTTATTCTGAGTATAAGGTATGCTACCCTGCTTGACACACTATCGACCTTAACCACGTTGTTGATGAGTGACCTGTGGACGAGAAAACCTACACCACCCTGGGACTTTCGTTCTCCTACCCGGAAGAAGAGCATGTTACCGGAATCTAGAACTATCGTATCCTGTCCCTCTCGTCGGATTTCAGATAGTCCCATGATGTCCCAACGTATTTTGCTCAATTCTTCCTCCAGCTCGATAATCTTCTCGTCAGTCAGTAACGTGCGGATATTGTGTGTTGCCAGGGCCAAATTTCGTGGGGGGTTGTAGCGGGGCAACTGCCGGAGATTTTTCGCACCCCCTTGTGGCGGAACTCTTTTTCACCAGTGCGACCTTCGCGGTCGCCTTTATTATTTTATTTCAATAGAGTTGTTTTTTTTGTTTTATAAGAGATCTGTCAAGAGGTAAAAAAAGATGTTTTCGATTCCGCAAAATAAATTGTTTTAATAATAGGAGTAATAATATCCTAAATTGGTGACCCCGATACGAACACAACATAAATTAAGACGATTCGAACACAAGAAGAGCAAAGGTACGCAAATAGGTACGAGTACTTTCTTTAGTGGTACGAGTGAAGCGACCACGGTCGTCTGATTGTTCGTCGACGAGAATACGAAAACGTAGAAAAAGAAGTGGTGAATTCGACTACGAGAGCTGTGCTGCTGACTGCTGGCAACAATCGCATGGAGCGCGTCAAGACTAAAGTCGAAGTATCTTTTGGAAGAACCAGTGTGGACTAAAAAGACAGTGTGATTTATATTGTTGTGTGTTTTTTTTTTTGTGTGTGTATTTAATTTTATTTTATTTTGGTGAATTTTTGTACATATTTTTAAGATATTTTTGTACCAATGTTTTTTGTAGGGCATTCGCGCACACCACACTCCCACGTTTCTTTTGTTTTCAGTTTTTGTTTTTGAATTTTGTTTTTCTCTTAGCATGGTTTTTCATGACAGCACACGTCATGAGTGACAGTGAGCAGGAAGACTTCAAACCAGCTTCCGCGGGTACGGGTGGACGTGAAATGTCAAGCAGTGACAGCAGATCTGGCACAGGCGGTACGGAGAAGGTAATGATTAACAGAGTATCTATACGTACCCCTCCATTTTGTAGAGATCGCCCGGCCCTATGGTTTGCGAGTTTAGAGGCGCAATTTTCCATCAATAATATTAGCCAAGAAATCACGAAGTTTAATTACGCAGTTGCGCACCTCGATACCAATTGTACTCGCGAAGTAGAGGATTTCATAATCCAACCTCCGAGGGAGCAACCCTACACGAAATTGCGCAATGCAATAATATCTAGGTTCTCAGATTCTCGGGAGCAGAAAATACGCCGTCTTCTAGAGAAGGAGCAGATCGGCGATCAAAAGCCGTCGTTTTTTCTGCGTCATCTGAGATCATTAGCCGGTGCAGCATTTCCGGAGGATATTCTGAAGACAATTTGGATGAGCAGGTTGCCACGATATCTTCAAACTGTCTTGGCTGCTCAACGATTAGAATCGTTGGCTGAGCTAAGCGAACTAGCGGACAATTTGGCTGAAATTAACGCTCAATCAACTTCATTGGAGGTATGTACGGTTTCGCCTAACTCGAATACTGATCTTGTACAGGAGCTGACTAAAAAAGTTGATGAATTGACCCGTTTAGTAGCGTCACTTTCCTCTGCTGGTTGCAGCTCGCATGTTGGTACGCGTAGTCGTGACTTCAATCGTAACCGTAATCGTAGTCGCAGCCGATCACGTTCACGTAACTATGATTTGTGCTTTTATCATGACCGTTTTGCGACAAAAGCACGTAAATGTGTGCCTCCATGTAAGTGGTCCGGTTCCCCGCCTAGTGATCAGGGAAACCAAAACAGCAACTGTTAAAGGCGACATCCAGTTGCTCGCCAGCTAGTCGCCGCCTTTTCGTGACCGACCGGAGATCCAACCGGAAATTTTTGGTGGACACTGGTTCGGATATTTGTTGCGTTCCTCGTAGCTTTATAAAAGGACGTACGCTTCAGCCATTATCATATAGTTTAGTTGCAGCTAATGGCAGTAAGATTATCACATATGGACTGGTACAGTTGAACTTAAATTTAGGGCTACGACGGGATTTCACCTGGAACTTTGTCGTGGCGGATGTGGAAAGTGGTATTATTGGCGTAGATTTTTTGTCGCATTACCAGCTTTTACGCGATTGCTCAAAAGGTAAGCTGTGCGATAGTAAAACTGGGCTTATTTCGTCCGCGGACCTTTATACCGCGGAACAGCAAAGTGTGAAGGTAGTATCTCTTCCTGACTCGCCATTCACAGCGATCTTGGAGAAATACCCAAGTATAACGCGACCACCTGGTGCACCTAGAATTATTAAACACAGCACCGTACATTATATAAACACTACCGACGGTCCCCCTGTGACATCTAGACCGCGTCGGTTGGCACCATTAAAACTGGGCATTGCAAAGAAAGAGTTCGAAGATATGGTCCGAGCTGGTACTTGCCGACCATCTGATAGCTCTTGGTCATCGCCTCTGCATCTCGCACCTAAAAAGGACTCAACGTGGCGTCCTTGCGGTGATTATCGTGCATTAAACGCCCGAACGATTCCTGATCGCTACCCTGTCCGATACATAGGTGATTATGCGCACAACTTGTCTGGCTGTACCGTTTTTAGTACTATAGACTTGGTCAAGGCCTATCAACAGATACCGGTGAATCCAGGCGACGTGTGCAAGACAGCGATAACTACTCCATTTGGATTATATGAATTTCTGTATATGACTTTTGGTTTGCGTAATGCTGGGCAGACTTTTCAGAGATTTATCGATGAAGTAGTCCGTGGCTTAGATTTTTGCTATGTCTATGTTGATGACATTTTGGTTTACTCAAAAGACCAAATAGCGCATGCGCAGCATCTGGAAATCTTGTTCCAGCGATTGCACGACTATGGCGTTGTGATTAATACAGCCAAGTCCGTATTTGGTGCCGCAGAAGTATCTTTCCTTGGGCATCGAGTCAATGCTGCGGGCACGCGTCCTCCTGAGGACAGAATTCGTTCTCTGGTGGATTACCCGCCCCCAAAGACAGTTCAGGGTATGCGCAGATTCATAGGCATGGTCAATTACTACCGCCGGTTTTTGCCAAGTACGGCTAAGTACCAAGCGCCGTTAATTGAAGCAATCACTGCTATTCAAGGCAAAGGCAATAAACCTTTTGTGTGGACTCCTGAGCTAGAAAAGTGCTTTGAAGAATGCAAGAAAAGCTTGACGTCCGCTACAATTTTAGCACACCCAAATAACAGTGCTGAGGTTGGGTTGTTTACTGACGCTTCAGGAACGCACGTTGGTTCTTGCCTACAACAGCGCGTCGATAATGATGATTGGCAGCCACTAGCCTATTTTAGTAAAAAGCTGACTGCTAAACAGGCTCAGTGGCCGGCGTACTATCGGGAACTCCTTGCGGTGTACGAGAGTGTTCAACACTTCAGGCACCTGTTGGAGGTACAACACGTCACTATCTACACTGACCATAAGCCGCTAATATACGCTTTTGTACAACGACGTGAGAAATTGCCGCCTATCCAATTAAACCAGCTGTCTTTCATCAGCCAGTTTACTACTGATGTAGTGTATATTAAAGGGGTTGATAACATCGTAGCTGATGCCATGTCGCGCGTTGAGTCTATTTCTCTTGAAGAGGATTTTGCTGCACTCGCGTTATCGCAAGAATCGGATGAGGAGCTAGCTAGTATGCGTGGGAATTCGTCTTTGAAGCTCGAACCCATCCTCATCCCTGGCACAAATATCACAGTAATTTGTGATACTTCAACTGAGCGACCACGTCCATACCTGACACCAGCATTCCGTCGAGCTGCATTCGACAGGTGTCACAACCTCAGTCACCCTGGCGCGCGGGCAACCACTCGCTTGGTAACAGAGCGTTATGTATGGCCTCAAGTAAACGCAAATTGCCGTGAATGGGCTCGAACTTGTTTACGCTGTCAACTCAGTAAAGTAACTCGACATATTAATTCGCCACTTGGAGAGTTTAAATTACCGTCAAACAGATTTAGGTCGGTGCATTTAGACATTATTGGACCACTTCCTCACTCGAAAGGGTACAATTATTGCCTGACTGCGATTGATAGATACACACGGTGGCCTGAAGTATGGCCTATGTCATCAATCACAGCAGAAGAGGTAGCAGATACATTCGTAACTGGTTGGGTTTCCCGTTTTGGGGTACCAAACATTTTGACAACCGACCAGGGCCGGCAGTTTGAATCTGTGTTGTTTCGCCGTCTAATGGATGTATGTGGTACCAAACGGGTGCGCACGACTAGTTACCATCCTTGCGCAAATGGTATGGTGGAACGCATGCATCGGCAGCTTAAAGCATCTTTGATGTGTCATAATGACACATGGGTAAGAGCTTTGCCGTTAGTTTTATTAGGGATGCGAACGGCGCTCAAAGAAGATTTGAAGGCATCTTCTGCAGAGCTCGTTTATGGAGAGACTCTTCGCTTGCCTGGAGAACTCGTCATACCTCCAATAACATCGCAGAGCCCAAGTGACGTTGTAGATTTCGTCCGTGAGCTGCGCAAATATATGGAAGCTCTCCGTCCTGTCCTTGCTACACGCCACGCCCAGCCATCGACTTTCATATTTAAAGATTTAGTTAAGGCGTCGCATGCCATGCTACGCGATGATTCAGTGCGAAGGCCGTTGCAGCCGCCTTATTCCGGTCCTCATCGTATCATCGGGCGAAGAGACAAAACGATCACTCTCGATATTAATGGAAGGGAACGTACAGTTAGCATAGATCGCGTTAAGCCTGCCCATTTGGATTCGGCGTTTGGCAATTGTGAACCAATTGTGCCGCCTGCGCCAACTCCAGCTAGCAGTTTCACGCCTGCGTTGGTCCCTGCACCTACACCAGCTCCTGTCATCACCCGGTCCGGGAGGAGGGTGAAGTTTAGAAATATTTTAGATATGTGATTATCTTATGTATTTATAAATTTTTCAGCTTATTCTTCCTTTCTCCGTGGGGGGGTGGTGTGGCGGAACTCTTTTTCACCAGTGCGACCTTCGCGGTCGCCTTTATTATTTTATTTCAATAGAGTTGTTTTTTTGTTTTATAAGAGATCTGTCAAGAGGTAAAAAAAGATGTTTTCGATTCCGCAAAATAAATTGTTTTAATAATAGGAGTAATAATATCCTAAACCCTGTTCCACCGTTTACCTTACTAGTGGCCAGCTACCTTGACCAGGGATAGTGGAACTGCCGGGGACTGAGGGCCGTAAGTTTTGGTTGTCTGTCATTTGGGGGGGGGGGGGGGGGTGTTCCATAATCCCAACGCTTGGCAGGCGACTTGGGGATGCTGCTGTCCATCCTCTGGTGGTTCTGGTCGCAGTTTTAGGACATACCCGGGTCCACCTAGACCTATACATAATAATTATTAATATCACATAGTAATTTCAGTCTTGTTAAGACGATTTCGTTGAAACAACCAGAAAATTATCCCTCATAATTGGCCTCGAGGAGGGATAGAGGGATCTGTTTTGTTCGCAAACTCGTATTTCAGGAGTCCCGAGCGGAGATCATTTGGTAAAAGTATTTGTTTTGGTAAAATAAATAAGACAGCGTTTGCACAAAGTTTAAATGCTCGCCTTCAAAATGTATCATTTTGGATGAATTCCGGAATTGTGAGCTCATAATATCTCGAATCGTAGATTAATTGGTGAGCTAATGATTCATTAGCAGTGTAATGACAGTCGGTTTTAATGAAGACCAAAACAAAATCTGTAAATTATGTATTATGATAAACATTAGATGAGATCCGTGGTTTTTACCGCTATTCTACTAGAACCATAATGTTTCGGAATAAAAATTAGCCATGTATTATGTGAAGTGAACCCAGGGTATAAACTATCTCCTTGCCAAATGTCATTCTAATCAATTTAGGTGTTGTGGAGTTAAAATATTACCTCATTTGATTCCATTATTTCAGGCCAGGAGTACAACTTCAACAAGCTGACAGAAGAGGAAGTGAACTCGCTGGGGCAGACGTACGACTACGACTCCATAATGCACTACGCCAGGAACACGTTCAGCAAGGGAACGTACCTGGACACCATCCTGCCGCTCGAGGTGCACGGCAAGAAGCGCCCGGAGATCGGGCAGCGAGTGCGGCTGAGTGCCAGCGACATAGCGCAGACGAACCTGCTTTACAAGTGTGCCAGTGAGTACAAGTGAATAAACATGATATTTGTACTTTATAGAGTTATGATAATTTTGCATCAAATGCATGATTCAGGTAAGTTTGATTTTCTCAAGAATTATAGTAAGATAAACTTTATTTCGCTCCAGCCGCTACCCTTCCATTTCTCCCTGTTCTCTGCCAGCCTTTAAATCACCTCTTGGGACCACATTGCCTTCTGATTATTCTTTTATTCGACTAATGAACGCTCATTTTCATTTTCCTATCTCTTTAATTTTAACTTTTCTTCCAAGACGGTGTTTATGTAGGTTACTTTAGAACCACTTTGATATTATGTCCTATATTTCTGAATTCAAATTGTTTATTTATTTCTTCCCCCAGAGTGTGGCAGAACTCTGCTCGGCAACTCAGGATGGTTCAACTCCCCGGGCTGGGGCTCGGAGGCGCAGCCAGCGACGCCGGAGCGCTGCGAGTGGCGCATCGTGGCCACGCACGGGGAGCGAGTTGTTCTTAACATCACTGGTGAGTCACCACTACAATAGTACTACACCCTCTCCGAGGAAACTTCAGCCGTTCAACTCCACTTCTGCCGAGGTGGACTTCGGAGCTACAGCCGTGGTCTCTACCAAACACAATTTTCATGCCGATTTTTCGTTATTATGATCTTAACAATGAAGTAAACTGATTCCAAATTTACGTTACAACTACAATATATATAATTTGACTGCCCCGGTGGCTCAGTTGTAAGTGAACCTTCCTTCTGAGCTAGGGGGCGTGGGTTCAATTTCCACCTAGGGCAAATATTCATGTGATGAACATTTGTGTTTGTCCTTTGTCTGGATGTTAATATATTATCTATTTAAGTATGTATTTAAAAATATATATGTATGTATATCAGTCTCTGGTAGACATATTACAAGGTTTGCTTAGTTTGGACTCGGATGACCGTGTTTGCAAAAATGTCCCAGATATTTATTTAATAGATTAGAATAAAAGTAGGTGGAAGAGAATCGGCACTGGATGGACATACTTAATATAGCCGAGGATGGGGTTGAGTAGGGTGGCTTGTATTGCCAGAGGTCTATGTTCAGCAGTGGAATGATGTACACAGATGATGATACAAATAATATTCGACCATTTTTATGGAGGCTTTCATTTCTTATCTACCACAACTACATACACGTGTTGCCGTAATTATACATTTCCAGTTAATCCTTTCATCGTAGTGCTAAGCCCATAAAGCATCTTGTAACGTAACCGTTTAATTCAACTTCATCCTGACGACTTCATTCCCAATTCAAGTAAATATAGAGACAAGAACAGGAGGGTTCTATATAAACGACCCGGATGACACGACACCAATGACCAAGTTACCTGTAGAGTTGAGCGAGGGAATCACCGCGACATTTTCTGAACAACACTGATAGTCTCGTGTGGCAGATTTTAGTTCCAATATTTAGCCAACTGTACAGATAAGTTGGTCGCTTTGTAATTGTCAACTCATCAAGGTGAGGGTCCAACAGAGGGCTTCGACATAATGTCCTTTGATAATCCCTCATAGTGTAGCAACTAGTCCAGAGCTCGTTAAGCCGCGGAGACAAATGGCCGTCTGTGCGGCCGTTTATCATTTAGATTGGTATTGTTATCTGGATTTGAATCGTGAAGTGGAAAGTTTGACACGTAATTTTTACCTATTAAGTTTACAAGTCCAAGACTACAATACAATTTTTTTTTTTTTATGCCACTGAAAATATGTTTTTCTTTTTAATTGTATTGACCAGTTAGACTCAGCAGGTGAGCTGAAATAAAATAATTGGTAGGTAATTGTATGGTACATATAGGTGTCAAAACAGTTGTGTGCTCACTAGCTTCTACCCAGAAATGATATACAGACATCATGTTCAGTGCCGGTCCGGTGCTCTCGCCTCATGACTCTACTTTTTCTTGCCCGCTGCATCAGCCTCGTAGCAACAGAGCGATAGGTTGACGTGATTATCTTGTTTCCACGTAGCAACAGAGCGATAGGTTGACGTGATTATCTTGTTTCCACGTAGCAACAGAGCGATAGGTTGACGTGATTATCTTGTTTCCACATAGCAACAGAGCGATAGGTTGACGTGATTATCTTGTTTCCTCGTAGCAACAGAGCGATAGGTTGACGTGATTATCTTGTTTCCACGTAGCAACAGAGCGATAGGTTGACGTGATTATCTTGTTTCCACGTAGCAACAGAGCGATAGGTTGACGTGATTATCTTGTTTCCACATAGCAACAGAGCGATAGGTTGACGTGATTATCTTGTTTCCACGTAGCAACAGAGCGATAGGTTGACGTGATTATCTTGTTTCCACATAGCAACAGAGCGATAGGTTGACGTGATTATCTTGTTTCCTCGTAGCAACAGAGCGATAGGTTGACGTGATTATCTTGTTTCCACGTAGCAACAGAGCGATAGGTTGACGTGATTATCTTGTTTCCACGTAGCAACAGAGCGATAGGTTGACGTGATTATCTTGTTTCCACGTAGCAACAGAGCGATAGGTTGACGTGATTTTTTGCATGGATGTAGTATAAGGGTCGTAGAGTACCTATAGGCTACTTCCCAACACGGAAAAAAATAAATTTCCTGTACGATCATCCACGCAAGTAAAACCACGGGCGTAGCTAGTTTCTAATATTAAAGTGATGAATTGAATATACGAGTGACAGCGCTTAACAAGTCCGATAACAGTCCCGTAATAGGCAAGTTTCCAAGTCGATGAACAAGAAATGGGACCGCTGCGATTTCCGCTCCGTCCTACCAAATGATGCAATTTACGATTTATAGCTCGCTTGTGAGGGAACATCCATTAATTTGGGACGATTTGCTTATGATTCGAGGAGTTGCGTTTGATGATTAGCTATGCGAAGTGTCGGGCGCGGAGTCCAGGCGTATGTTGGGTGCCCAGCAGCTCGGTGGCGACGGTGCGAGTTATCATAGTATTGATTCGATATTGCAAGACTCGTGGGTCGAAGCTGCACACGTGTGACACAGTACTGAGACGAGTCACCTACAAGAAGAAGGCCAGTGCTCATCAGTACTCGATCAGGTTCCTACGTGTTGAAAATTATTATAATTCAAATAAAAATTGGTATATTAGGGATTAAACTATTATTGTTAAGAACAAATTTACTCCGAACTGTCATAAATATCTATTATATAATAGGTCGGGGAAAAAGTCTTTTCGTATTTTGTATGTATAAGGTTGTAGTAAAAATCTCATCCGTTGTACTGTTTGTATCTGGCTGGTTTTGATACCATTAAAAATATGACATTTTAAAAAAGGAATACAAAAAGTAAAAAGCAATTTCCCGCCATTTTTCAATTGTTTTTTTGTTTGATAAAATGAGTGAATCTAACGAAAAAATTCGATATATTGTGAAATTTTATTACAAAAAAGGGAAAACTGCGACACAAGCCGCGAAAAAAATTTATGACGTTTATGGACCTAATGCAGTGTCATCAAGAGTAGCACAATGTTGGTTCAAGCGTTTTCAGTCCGGGAATTTTGATGTCAAAGATGCAGCTCGCTCTGGTCGCCCTGTTACGGATAAAGTAGATGCCATTTCTGAAAAAGTGGACCAAGATCGGCATATTAATAGTTACGACGTAGCTGAAGAACTGGGGATTGACCACAAAACAGTTTTGACCCATTTGAAAAAAACTGGGTATACAAAAAAACTCGATATTTGGGTGCCACACAAGCTCACTGAAAGAAACCAAATGAATCGTGTACTCATTTGCGACTCTCTATTGAAACGTAAAGAAACCGAACCGTTTTTGAAAAGATTGATCACTGGTGATGAAAAATGGATCACCTACGACAAGAATGTGCGCAAACGATCATGGTCAAAGGGCAGTGAAGCACCACAGACTGTAGCGAAACCCGGATTAACACGTAATAAGGTGATGCTGTGTGTATGGTGGGATTGGCAGGGCATCGTTCATTATGAGCTTTTACCGCCGGGCAAAACCATCGATTCGGATCTCTACTGCCAACAGCAGATGAGACTCAAACAAGAAATTGAGAAAAAACGGCCGGAATTGATCAACAGAAAGAGTGTGGTCTTTCATCATGATAACGCCAGACCGCACACATCTTTGGCCACTCAGCAAAAATTTAGAGAGCTTGGTTGGGAAGTGTTAATGCATCCACCATATAGCCCTGACCTTGCACCCTCAGATTTCCACCTGTTTCGATCTCTTCAGAATTCTTTGGGTAGTGTTAGATTAACATCAAGAGAGGACTGTCAAAACTACTTGTTGCATTTTTTTGATCAGAAGTCCCAAAATTTCTACAGCAACGGGATCATGTCACTACCTACAAGATGGCAACAAGTTATCGAACAAAATGGCACATATATATTATAATTAAATGTAAAAACTTGAAAAAAAAATGTCTTGAATTTGTTTAAAAAATACGAAGAAACTTTTTCCCCGACCTTATATCATAAATATATAATAGACTAAACTGGCGATATACAAACGGTTACTAACATTTATTGTTTTATATCCGCAAAAATAGGAGTGTTAACGTGCGTATTTGCGCGTCTGTCTATATCTGTGTCTGTCTATCTGTGTGTCTGTCTATATGTGTGTCTGTCTATCTGTGTGTCTGTCTATCTGTGTGTCTTCTGAGACATAGTCTATCTGTGTGTCTGTCTGAGACATAGTATATCTGTGTGTCTGTCTGAGGCATAGTAGACAGTTAATAGCTCCCAAATAAATGGACGGATTTTGTTTTAGTTTGTTTTTGTTTGAAAGATAACTTGATGGAGAGTGTTATTTGCTTCGATTCATGAAAATATTTGCAGCCGTTAAAATATTATCAGCTCTTGTATCTGGGATTAAAAAAATCAATACATGCTTGTTCATAGGCGATTGATATTATAGGGTTTTGTTTTCCTAAATAATTTTGAATGATCATAATATACTCCAGGGCCTGCGATATTTGTTTTCCATCACTCTCATTAGGATTGATATTAGTGCGACGGAGACAAAAACAATATGGCATACACAAGATTCAGAGACTTCGCTTTTTATTCCATAAGAATAACCAGAGTCCAGACTTCCACTCGAGCCTACAATGCAAATAATACCGACGAATACAAATGGTCTCCCGTTAATTAATGAATTTATTGAAGCTTTTATTTTAAGTGCCTCCACGGAGACGGTCTCTAGACCATCAATCTTCGCTACCTACTTACAGAGGGTTTCAACATATAGTACATCTACATCTTATGTTTTCCAGTAGCCATTGTTTTCTAGTCTCCGTAGTGCGAGTTCTTGCAAGGTTTGTCTTCGAAAACTATCTTAATAAGTAATACAATTGTAATAGTCATATTTTCTACTTATCACGTAGGTAAGTGACACTATCTCAGATATAATAATAGTACAAGACAATGTAGTACTACCTAATAGAAATGCTAAAGTAGGTAAGTCTGTATCTGTCTGCCTGATGTTACCCGGTACCCTAAATGGCAGAACAGAGCCTGATCAAATGTTACAAACAAGTGCTCGTGCTTTTGAGCAGAATCACTTTTAAATGTAGTTATATCGGTTCATTGCTGTAATAATATATCCGCAGTGCAGCGGGTGCATAGTTCACGGGTTTGCAAAACTTGATCGATGATATGAAATTATCAGAATTGCAAGTGGTTAGGCTCGATAATAATTGTTAAATGTTTACTAATTACTACATTTTGCCCAATTAAATCTACACTGGAGTGTTGGCGTTGCTTTATAAATATCAAAATCGTTTTCGATAAATATTTCCATTAGCGCGTTCTGGTTTACCCATAAGGTATAGATAGGGACTGGTTACCCATTGCTGTTATTTGGGATTAAAAGTACCTAGTCTATGTGTTTAATCTATGTAATAAGCTATGTGTTACATAATAATTACTATCAAACTTTTTGTCACAAAGAATTTAGCATTGATAGTATTACTGTGATTTTGATTTTAACTTATAACTCTTTTTTTTCTTTACCATTTTTTCCAATACTTTAAAGACGCTAATACCTACTTGTGTACGTTCAAGGTACTTAAAAGAACGTAATGCGTCTAAAATACTTCCCCATGAGATACTCGCAGATACTCGTCCGAACGAGCAATGTCGGAACAAAGGCTCGAGTGTTTGCGGAGGACCGTGCCGCGTACTAAAAGGAGTACCGCAAGGAGATCTCTCGAGACCACTCTGCTTTGTAATATACGGTAATTTTTTCTTCAGAGGTACTTATTTATATATTTTTTGTATGGTGCGAGATTTAAGAAGGTCCAATAAGTATCTAAGTAGGTACATAATGAAATAGGCGCTCAATATTTATCGGTGTAGAGTTTTTTTTGTAGTAACAAACTGATTATGTTGTAGTCATTCACCATATTATTCATAAATAAAAACAATTAACAGCTCTCAAAATTTTGTCGCATATCACTCACATATTTAGGTGTAAGTAGGTATAGTTTTCTTTTTTAACTGGAAGTACAACAGATATCAAATAAAAACAAAATTGCAAAAAAAATATGCTATACATAATTATGTACCTAACCTACGTAGGTACAAAGATATATAAAAAATACATATAATAATAATAATTAACTATGGTCGGCTGCCATACAAAGTAAATGATAACCGAAACTATCAAATAAGATCTTACTATAAATATCAGTTTGACCAACCTCTAAATTATTAGTACCTAATGCATAGCTCCGGCCTAAATTCAATGGTCACCAAAATATATAACAAACTACCAATGAACCCTGCATAAAAATATAAAAGATTTAAAAAAAATACCAATGTGCACATAAAAGAGAAAAGAAATGATCATAAATTTGCCAATACCCTAAAAGACATATTGCTCGCAATATGTGACTGTAGCAGCTTAGACGAGTATATTTAGGTAACAAGTAATCAATTATTGTTATGGATAAATCGATCCGCTCCGTACTTTTTTGCCATTCGCAATTAAGATCATTATGGCGATAATTATGTAGCGACGCTTATATATAACAAAAGCCATGATTTTTTGTCCCACAAATTGGATGGGTGTTAGAACATTATTTCTATCACTTGCACGTTTAGGAAGCTATCTGTTGAATTGAACTCGATAGATTCCTATTGTTAAGTCGCTCTTTTCTAACTATCAGTCAGCGTCCATGACAAACAAGTAACGAGGCGTTTGGACACGACAATAATTATTACCTCTAGTAACGAGTACAATCTCAAAAGCTTAAGATTATTATTTACTTACCTACAGTATTCAAGATATTCGATGATTTGTAAAATTTCGATGCTAAAAATAAAGGCATTACAAAGAATTTTAATTTCAGAACAAAAAACTTTCAGTGAACAACTTCAAACATTCCAGTGAAACGTTGTGAAGGAGATCGTTAATATCACATCGCCATTTACTAATGAAGTAACTCCTGATTGAATGCCGAACTGCCGGAGTTAATGCTTAGGGCTTGACGTAGGTCGGCTTACTGAACTGTTCTAACCACACACACAAATAGGTACCTACTAAGTACTAACAGTACAACTATTAAACTCTATACTAGGAACCTTTCTCCGACGATGTATTTATTTAAACTCCACTCTGAATCCTTAACATGGAGCAGATCACCAGAAAAAGGTTATTTACTTACGGTCATCAAAGACTTGACTTTGAATTGATACAAATGATGATAATGTAAAGGTTTTTTACGTTTTTATTATACATAATCTTGAGTAATTGGCAGACGTTTTTAAATCATGTGAGTATCGATAATTTTCTTCTCTTTTATCCCTGAGCAAGAAGCCCCCATACTTATAGTCTACTCACAGAATCAGAAAAGGCTATGGATCGATATTACGTCGGACTGTTGGTATATTCACTTAAGAATATAACCATAACCTGCTCCGCACATTCAATTAAAAAAGGTTAAACCAAATGTCTATAATATACCTGTACGACATTTACCGAAGGTTTGCAAAACGCAATATCCATAAAGTTGCATGTTTGCTAAATCAACGAGCGTCGAGCGGCGAAACATCAAAGGATTAAAATCGTGAATCTGGGGTTGATGTTGGTAAAAGTCGGAAAATGTTGGTGAACGTACAATGTTACTATACTGGGGGCTCTATTTATTTTAGCCGTGAAGTCCCAGGGCAGGGCACAGGCACAGTAGAAACAAAAGCTATGTGGCTATGGGACACACGCCTCCCTTCCATTCCTCATGGTCATGTGCTTTGGAGATCCAGCTGCTGCAGTGGGAGTCAAGTTCGTCACGTCACCTCTTTTTGGACCTGCCTTGTCAAATTCAGTCAAAGGGTTCTTGCCCACATTGTTTTGTCCAACAAAGTGGACTAGGAGCTCTAAACTTGGTCCAAGCATATATTTGCTCTGACAGATGCAATAACATTGTAAAAATCGAATGAAAACCACGCGTTCTGGACACTTTCGCTAGATTTTTGAACATAAGACTGTATCACGTACATGATATACTTCAGCGAAATATTAAAATAAAACGTAACTGATAACTCCTTCATTTGTGAACCGATGTCCGTGATTCTATTTTTATTGGGTAGAAGAAGCTCTCGAAATGGTCACACAAAAACTTAATTGACATTGGTTGGTGATATTTATACAGCTTCAATAATATTAATAATTTTGTTCGAGCGCATACTAATTTTGAAGTCAGTTTTTTACTGATAATTATTTGGGATACAAAGTATTCTATATCTGCCTTCGTGACTTTCGGGTACGCTACATTTTGTTTCTAATTAAACAGAACCAACAATATTAGTTCAATCATGAGAAAGAAGCAGAGAAACAGACAGATAGCGATACAAAGAGTTTTTTTTTGCCCCCGCATTTATAATGAGTGTGATTCTAAGTACAAAGTTGAAATGTACGGTGATGGTCATTACGGTGACGGTTTGTTCCCGCGGTCAGAACACTGCCTTCGGAAGCAATAAGTTTTCAGTTCGATTTGCAGCGCTAGTGGCCGCCGGATTCCGGTTCAGTACAACCCTCCAGCGTATCTCGAACCCACCGACTCCGTAGTAGGTACAGCAGTAGGTAGGTACGTTGTAATTGATCAAGTACTGAGATATATTATGGTATAATTTGTCTATTGAGAACCTTGTTGGTTAGTTTATCAAGCCAGGCTATACCTAGATAGTCACACTAGTCTATTTTTAATAGGCAATGGCCAGTAGAATTGACCGGACATATCTGCCGTATGCCCGAAAATCTGTAAGTCTGTAGATCACAACGATTTGGTCACCAAATTTCACAAGGCCCCTCGGTAAACCCATTATGAGTATGGCATGGCGAGCTTGACACTCCTGGCAGCAACTAGACCATAAAAGCTTTCATCCATGAGAAGTGGAAGGAGGAAGGGAGGCCTATGTATGGGTGATCGCCAGTCGCATTTACAACTTAACACACTCTTTGGATGTCACGATACATAGTAGGTGTAATTTGACCTACATATTTTGTAGAGCAACAATCGTTAGGCCAAGTCTTAGTTAAATGCATTCAGTCAGCATAATAATAATAGGATCATCCATTCAGTACAGTATACCTACAACAAGCAAGCCACAGTACGAGACACGAGTTTTCATGAATGAAAACACTGATGAATGAATGAATGAATGAACTGATGATGATGAGGGCACTGTGGGACGTCTGTTGTATCTAAACATATGGCAACTTGAACCACGTGAAGCCAAATAGGTAGGTCGGTAGTTGTCACGCCGTAGGTATACCATGCACGTTCCAGGGTCGGAGGGAGGTCTCCGTCGGCTGGTTATGAAAGGGCGGTAGTCGTAAATATTCGAAGCCGCCGCGAATTCAGTTTACGATTGCGGCGGCGGGAGTTTAGCGGCTATAATCCGCAAACGCAGATATTATAGCAGAATAAAATTAATTTACGCGCCATTTTAAGGGGCCTCAGCACCTGACTATAAAGTTACCCTTAGCTGTTAGTGTTGGCCAACTTATCTTATCTCGCCACTACCGCTCGACGGCCACTAATGCAGAGGAGGTGGAATATAACCATTAACTTTAACCCTACATATACGAGTATATGGCTACACCGGCGACTGCCCCGGTGGCCCAGTTGGT
The DNA here is from genome assembly GCA_949125355.1 of Agriopis leucophaearia. Classification (NCBI taxonomy): domain Eukaryota; kingdom Metazoa; phylum Arthropoda; class Insecta; order Lepidoptera; family Geometridae; genus Agriopis; species Agriopis leucophaearia. The sequence goes on from OX421270.1 coordinate 275,602, forward strand.
AGTGAAACTGCCTTCTGCGCTTGGGGGCGTGGGTTCGAATCCCACCTTGGACAATTATTTATCTGTGGTAATCTTTGAATGTTTAATATTTATGTATATAAATATTCAAAGGTGATAGATGCTTTCTAACAAAATAGTGAACGAACTAGTTAATTGCTGCTGATAGCTTACACCTTTACCAGCTAGAAGGGCTTGTTGAAATAGATGAAAATAATTATGATGAGAATGGATTACCAATTCGTGAGCTAGATTTTAGCTTTATCGAGCCATTAATCAAACATATTGATGTTGGAGGTTTAAATCTTATAGACTCAAACGAACCAAAGGACATTAAATATTTTCATTCCACGCACCTGACTTGATAGGGAGGTATGTTAATAAGAAACATACGAATAATCTAGAAATACGTAACAGAGCTAACGAGCTATTGGATTTTACTACTTCATCATCAGCCAGAAGACGTCCACTGCTGAACATAGGCCTCCCCCTTTAATCTCCACACTGAACGACATCCTGCCATCTGCATCCACTGGATGCCCGCGACTCTCACAATGTCGTCGGTCCATCTATTGGGAGGCCTACCTATGCTGCGTCTTCCGGTTCGCGGTCTCCACTCAAGAACCTTTCTTCCCCATCGGTTATCAGTTCTTCGAGTGTGCCCACCTTAACGTTCAAACCCTGGAAACAAACTCTACCACGATGCATTAAAAGATTAATTCAATTAAAAAATCGCCTTCGCCGCTATGCTGCAGCTGAACCAGTCCCCTTAATACGTAGGCAGTTAAACCAAAGAGTTCACAAACTGCAATCTGAAATAAGCATTGCTCTAAAATCACACAACGACAAGAAATGGGATTCCAAACTAAAGAAAGTAGATAACCCTGGCACAGACCTATGGCGTGTAGTTAAATCGCTTCGTTCTAATTCTTCTAATCCTATTCCTGTACTTCAAACCAGTGATGGAACCTTAACTTCTACCGAACAAGAGCAGTGTGACGCCCTTGCTAATGCCTTTTTAGGAAATATGCTCCTGACTCATCACTGGAGTAGCGATGAACTAGAATCAGTTGCCTCTTCCCTAACAGTTTTGGACAATGATACGCATGACGATGATTACACTTCTCAACTCGTTCGTCCCAATGAAGTTAAAAAAATCATTTGCAAATTAAAAACTCGTAAAGCTCCCGGGCCAGATCACGTCACTAACTTACTCGTTAAAAACCTACCCCAAAAAGGCATCGTTCTCTTGACTAAAATATTCAACACCTGCTTGACTTTAAATTACTTCCCTGTTACCTGGAAAACGGCCAAAGTAATTGCCTTACACAAACCCGGTAAAAACTCATCTAACCCTACATCTTACCGCCCCATCAGTCTACTTCCATGTTTGGGTAAATTATTTGAAAAGATTATTTACACTCGATTATCTCACTTTATTGAACATAAGTTAATCAATGAGCAGTTTGGTTTTCGAGCAGGCCATTCCACAGTCCAGCAATTAGCCAGAGTTGCTGAATCTGTATCGCATAACCTGAACCTAAAACGATCAACCGGAATGTTCCTGCTCGATATCGAAAAGGCATTCGATACAGTTTGGCACGATGCTTTGCTACACAAAATGATTAGCTTAAATATACCACTAAAGCTGGTAAAATTGACTAAATCTTACTTAACTAACCGCTGTTTTCAAGTTTACATAAATGATTCACGTTCTTCTCTTAAACCTATGCCAGCTGGAGTACCCCAAGGTTCTATCCTGGGCCCCCACCTATTCTTGGATTTCCTGAATGATATACCCATACAACCACGTACAAGTATAGCTTGTTTTGCTGATGATACTGCGTCATTTACGTCTTCCGATGATGTTGACCTGATAATAGGCAGGCTCCAGCTGTCAATTGACCTCCTCATGGCATACTTTCAGAAATGGAAACTTAAAATTAACTCTGCCAAAACGGAAGCCATACTCTTTAGTAGGCAGCGTTCATTACCTTCTCGCAGGTTGCAAATAGACAGCTATCACATCCCTTGGAGTCGTTCTGTTAAATATTTGGGTCTCACCCTTGATAATAAGCTTAACTGGTCGGAAAACACGGATAAATTACGACTTAAAGGTACAAAAGCCCTCAATGCTCTAAGTCCAGTTCTTAATAAAAGATCCTGTCTCAGCAGTCGAACTAAATTGAATATTTATCGCACCTTGGTCCGGCCCTGCATATCATATGCGTGCCCAGTTTGGAGTAGCACCTGTCCTTCTAACATTAGTAAACTTCAAGTAGTTCAAAACAAGGCAGTAAAATATTCCTTTAACACCCGTTTATACACTAACCTCAGTAAAATCCACTTAGACATAGGCCTACCTAGTATATCAGAATACATACTCAAGTTATCCAAAAAATTCTACTTGCACAAAAACCCCACGAATAAAAATGAATTGATCAGGAATATTTGCAAAACCCGCAAAACCGATTTAACTTACATCGATAAATATAAACGTTACAAATTACCCCATCACTTGTTTCTCGAGTGCGATGAATAGGAACAGTGGCACGCGCAAGCGCGCGCCTCCGCTGCCTGCTGCCGCGCGCGCCATCGCCCGTATTATCCTGCGATATGTGGAGCGATATGGTGCGCGCGACCCCGGCCTGGACGGTGAGCGCTTGCGCGTCCGTCATTCATAACATGCTTCGCTCGCTTGGTGCTTGCTGTTCATTTGTTACCTACTTTGCGCCTAGCGCTTAATTAATCTTATCTTACCTACCCCCTTTCGGTCAGCTTCTGTTAACTAAATTATACAATATTATATCGTAAAAATGTAATACTATTCCTAAAGGTTACATAATAATGTGAACTTAATTGATGCAAACGTAATATTTGAAGTATAACCTATTAATTGTTTTTACCTCACCAGCTATAAGTTTATATAAGTGTTAAGCTTGAAAACGTATTTATGTAGTATTTCTTTGTACCTCTAGGAATTAATTAACACTAGAGATGTGCAATGTATTAATGTTTTATGTGAAATAAAGATATTTTAAAAACTGAAAACTGAAAAAGTTCTTCGAGCGATGTGGCCTGTCCATTGCCACTTCAACTTGCAGATTTTAATAACTATGTCGGTGACCTTGGTTTTTTGGCGAATATCTATGTTCCGAATTTTATCGCGTAAAGAAACTCCGAGCATAGCTCTCTCCATTGCCCGTTGTGTGACTCTGACTACTTAACTTTTTTTAATTATTTCACTGGTGCAGAGGCCCGAACTAGGTCTAGGCCAGGGTTGCCAGACGTCCCGCTTTCTCGTTTCGCGTTCTCGCTTTTTGGTGACAAAATAATGTGTAATGTGGTGATAATATTATGTCTATGTACACATCTCTCTTTCTTTCTCAATCGTCCGATTCTAACTCAGAAGAAGGACTAAATATAAAAAAGTTTCTTCGTATTTTTTAAACAAATTCAAGACATATTTTTTTCAAGTTTAATTACATTTAATTATAATATATATGTGCCATTTTGTTCGATAACTTGTTGCCATCTTATAGGTAGTGACATGATCCCGTTGCTGTAGAATTTTTGGGACTTCTGATCAAAAAAATGCAACAAGTAGTTTTGACAGTCCTCTCTTGATGTTAATCTAACACTACCCAAAGAATTCTGAAGAGATCGAAACAGGTGGAAATCTGAGGGTGCAAGGTCAGGGCTATATGGTGGATGCATTAACACTTCCCAACCAAGCTCTCTAAATTTTTGCTGAGTGGCCAAAGATGTGTGCGGTCTGGCGTTATCATGATGAAAGACCACACTCTTTCTGTTGATCAATTCCGGCCGTTTTTTCTCAATTTCTTGTTTGAGTCTCATCTGCTGTTGGCAGTAGAGATCCGAATCGATGGTTTTGCCCGGCGGTAAAAGCTCATAATGAACGATGCCCTGCCAATCCCACCATACACACAGCATCACCTTATTACGTGTTAATCCGGGTTTCGCTACAGTCTGTGGTGCTTCACTGCCCTTTGACCATGATCGTTTGCGCACATTCTTGTCGTAGGTGATCCATTTTTCATCACCAGTGATCAATCTTTTCAAAAACGGTTCGGTTTCTTTACGTTTCAATAGAGAGTCGCAAATGAGTACACGATTCATTTGGTTTCTTTCAGTGAGCTTGTGTGGCACCCAAATATCGAGTTTTTTTGTATACCCAGTTTTTTTCAAATGGGTCAAAACTGTTTTGTGGTCAATCCCCAGTTCTTCAGCTACGTCGTAACTATTAATATGCCGATCTTGGTCCACTTTTTCAGAAATGGCATCTACTTTATCCGTAACAGGGCGACCAGAGCGAGCTGCATCTTTGACATCAAAATTCCCGGACTGAAAACGCTTGAACCAACATTGTGCTACTCTTGATGACACTGCATTAGGTCCATAAACGTCACAAATTTTTTTCGCGGCTTGTGTCGCAGTTTTCCCTTTTTTGTAATAAAATTTCACAATATATCGAATTTCTTCGTTAGATTCACTCATTTTATCAAACAAAAAAACAATTGAAAAATGGCGGGAAATTGCTTTTTACTTTTTGTATTCCTTTTTTAAAATGTCATATTTTTAATGGTATCAAAACCAGCCAGATACAAACAGTACAACGGATAAGATTTTTACTACAACCTTATACATACAAAATACGAAAAGACTTTTTCCCCGACCTATTATTATTATTTGTCCCGTCCCGACATGCAAATCCCGTCATATAACTGTCCTAAATTGACATATTATAGTAAATAGCTTACTACGCTCGAGTAGGTACTCCTAGTTTCTGTCTTTATGTATTTTTATGTATTGTAAATTTATTTTATTTTACATTGAGCAAAAAAGCTTAGCGTATGAATATTTTCTTTGTACCCAACAACCGACCAATTTGGGAAATAGCTCAGCACTTTTAAATAGCTTGACAGATTTTGATCCTGATGATTTGTCCACATATATTGGATTAAAATGGTACTAGGGTCCTCTTGGACCCTGTTGATGTTCCCCGCCCGCCATGAACAGTCATCAATCGAAGATTGAGCAGACGGACAGTTTCTAAAGCCAGTAAGAGTGAGTATTGAACGTATTAGTATAAGAGTATTGAACGTTGATGTTCCAGAGATCGACATCCACAAGTCTGAAGAGTGCCGCTCGGAGTGGGTGGAGGTCCGCGACGGGTACATGCCGGACGCACCTGTGCTGGGCCGGATCTGTGGCTCGGGCAAGGGCCCCATGATGCGCTCCACCGGCTCGCGGCTCACCGTGGTCTACCAGCCTGGACTGAGGCCCAAGCCACATCGAGGATTCAGAGCTTTTTACGAAGGTAATATACGATTGACCACAGAGTACAACAAACACAAAACCATTCACTGCAGAGCATATACCTCCCGGTCTGTGCTCTGCAATGGATGGTCTAGAGCTGATAATGATAGTAGTGAAACCGACTTCTCATTTTATAGCTCTCTGAAGAACGGAGCTTTAATATGTTGAACAGTTTCAAAACTACATTGTTTGCAATCTGTTCCATACGGTTTCCCCTCAGGAACCTCATCATCATCATCACCATCTATTTCCAAAAGAGCCGGTTGGAAGCAGCCTGCATCCAGCGTTTTCCTGCGGTCTCTTTTAGGTCGTCTGTCCATCATGTGGGTGGACATCCTACGCTGCGCTTACCGGTCCGCGGTCTCCATTCGAGAATCTTTCGGCCCCATCGGCCATCTATTCTGCGTGCTATGTATCCTGCCCACTGCCACATGCAGGCCGATTCGAACCGGACCTTTTGGAGATCGATGAGGAAGGCCTATGTCCAGCAGTAGACGTCCTATGGCTGAAATGATGATGATGATGAAGGTTTTGTTCAGCTTTAGGCTAGTTTTAGTCCGGCAACAAAAAAAAATAAGGAGAAAATACTAAATTGAACACAATGGACATCAAATAATATCTTATTGAGCAGGTTCAAAACCGGTATGCAACTAACTGAAAATATAATAGTTTGCTGTATAATTTATGATAAAGTATCCGAGTTGGTTGCTGACCACTAGTTGTTGGCTGTTTTTTTCTAGAGGACCATTTAATTTATTCCCATTCTTGTTTCAGCCGTCTGCGGGGGGGAAATAGAAGTTGACAGCAGTGGACATCTGGAGTCGCCGAACTATCCTGATGACTATCAGCCAAATAAACTCTGTGTTTGGAAACTGTCAGTTCCTCAAGTAATGAAACAAAACTTTTTATCTACTACTTCAAATAAGTTTCTTTAATAGATATTTGTTTATCATCATTTAGAAATGAATTTTATGAATCACCTCCATTGTAATTGGATGTTTCGGAAATGTATTAAACGGTGACATTATGCTGGTTGGGGGAAATGCACAATACACCCCAAACAGGACGATAGTGCAGGACTTATCGCCCCCATCATCTATCTATACCTACTTATAAATACAAATTAAAATACTGTTCGTTAGTGGAGCACCATGTGAGAGCGGCTGCACCAATTTAACAATAAAAAAATATATGTTCGCAACAGATCAAAAAAGATATTAAAGAAAAAAAATATGGAAATCTTGCCCGGAAAAATGGAAAATTCGGGAATAAAATTTAGTGATTTTTTCCATGGGATTTTGTACGAACGCAAGACCATAACAAAAACATTAATTAAATTTTGGACAGGACAACGTCTGTTGGGGCAAGCAGTTTCCAACAAAAATAATGAAGACTTGACAGACTGATGTAATTAAATTTATAATATACCTATTTAATTTTACAAAAGTTAAGGTAGTTTGTTCAAAAATACATTTAAGAAACATTCTCAACTTGTTTATTGTCCATAAAGGTGCGTTTACATTTATATAAGTTTTTGATTGTAAATGAGTACCTACTTACATAAAAAATTTACCCGATACAGGATTACCAAGTGGCCCTGAGGTTCCATTCATTCGAAGTAGAGAACCACGACACCTGTTCCTACGACAAGGTGAAGGTACGAGATGGTGACTCCATGGACAGCCCTCTCATTGGCATTTTCTGCGGACACAAGATTCCTCCAGACATCAGGCAAGTTGGTTTGTTACTCTTTTATCCTGGAGGGTCAGCATGGTCGTCAGGCTAACTTGTTTGCCTGACAATCAGGATGTCGCGGGTTCAACTCCTGGTACAGGTGTTAATCATGCGTGCCTTGGTATAGGTATATGTTTCATACCATCCTCGACACGAGGAATCTGGTCGTAGAAGTTCCCCCAGATATGAGGGTGCAGTTAATGTTTATTGATTTATTCTTGGTATAATTCTCAGTGCTGGTCTTATCACCCCCACATTAGGTATAATTGAATACCACCTCGGGCAGAGACTTCTCTAACGAATGTCACTTAGCTTGATATTCAACATTTCAAAGTAGAAATCTCCTTAAAAGGCTATAATGTATTAAGTTATAGGCAAGTTCAAATAATAACAAAAGTCAATCAATTTGACATCACCCATCCAAACACCGATCGGTTCATTGTCCAACTTCGATGATCTCGTCAATGAGAGTTACAGAGAGAGGAGGGAGGGTATTTCTGTAATTTAGTGCATAATGATTCGATCGTTGTAGGTCGACATCGAACAAGCTGGTTGTAATCTTCGAGTCGGACAGCACGGTGCAGAAGGCCGGCTTCTCCGCGACGTTCATGAAGGAGTTCGACGAGTGTGCATCCATCGAGCACGGCTGCAGCCACTCGTGTGTGAACACGCTGGGGGGCTACGAGTGCGCCTGCAACATCGGGTACGAGCTGCACTCGGACGGCAAGAAGTGTGAGAGTAAGTTTGCTCCCAACTAATTACTTATTGGTATTTTGTGACAATTTTAAGACTAGGCGTTGTTCTTGGCCATAAATGTTTGAAATGAAAAGAACATAGAGATATATAATGGGTCAATCGGGGTTTGTATAGTTCACAACGCTTGACATGAGTTAGATTAGACAATTCAGAAATGACTAGGTATGTCACTTGCACTTACTTACTTCATACTGAGTAGCGGGTATTCTTCGCTGCTAGGGTTATTGTTGGCCGGTTTTGCGTCACCCGGCCGCAGCAAGTTGAGTTACCTGGTCTCTACTAGGAAAGCCAACAACTTGCTGATGTCTGCGCGGCGCAGGCTTCCCGGAGTGTCCTCGGTGACTTGAAGTTTTTGTTTCGTTGTTCCGGCACGATGCTACACTGTATAGTACGTCTTGTGACAATCCAAAAAAAAGGTTTTCCTTTTCAGGTTTAGCAGCCTACGGGAGTATCTCGGATTATGTCGGGCTCCGAGAATGCCTCCCTTGATTACCTACAGTTTTAAGTTATTGCCCAGTATTTTTATGGAATCTTGTAGTATACTGCCGAATCCACGATCGAATTTGGCTGAAGGGCAGTGGGATAATTGGCTCGGGTCCTACAGGGTTATTCATCCGAACCTCTCAGTACCAGTTCATCAGCTGTGTCATTCACCCCTGGATCCACTGTGTTCCGTTATCCAATGAAGAGCAATATTATTTTGATTGTTTTTACTTACTGCCTTAAAGAGATTGTGACACTGCAGAGTTAGCCCTGAGATGTGTTTTATCGTGATCGTAGATATTCCTTTACTTTGGTCAGTTATCTGTCTCTATATAGTACCTACCGCCGTTGTCGCATGGATGATACCTTCACTTTCTGCTTGGAAATTGGAGTTATATTCACGTTGGTTTATATTGGAGTCGTTGTTCCATAACTGTCAAATGTGTCCAATCAAATTAAGATTTTCATCGGTTGGAAATAATCCTAGTGCACTGTAAAGGCTTCTATGGGCTTCATGATATGACTATGATATCCAGTTGCCAGCCCTTCGGATCGAATTGACATTGGATAATCTGTCTCCCAAAAAAGATGCAACTACGCTACATTTCAAGGTTAAACATTTTCCATGAGGCTCTGCAAACAGCAACTTCAGAAGATAACAATTTAATAATAAATAATAAATAATAATAAATATCTGGGACATTATTGCACACATGGTCATCTGACCCCAAACTAAGCAAAGCTTGTAATATGGTTGCCAGAGACTGATATACATACATATATATTTTTAAATACATACTTAAATAGATATTAACACCCAGACATAGAACAAACACAAATGTTCATCACACAAATGTTTGTCCTAGATGGGAATCGAACCCACGCCCCCAAGCACAGAAAGTAGGATCACTACCAACTGAGCCACCGAGGCAGTCAATAGTATCTGTCCCCACTGGGCCAAACCATTTTATAATTTAATACGTTGACCAACTGACAGACGCTTGCGGAGGAGCACTGTACGCGGCCAACGGCACCATTACGTCACCATCCTTCCCCGAGTTGTATCCGCCCTCTAAGAACTGCCTCTGGGAGATCGTGGCGCCCCCGCAGCATCGCATCACGCTCAACTTCACGCACTTCGACCTGGAGGGGAACAACATGTACCAGCAAGTAAGTTGCTTTAGTTTACAGATACTCAGTCATAAGTTACAGTCTGCGCTTGCAGGTTTAGGCACAAAACGCATTATAAGTAGCATGGTGTTGAGTAGATCTGAAGTTGGTAGGGAAAGATAAATATCCAATTTCCCTGAGCTCTATCCCTTAAAATATCTATAATCAAAAAAGTATTTATGCCAACATAACATCACATCACACTCGGATCCTGAAATTCACAAAAAGTCTGTGAGCCCACAAAGTCTTATCTACGTGTCATGGCATCATCTTGAAATGCTGTACTGGCAGCATGTCGGAAAATATATGGAAGCCCAGTGTAAATAAGTTTGGTACCCACAATTAGCCGAAAGTGTAAGAAATTCCTTCATTTCGGTACCAATATTTAAGGAATTTTTATCATGCCTTTAATTTCCAAGCCAGCATGGCATCATCACTAATAGTTGCACTCTTGCAATTTGAAACAAAGTTCATAACTTGAAACCGATTCACAGATCACAAAACACGAACCATCGCTACTAAATCTCAAACTGCATAAATATTGTCCATCCATTTTAGACCAGAAAATTTACAAACACCATGATATCCACTTACACGTATACACAATAACGGCCCCTGCGTCCGTTTCGGTCCCGTGGTGTGCAAAGGAGCCAAGAGAGGACCCCCTACTGGTATCTTAATACGGCTTTAATTATAATGTGTTGTGTTATCTGTTTCAGGAATGTGAGTACGACAGCGTGAGTGTGCACTCGAAGCTGGCGGACGTGTTGCGGCGGCACGGTGCTTACTGCGGGAGCGCGCTGCCGCCGCCTGTCACCTCCGACGGGAACGTGCTGCGCGTACAGGTCGGTACTGTTCCAGGAATGTGAGTACGACAGCGTGAGTGTACACTCGAAGCTGGCGGACGTGCTGCGGTGGCTACTTGCGTTCAGGCAAGCGTGTGGTGTACGTGTGTAGGTAAAGTGTGGTGTTCTCATGTGCAGTTCACATCGGACGGGTCAGTGCACCGCACGGGTTTCGCGGCGGCGTACTACATCGACGTGGACGAGTGCGCGGAGGACAACGGCGGGTGTCAGCACGAGTGCCACAACACGCTGGGTGGTTTCGAGTGTGCCTGCCACAGCGGGTTCACGCTGCACCCCAACAAGCGCGACTGCAAGGAGGGTGGCTGCAAGCATGACGTCACGCTGCCGCACGGCACTATATTTAGGTAACCCGGTGTCACTTCACTAATGTTCTCACATATATATGAAAACTGTTTATACCAACATTTAGACCGTAGTGGGGTAGGTCAGTAGAACATAATGGCGCTAACTTTATACCTAAGGTATAAGGGAATCCTCCCGAACCCGAAACGCTATTATTATACTATCTAAACACAATCGAAGACCAAACCCCCTGCCAATTCTAAGTCTAAAAATTTTCAAGGTTAGAGTGAATAGATTTCTTCTAGAGCAACGTGTTCCATCCTTAGCCACACCGTCGCTTACCATCAGGCGAGTTGGTGGCCAAACGTAGATCTATTCTATGTATATATTTAAAAAAATGTCTTATAATTGTTGTTTTACTTATTCAGGTTTTTGCAAACCAGCAATGTAAAGCGTACAAAATTCAGGGTTAATTTACCGCGTAGGTATAATATGACGCGAGCATGCGCGTACAATACTACGCGAGCTAAGTATCTAATACGAGGAGGTAGGTATAGGTAGGTACGCAGCGCGCCGCTGTTACAGTTACTGTTCAGTTACCTACTATTTATACAATACAGTCGGGTTATATTTATTAATAATTTAATTTACTTGTTGTATTGGGAAAAATGTGAAATTCTAATTTGAAATACATTTATCCTATATAATATACCATAAGTAGGTTCATCCATGTCGCCATGGGCTCTAACCGCCAAACTGAGTGTCAGAACTAGAACCAGCTAGCCAGCTCTAGAGCTCTACCACAGACCTGTGTAGGGTCTATGAAAGAGCTCTGGGAGAGTCGAGAGAGTCCATAAATGTAACATAAACGAAATGTCAAATACCATGACAAACTTCTTCGATAAATACCAGACACACAGTATACACAGATACACAGGGTAACGCATTCATATACACTGTACTTAGCCAAAAGGAGGTAATTTCACTCATCATTATGTTTTTTTTTTTACTATGGGACCAACACTGAAATCTGATATATTTTTTCGTGATCAGGGTTGGTCCCTTATAAAAGTTGTTCATAATGATGAGTTCTTCCCTTCTTTCGGTTTAGCATAGTCTATATGCGCAATCCTGATACCAGGACCACTTTGACTGCTGCAAACCCCATTTGACAAAATTTTACCCGATTTTGACCGACTCTTTGTAAATTTTTATTTGCAGTCCAAACTACCCAGCTGCATATCCTTCAAGGAAGGACTGCGTGTGGCAGTTCTCCACCACGCCCGGACACCGCATCAAGCTGATCTTCAATGTGTTCGAACTGGAGCCCCATCAGGTACTGCTCGTACATAACTAGCAACAACCCACAACTTTATACGCGTCTACGTTCCCTCCTCGCTGGTGTTTTGAACTTCAACATTTCAGCAGATCGTGATAACACTGGCTAATATGGTACATAATAATAGTGAAATCGAAATAATATAAACACGAAATACTACCTAACTCACTGACTGACCTATTTACCTATAAATTCGGCAAGGTCAACGTCAGGTACCCGTATAGCTCCTTGCACCAGCTGGGCGAGATCTAACGTAAGAACAGCTCTCGCATCTTTCTCCCGTCTCGAACACAATACCTACCTCGTCGTAATTGAACGAATGCTACTACCCTTGAGGTCAGAGATTGCTTGTAGGTGTTGAAAATTTATATGAAAATGTACGTGTACGAAGTGTCAGGCACAGAATAAGTAGTTGTTTATAATGAGCATGTTGTCGTGTTGTACAGGAGTGTGCGTACGACCACGTGACGATATACGACGGCGCGTCGGCCGAGGAGAAGACGCTGGGTCTGTTCTGTGGCAGCAAGCTGCCGCACCCCGTGGTGGCGAGCCAGAATCAGATGTACGTCGTGTTCAAGTCTGACGGTTCCGTGCAGAGGAAGGGCTTCCTGGCCACACACTCAACAGGTACGCGTACAGGTACACGCACTCTCACGGTGCGTTTACACAGAAGCAGAGATAAGCGGGGGTGAGCCACCGCACTAGCACGGTATACTGGGGGCGTCTCATGTCTTCTGGCAGACAGCGCGACAGGCCAAGTGCGACCAAACATGGACCGTTTCACTAGTGATATGATTTATTTAATTGTTTATGCGGGAAACGCCACCGAAATAGCTGCCGCTAGGGTAGTATCTGCAAAAGTGCCAACCAAGAACTATTGTTTGAGGGGTGGCTTTTATTTACTTTCACATGTCCCGATGTCCGTCTGTCTGTAATCAAATCTTCCAAGTAAAATTTGACCCACTTCCCGTGTTCAATTCAGCTAAATTTGACATACTTGTCAAGTTCCGATGACAATATATGATGGTGACAGTGAGCTGATTTGATGATGGTGACGGTGGACAATCATTACTGTCCACCGTTGATCAGCACACCGTTCTGATCACTAACTTCATAAAAGCTTGGTTTGATAAAGATATTTTTCCATAAAAAAACTTGTTTTATAAGATTCAGGGATCGTTACGATGGGAATATTTAAATTAAACACCGATGTATTATATCTCGTATGTCCGCTCTCGTATGTTTAAATAATACTTAAAATCCTTAGCCTAGGTTGTCATACATAATAGTATGATATAGTTGACTCGGTCGAGAGAGAAGTGTGTGCAGACGAAGCACGTCGTATAGTGGGTTGATTGTGTGTGTGTGTGTGTACCCGCAGCATGCGGCGGGTACCTGGCGGCCACTGAGTCCGTGCAGCATCTCTACTCACACGCACGCTACGGAGACAACGCGTACGAGTCCCGCGCAGACTGCGACTGGAACATCGTGGCGCCGCCCAACCACTTCGTACGACTCTCCTTCCTCACCTTCGAGCTGGAGCCCGAGGCCAGCTGCAGATACGACTTCGTGCAGGTCTTCGGAGGCATGGAGGGCAGTGGAGGAAACTATGGCACCTTCTGTGGGACCAAGGTAACCTATCAGATATCTGCACCACATTTACTCATTTACCCAAAGGGTGTAAACGGGACCCTATTACTAAGCCTACGCTGTCTGTCTGTCCATCTGTCTTACCTATACGTATTAACGGCTGCATCTTTCGAACCGTGATAGACAGCCAGTTGAAATTTTCACAGAATATATGATGTTACAGCACGGATCGCGTGGGATTTTTTTTGTGCTTTCTTTTGTACTTTTGTAGTTAACAACGTATGTGGTGGTACGGAACCCGCAGTGCACGAGCCTGACTCGCACTAGGCCACTTTTATTTACTATTTCGGAGCAGTCATTACTTATAAAGAGTCAGTTCCTGCGCTTTGTAAATATAATGACTGCATATCGAAGCCAACCAACCATACTCTCAACGAAAACCTAGACTTGGATATTGAAATGGTAGGCCTTGACATGGGTGTTCACTCAGCTGCATAACGGTTTCAATAAAACTACTTGTACTTAATTAACTTTATAACATTTGTATAGACATCTGTCATCTAGTTTACCTGTAATAGTGCTTTTTGTAATAGTGTTCCGTGCCACTGACACTGCAAAGTGTTCGAAACGTCACGAAATAAAATAAAGTAAAATAAACGCGATATAATCAGTTACAAGTGTTTAATTTGAATGTGTACGATTTCCAGATGCCACCGGAGATAGTGAGCACATCCGAGGCGCTCCTCGTGAGGTTCAGGACGGACGACTCCCTAGTGTTTAAGGGTTTCTCGGCCTCCTACCAGATGGTGAAGCCGGTGTGGAGCGAAGAGGACAGCCTGGAGGGCGGGGAGGACGAGGAGGAGGAGGAAGACGAGCGTATGCCGCCTCTGGTGGTGGGCAGGCGAGGGCTGAGGGCCCCCGTGCCGCGGTTCGTGCGGCGGCCTGCGTGACGCTGGCCTCTGCCGCGACATCCGAGCCACCACCGGCGCCCGCACACCACCAAGCACCATCTGCTGCGGAACTAGCTGGAGAGCACGCGCGGTCACTTCATATCACGTCAATCACGTGTTGTCAAATGCTTGGTTAAACCGTATCAAGATTATTGCGGTTGTTGTTTATTCAACATAACTTTGTCCTACAATGCAGCGCTCCAGTCGGAGGAGGTAGGAGAAACGACCGCCAACCGACGGATGACCGATACTTACCTCGCATGACATTATACAAATTTCGTTACTCTTCGGCTACGCGTAAAAACAGAGTTCGCGACCAATACATACTTTAGTTGCTATTTTATAATCCGTTAGAAAAGTTTTAACGTCTAAACAACTGACATTATGACTGACCGCTCAGGCTGTGCGGAACCAAAATGAGAAACGGCACTATTACCTACTTACATATTCAGCAGGTGTTATTAAGTTGAAACAATATTATAAATGTAAGTAAATCCAGTAAAATGATATGTCGAGTAGTCAAGAAAAACGGGTTTTAAATGGCAGGTACTCTTAGGATACAGTCATTAAAATAATAATTCTTCCAGCTTAAAAAACACATTTTAAAATCTAACTAATACTGAAGTTTCCTGGTAACGATAATGGGGCAAACTATTAAAATTATTGCATCGTCTTGAATTAAGTTATTCGACGATTTGAAGTAGTTGAAAATCAAGTTCGAATATTCCGTTATACCGTTATACCAAGGTAATAAAAGCGTGTTAAAAATTAAATGTAAAAACCATAAACCTGATGAACTGACATAGAACTGTATGTACTGTGTGTGTACTGTTTTTGCGCTATATCGCTCGCACAGTAATGACGAAAAATATTTATCTACCCCCTATTAATATGCTCCAATATTTTATACAAATATAATAATATAAATTTCCTCGCGACTAACATTTTATTCGTAAAAATATTGTGTTTTTTACTCTTTGTTTTTACGAATGAAAATAAAAAGGTAGGTAAATTGAAATGAAGTTTCTGGAGATCCAAGGACCTATTTGGAAACTTCAATAATATTAAATGTGCAAGCAAGATAGCGCATTGTATACCGCTTTTTAATAATTATAATGTACGTACTTAATATGACAGTAACTTTTGTCTATGGTAACACTGAAATAGTGGAGATCTTTATTTTTTTACCAACTTCAAAAAAGGCGAACGGTTCTATGTTCCGCTGTATATTATATATTTTTAATGTTTGTTCACCGATTTATCCGCCAACTGTTGACCGATTGACCGATTTAAAAAAAATCTTTTGTATAGGGTATAGGTATATATATACTTCCAGTTTGGTCCCAATGGTCACCAAGTCAGGATCTGATGATGGGATCCCAGGGAAATCGAGGGCAACTCTAAAATTATATAGGCACGTTTTTCATATATTTTTGAAGTTGGTTTTGAATGTGATCAACTTGTAATATACTGTAATGCGGCATGCGGCCGAATTAATACAAAATGGACACTTATTTTTTCGACTGAATCAATAAAAATGTAAATAGAATCAAAATACTCATAGGTATAAGTAATTATAGAAAATGTATGCCTGAAAAGCATAATTTCATTACTTAAAATAGTGGTTACCGTGAACATTCTAAAAATAAAGTACAACCTGCATTAAGTTTGTAACTGTTATTTGCAAAGTATGCATAACGATGAGTACTTATAAAGGCTGCCATGACTTACGAGTAAGTACAATGATTGCCAAAGATTTACTTATAATACAATTTATTTAGTTATTTCAATAATCATTCCTATTGTATACCAATAATTAAGTACCTACTCAAATGTTAGAAATTAGATAGTGTTTAGCCTTTTCTGATATTAATAGAGAACGACGACTCACATATTTTTTGGGTCGAATAATATGAAATAAAATGTAAATTACGTCTTCGTAACTTTTTTATTAAGTAGTTGTCTTTTTATGCAAGGCAATGAAATAATGACAGTCATTTTATATTTGCAAAAATAAGTATAGAATGAGCAAGCGCGAAAGTGCAAGAACTGTTTTGTTTTAAACTATCCCGGTCACTAGTTACAGTTATATGATTATTTACGTGATATTTACCGTGGTAAGGTTGAGGAATGAGCTCCCGATATTTCAGCGCAGTTATAAGTACATGTACCATGTTCACGGGAAGACAGTCTTATCTGTCTGACTTCCCGTGAACATGGTGAAATATCGGGAGCGCCTTCCACAACCTTACCACGGTAAATATCTAAAATATCCCGTAAAATAAATCATATAACTGTAAGAATTCTTTGAATGCCCGTGTGAAACATCAAGTATAAGTTTATTCTATCATTAACATACAAATAGTGTGTTTAGTGACCTACAATATGAGTTGTCTGAACCCTGAATACTTGAATACTAATGTGTAAGCACAACACAAGATGCACACATATTAGTGCACACTACTGAGACAATATTTAAAGTTAAGTCGTTATTGTTTATAATAAATAAAAATAATTATTATAAGTATACCTTACTGATAAGTATTTAATTCATATCAAACTTTATAAATAAGTTGTCAGGGGTTTTGTGAATAATGTTTCCAAAATTATTTTATAAAACTACCTAGGTATTCGGTTTTAAAGGTTTTCATGATGTAATGGGATAAAAGACTGGAAAACACATTTTTTTCAGCAACAAAAAAATTGCCAGCGTGCGGGCAGAGTGCGTGTGTCGCAGGTCGCAGGGTTTTTTTTTAAACCCGGACACAAACGAAGCCCCGCTCGGGCGTTCCCCGGATGCTCTCTAAACTAGGACAAATCCGGATAAACCCGGACGGATGGCAACCCTTTCTAAAGTATCAGTGTAGCTATATTAATATTCATATAATCTTATCGAGTCTTCTATCCACATAACTAGGTACCTTATTCATAATAAAGGATTGTGTAACATAGGTAGGTAAGGTAGGTGCATGGGTAGGACCTACCTATATCTATACCTAGTACATGAACACCAATGGCTCTGTACCAGTTCAAGAAAAAGTGCCAAAATGACCTAAGTACCTAATTATGCAATGATTGTTTGTATGTCATTATGTATAATAATTTATGGAACTCTTTGTATATTACGTAAATAGTTATTAAAATATTTATATAAAAAACAGTGTAGGTACTTATTGTAGTGTTCTACATTAAAACAACACGAATAATTGTACTTGCAATCTGCTTTTATTGAACGCCGGATCTAACCTACAAATTGTCACTTGACAGATGATAGGGTTGTCACATCCATTGATACTAAATAGGGTTGTACAATCCTACAATCCCTCCCTTTCTTCATGACAAAAGATAATTTTAATTATGAATAACAATTTCAATATCAAACAAATAATTCTTACAGTATAATCATGCAAAATCGCCACATCCTATGTTTACACTAATATTAATTGAATTACAGTTTCCAAAAGGTTTAGTCATAGTTAGGTAACAAGTCATTATCAGTTGTTAATACAATCTAGTACCAGGCCTAACACAAAATCTTTATATTTAGCAGGAGCTCTACGGACTCTCATAGGTTTGTCTGTCTTAGTCTCAATATCGTCCTGTGTCGAGTCGAATCTTTCTCTTTCTTCACTTTTCTCTCTGTGCCCCATGTCTTTCCCATCAACACCCATACTTTCTTTTTCTTGCACTTCAATTTCTTCATCTCTTTGCACACTGAATCTAGTCATGTCTCTTTTCTTGATAGGCTGAAAGTAGGTAGAGTTCCTTTTCACAATTTTTCCATCCTGTGATTGAGTTGCTATTGAGTTTCCCGTTTTCCATATAACTGTGTGCTCTGTAGGTGAAAAACATGTAGACAACTTATTTTGTTTTGCTTGTTTGACTAGCACTTTATCTCCCACTTCAATATCAGAAACTTTACTGTGTCTTCTTTTGTCTGCATACTTCTTTTGCATATCTTTCTGATACCTATCTCTGTCTCTTACCTCCTCTTCTTCGTGTGTCTTTTCCATATTTATCAGTTCTGGTATCTTTGTCTTGATAGGTCTGCCTCTAAACATTTCTCCTGGTGGCACTCCAGTAGTGCTATGAGGTGTTGTGCGGTAAGCTGAAAGGTATGTTAGTAATTCTTCTTTCCAGTCCTTCTTCATTGCTTGAGCAATTCTTAACCTTCTTAGAACATTACGATTCTGTCGTTCAACCTCTCCGTTAGCTTGTGGCCACAAAGGTGTGCTGTGTCTAAGCTTTATGCCGTGTGATGTTAAATATTGCACAAAACGTTTGTCAATGAAAGCTGGTCCATTATCACAGATTAAGCAGTCCATAATACCTTCTCTGGCTATGATTTTTCTCAAAGCATTTATAGTGTTTTCAGCCGTTGGATTTTTCATGATTTCTACCTCATAGAATCTGCTGTAATAATCTATAATAAATAACAGATAGTGGCCTGACGGTAATGGTCCGAGAAAATCAATTGCCACTTGTTCCCACACTTTGTTTGGAAGCACGGTCGACACTAATGGTTCTGGTGGCATCGCTTTTCTTACTAATCTACATCCATCACAGGTGTCAGTCCAATACTCTATATCTTTATCCATGGTCCGCCACCAAACCTTTGATCTCAGCTTACTTTTCATGCCATTTGCAGAGATGTGACCCTCATGTCCTATTTCAAGTATTTTACCAGTCAACTCTTTGGGTATTATGATTCTGGATCCTCTCAATATTATCTCTTCTACAACACATAATTCCGTTTTTATGAGCTCATATTTTCTCAAGTCTTTTGGCCATTGGTTTTTCTCTACGGCTTTCTTTACGTCTGTTAGTTCTTTGTCTCTCAAGGTAGCTTCTCTCACCTCTTCCACAGTCACTGCCGGGATAATTGTTTCAATCAAGCCTAGCAACAACATCTCATTTTTATCTTCAGTTGTGTCTGGTTTTCTGTTAGTGTTTAATAGCCTTGATAATGGATCTGCAATATTGTTCTTGCCTGGTTTGTATATTACCTTGAAAGTGTATGGTTGTAATCTAAGCACCCACCTTTGGATCCTCGCACACGGTCTTGAGTTTGGTGAATAGATGATCTCAAGTGGTTTATGATCAGACACAATGCTGAATTGTTTCCCAATGAGGTACATGTATAGGTTTTCACAAGCCCACACGATGGCAAGTGCCTCCTTCTCTGTTTGAGAATATCTTTGTTCAGTGGATGATAATGCTTTACTAATGTACTTTATTGCAATTGGCTGAATTTTCCCATTAATTGATTGATGTTGGATAAGCACAGCGGCAATTCCCACTGGACTCGCATCGGTTATCAATGTAGTTTCTGCTCTTTTATCATAGTAGCCCAAGGCTGGTGCTTGTGCAATCAAAGTCTTTAATTTGCAAAACACTTCTTCATGTTGTTTGCTCCATATAAATTCAGAATCTTTTTTGGTAAGTTGCCTCAGTGGCTCTGTGAGCGTGCTAAAGTTGGGTATGAATCTGGCAGAAAAATTCACTAACCCGAGGAAGCTTCTCACTTCTGCCTTGTTCTGTGGTGACCTGAACTCCTTCACTACTTGCTGTGATGTACATGTAGGTGTAATGCCTCTCTGGGAAAGGTGGTGACCCAGAAAGTTTATCTCAGTTTCACCAAATGAACACTTCTTTTTATTTAAAGTGATACCGCTCTCGCTTAACCTGTTAAGAACCTTTCTGAGCCGGTAGTCATGCTCCTCTCGAGTTCGACCTCCAATTCTAATGTCATCTTGGCTATTTGCTACGCCCTCAATGTCTTGTAGCAGCTGGGAGATGATTCGTTGAAACATTTCACTTGCACAACGAATGCCAAAAAATAGCCTTTTGTATCTGAAGAGTCCAGCGCTACAGCTGAACACTGTGATGTTTCTGGAGTCCTCAGACAGCAAAATTTGATGGTAGCCCCACTTAATATCAATTTTTGAAAAGTACTTACAACCATTAAGGTCATCCAGCAGTTCTTCAAAAGTGGGAAGCGGTACCCTCTCACGCAGCACAGCTTCATTTGCCCGTCTCATATCGACTACTAGCCGGTATTGTCCCTCTTCATTTTTTTTAACAATGTGCGAAGGTGAAACACATGGTGTTGGTCCTGTCACCGGTTCAATAATATCATTGTCAAGAAGTTCTTGTATTAAGTCTTTTTCTATTTGTCTTATATTAAATGGTTGTCTCCTAATCGGTTGGGCAACAAGTGGTACTTTAGGATCAATCGGTATTTTAAGCTCATAATCTTTAAGTTTACCTACCCCGGAGAACAATACAGGGTAAAGCTCAAGTACACTGTCTTTCGTCAGATGAGTGGTAGCGGGCTCATTAAGTGCTGACATGACCGATTCAGGCCCCACTCGTAGAAGCCCCAACTGAATGGAAGTGTCCCGTCCCAATAATGCCGGCCCTTTCCCGTTGTACACCAACACTGATGCTGTTACATTTAATTTGGTGTCGGGTGAAAACAAATTTGTCTGAATAATACCTAGCTTTGGAATTTCTTTTCCCCCATACGCATAATACTTCTGTGACTTGTTATTTACAACTTTGCACTTTAAACCACATCCTAAAAGTTTTTTAAAGAGTTTTTTGTCAATTATATTAATCATTGCACCGGAGTCTATGATGAACTGGCAATCCTGGTCGCATATTTTGATGTTACACTTGTTATTAGCTGAGTTTATTATCGGGAACACAGACTGCACACAGTCTTCTTCATCACCCTCCCACTCATTGTCTGATCCACTCTCGCTGCTGGATTCTTCTTCTATTACATATTTCACATACTTTTTCTTCCCTTTTTTCTTCGCTTTAACCTGTGTTTTGCACTGCTTTTTAAAATGGCCTTTCAGTCCACATTTCTCACAACTTTTGTCTAAGGCTGGGCATGAGGAGTCTTTCGCGAAATGCCCCGTGTTACCACATCTATAACATTTTCCTCCTTTAGGTTTTATAACATTTATTTCATTTTCATGGGTTTCTGTAGGTAAAGTCTCACCAACCCTGCATGCACTGGACATTAGCTTCTCCATTTCAAAAATCCTTGCTACTTCCAGTAACTTGTCCAAAGATAGTTCTTTCTTAAGGAACTTCCTTTTTAGTTCCATGTTGTTGCATTTTTCAATTAATTGATCTCGTATTGACTCATCAGGATTTGTGAATTTGCAATGTCTTGCTTTTCTTCGCAGGCGAAGCGCGAAGCTGTCGGCCGTTTCACAATCCTCCATGTTTAAGGATCGAAAAATCTGTCTTTCGTAGTTAATATTTACTTTTGGCGCAAAGTAACGGTTGAGTTTGGCCACCGCTATTTCAAACTCGTCTTTTCCATTGTCTTCTTCGCAGTCCCCCAATCCTTCGAATATTTCTTGAATATCGGGACCTGCTTGGTGCAACAGCCGTGCCACTTTCTGTTTAGTGGATAACCCGATCTGTCCCTCCAAATAGTAGTTGAAATTCCGCATCCATGCTCGCCACCTTTCGTTGACCGAGTTCGGTTCCAAGTATGGCTCGAATTTTGGCCCTGCAGCGCCGACCGCATATTCAGCGACTGCCATCGCCTTTTTCACGTTGATTTATCCTCGTCGCCAACTAAATTGTAGTGTTCTACATTAAAACAACACGAATAATTGTACTTGCAATCTGCTTTTATTGAACGCCGGATCTAACCTACAAATTGTCACTTGACAGATGATAGGGTTGTCACATCCATTGATACTAAATAGGGTTGTACAATCCTACACTTATGTTATTTTTAATAAAATATAAAGAAATCTAATGTTGTTTAATTTTACATTTTCGCGAGTCTTATGTACAAATGCAAGCTGTAATAATGGTAAATCAATTACTTATTATAAATTATTCAATGATTGTGAGCACAAAAATTCACATGTCATTTCATCATCATCATTATCAGCCTATTATGTTCCCACTGCTAAAACTAATTAAAATCTCAAGATTATTAAATACCTACTAAAACAAAGTAATATGAGTGAAAATTATTTATTATAATTATTGGGCGACCCACAGTACAAACGTTTGGTGTAGAGCCTACACCAAATGCTTATTGTAACTACCATTATTCTTTTTACTAGTTCTACAAACGCACACTTCAATATTGAGCGCACTGCAAACGATGTGGTCAAAATGTATACGAATAGACGACCGAGGGGGGAGGGGTGTAAAAGCTAAAGAGGAAACTGTAGGTATAACGCTTCTATTTATTTATTTTTTCTGGGGTAAAAGCACAGGGTAAAAGCTATGCTTGCACCACAGAAAAAATCAAACTTCAGTGGCTGACACCCACCTGACACCACTTTGGCAATTCCATTCCAAAGAAAGAGAATACAATAGAAGATTCCATTCGCATCTTGACTGCCTTGACTTCTGCCGCCGCTGCTGTCTTTCTCACTCATAGATTTCGTAGCAAAAAAAAAAATAGGTCTATGGGCTAAATAGGAAAGAAGTCTGGAGGCAAAAATTACAAAAAAATTGGAAGAAATCTTAAGTTTAAATATAAAATAAATATGTCAACTCTATTTAAACTGTCAACTGTCACAAGTCAATGTCAATTTTGATATTTTCGTCAATGCTGCCATACCTGGTTGTATCTTGCGGTATTAAGGAAAAATTTAAAATTCAGGGAAATTATATCAGGGAGGAAAATCAGAAACCCTGTATTTTCTTAACCAACTTTTATGTAGTTTAGCGATCTCAGAAAAACAAGGAGAGGATTTGGTATACCTATAATTTTTCCCTTCTGCTGAGTTACATGAAACAGGCTTAGGTCTCGAATTTCCTTTGAGTATAGATACCGTTGTGTAAAAACTAGTGGTCACGATTGTAGTTTATTTTTTTAACAAGCTTGTCTCGAAGCTGAACTCGTAAAAATTGTATTGTAGGTACATGACAATTTGTTGTTGTTACGTTACGAGGTGAATATTGATTAGAAAAAAAAACGATTTTACTGTATCACCAGGTCATCAATCACGAGTTGTGCATAACAAGAAAACAAACTTGATTTACCAATCACGAGTTGTGCATAACAAGAAAACAAACTTGATTTCTTTTCTGTATGAAACGTATGCCGCGTATGCGTACGTACGTATGGGAAATTTGTAAAATTAGACCTGGCAGGCCGCTGTTTTCTATCTTTCAAAAGTTTTGTTGGAGCATCTTCATCTTCATTTTATTTATTTTCGCTCAGTTTCACTGCACCTCCCAGCGTCTTTTTGACCTAAAAATCAATTACACGTAACAACACGCGTTAATATTAAATTGAAATGGCTGCGTTGGCGTTTAAAGTTAAAAGTAAGAACGGTCAGCAGATTTTGAAAGATTTGACCTCTGATAGCTCAGTAGGAGAATTAAAAATGTTTTTATCAAGTATATCGGACGTGAGCTTAGAAAGAGTGTGTGTTCTGTGTGGGTATCCTCCGAAGCCAATTGATACTAGTGATGATAATAAGACGCTCAGTGAGATTGGACTAAAAACTGGTGAAACACTTATTGTAGAAGAGAAAACTCCAAAGACTGAGGCGACCAAGCCTCCTGAACCTAGGCCTGAGAAACAACCCGTGGAGAATGGAGCCTCACATGAAACAATAGGACCATGTAGACCAGGCATTCTTATGAAGAAAGTGGTTCCTTCTGATAATTCTTGTTTATTCACCAGTATAGGTGAGTCTTTTGTTTCGTTCAAATGTTTCAAAGCTTGCTTGCTAACTGGTAGGTTTCCCTCGCGCGGGGACCACCAGCGGCTTTGCTCGCGCTGTGAAGTGATGTACACATCAATCCTCCCACACTCCCCACCACTGCTGTCCAGAATCCATCCTGCTTCCTCTCCCTTCTAGCCCAAGTTCTGGTTCTCATTCCATTTTCACCACTCTCCTATCAACCCCTGGGCCCGTCGTCATGTCCACTTCCATCTCATTCCATGGGCAGTGGTTGACATGCATACACCTTATTGCTTGGATCTTCTGCTGAAAACAGATCCAGCCCACTATTCTGACTATTGTCTGGTAAAATTTGTATCCGTTGACTCCCTGCCCGATCTCAGCCCTAGAGGCACTTGGCGGGTGGCGGGCAGATACAAGTCGGAGGATTGGAATGAGATGTGATCTTTTTTCACATTTGACTGAAGATAATTGTGTGAATATTCCTTGCCTTCTGTCTGGGTTTAGCAATCTATACCTAGATATAAACTTATACACCATGTTGACTATTTTATGCCATTCTGGCTAACTCAATAATTGTTCTTCAGCAACTGACCAACAAATATTAATTGTTAATTAATTAACTGATGTTTATTGTGTTTGCAGGTTTTGTGCTGAATGGCAATATTGACACATCGGTGCACTCGCTGATGCGGCAGATCATAGCAATGGAGGTAGCGAGCGACACAGAGACATACAATGAGGCGATGCTCGGCCGACCCAACGCGGAGTACTGCGCCTGGATACAGCAGCCCAGCTCCTGGGGCGGCGGGATAGAGGTACTTACTGTTACAAAACTCACTCATACAAACAAGGGAGACATGGTGAGGCAGAGTGGCGGCTGCAGACGCATCTGGCATGAATATACTGGATGCCTTTAGTCAAACTCACACAACAGATGAATATCCGTCCCTTTGTTTAGCATGTAGACTATTATTTATTTATTTAATGCACTTATTACACATTAAATAACGGCAAAATAGGAGAACTAAATATAAAATACCTAAAACCAGTGTATAACCCTATTTTTTGTGAATAAATTGCATTTCATTTCATATAAATTATGTAGAAATGCACAAATGGAGGACAATTAGTTAGTGTTATTGGAGATCTACCTGTCACCTGAGGTGAGGCATTATGTGTGAGAGATCACCATAAATTATTTTTAATATGGGAACGCACTAGATGCCTCACCAGTGCCTCCACCTACCTCCTACCCTAGTGTGATACTAACATTCGTTTTTGAAATGAAAGTATTTTCTAACCATTTCTAGTTTGGACTACTGTAAATTTTTCTATCGGACTGTATGTTAAATCGACACTGCTTTATGGTTGATATTCCAAAAATCCGTATGAAGTGCTTTGATTCCACTTTTATTGTGCGAACTGCTAGTCTGTCAAAAGCGCTGCTTGTATGGGTGAATCAGTTTCTTCTAGCCAGCATGCTCCATCGTAAACAGCATCATCGCTTAACATCAGGCAAGTTGGCGGTCAAATGCAAAACTAGCATTAAACTAGAAAATATAAATTATAATTATATTATTTGAATGTCTGTTTCCTTGGCACTCTCATTGAATGTACATGGGAGTAACGGTAACTCAAACAATGAGGATTGCTCGGCCCATTGTATTAAGACATGTCAAGATTAAATATGATTCCTGTTTCAGGTAGCAATACTGTCTCGCTTCTACGGTTTGGAGATGGCAGTTGTAGACACAATAAACTCCATCATCAACAGGTTCGGAGAAGACAAGAACTACGGCCAGAGAGTGTTTCTACTGTTCGACGGAGTACACTACGATCCTTTGTATTTGGAGCAGTCAGATGTAAGTATGTCAAACATGATCCCCGGGCTAACATGCGTCACTACATATACTGAGACAGGCGTATATGAAACCGTAGGCACCTTGTCACATTCACGCTTGACAAAGTGACGTCGCGGTGCGCATGCTAGCCTGGCAGATATTCGTATGTTCAGTAGTCACTATGGAAATGAACCATAATATACACCATGAGACCATCGACATTGAAATGACTATGTCATTGTTGATCCTGACTGTTGCGGTATTGTGTAAACATTGTGTTATTATAATAATAAAGAGGCAATGTTTGTAGCTAGTTTGTATGTGGGAGGTAACTAACACTAGTAAAATAATCACTAAATAGAAAGCTACACTATTCCAGCAGGCCTAGCACGGGCCGTGGAAAAATTGTTTTTCCACCGTTTTTTTCCGCGTGCAGACGCGACAGAGCTAGAATATGGATGCGTTTGTCTCTTTCTAGCAGGATAAAAATAGCGAAAAAGACAATCTATCCACAGCCCGTGCTAGGCCTGCTGAGTGCCATAAGATGATGATAAAAGATAGATTTATAGTGTAGACTGGATTAAAGGATGGATGCAGGGCTGGGCTAGTGAGGGTGAGACGGAAGTAGAGTGGATTTCTATACTATACGAGGCGAAGCCGCGCGGGCAAGCTAGTAATTACTAGTGGATTAATGACTGCATGCAAGTTGCATGCCTCACCATCATCTCAGATCACATTTTTACTTCTTTTCTGTCTGCGCAGGGGAAATACATCATGTTCTCTAAGCAGGGGTCAGTGTACGAGTTATCGCTTCCCCCCTCCTCCCCCACTTGGATAAAGTATAGAGTTATTGTGGTAGAGCTCTTTTGTAAGGTCCGCCTGGGGAAGTACTACACTTTTACCAGTTATTCAACCATGAAGCAGTAGTGTGCAAACATTACTGTGTTTCAGAAAGAAATACACATATAGAGATTTAACATGTGATATCTCAGTGGCATTGAACTGTTATATAAGTATGGGTACGCGTGACGCCAAGGATTCATAGACTTGATTGTTCATGGTGACGCTTACCACTAGGGGAGCGAATTGTTCGTCTCGTTACTCAGTTGCATTTAAAATAAAAAGTTAAGAAGGACAGACGTTGTAATTATTTTTTAACTCTGGAAAACAGTGATATAGACCACAGAAAAGATAAGTAAATAGAACGGAAATGAGAAGGAATATCTGTCGCCAGGCATTATGACAGAACCTTGATTGAACATTCTTATTTAGATCAACGTGTCGAACTCCGCGTCACAGTTGCTAACTGATTTCGAATGACTGACGTTTCGTTTATATGGGTGCAACTGGCTACAACAAATTTATTACAAAAAAAATACCTTGACTGACGTTCTAATTTAAACAATTGTTTTTCTTCTGTGGCATAGACACTTAGATAATAAAACTATTGTTCCAGGGTGGCATGCAAACAATATTCCCAGCCGAAGACGAGCACATCTACCGTGAGGCGGAGCAGCTGGCGCATGAAGCCAAGTCCTCGCGACAGTTCACGGACCTCAACAAGTTCACGCTCAAATGTATGATCTGCGACAAGTTCCTCACGGGACAGGCGGAGGCACAGAAACACGCGAAAGAAACCATGCACACCAACTTCGGGGAGGTTTAGCAATCCAGCTCCCCCTTGTAGGTATCCTAGACAAATGCACAAACTATGAGGACGCGCCCCACTCTCTCTCGTAAAGCTGAGCACTCACTGTCGAACCGTTACTTTATCATAGTGTTCAATCATGGTTGTGTAACTTGCCGCGATCTGAATTTAGGTTCGTGGTGTAATGGCGTGTTTCCATTAAAGCAGAGCTGTAGTGAAATAGCGATGGGTGTTGAAGCGGAAACGAGCGGAACTGTGTAACGGAGATGAATAAGCTGTGTGAATCAATCATCGAACCGTTAAAGTAATGGTTTAAGAGTGAGTACCCGGCTTAACATCCCTTACAACTTGAATGTTTGGTTCTTGCAAGTTAATGTTATAGTGCGTGTGCCGACACTAACACAAGAACATTGCACACTTGCACTGTGAGCTGTTACGAGGATGTGTGAGGCGTGTCGTCGTGGATTCAACTACCATACTTGTAGTATGACCATCGCACATCATATCAACTCCACACAAAGTAAACATTATAAAGCCTAGCATTGAAACGTGAGCTCTTTTTCATGTTACATATAGCAGAATGTTAACTGATGAACATCTAGTAGTCACAAATTATCATACGTTCGCTTATAAGTTTCCTGTGGGCTCAAACAAAGTTGATATTCCAGTGAGTGAAGTCGGTGTCAAGTGGGTACGGTGTGCGGAGGCCTTTATTTAGTTTGTTGTGTCCACTTGTAGAGTGAAGCTGGTTACGATGTTTTCTAATATTTGGTGTTGCCATTGTTTTTCACTTTTCCTGAGTTGACGGTGAAAAGTCTCTCATCATCTGCTTATTAAATTGGCTTTCAATGACGTAAGCATTGTACGGCGTCATTTATAATATGAATGTGCTGTGAATGTGATATCAAACATATTTGTAACGGACCGCCCTCAGGATTGCGTCCTGATATGACAATAATACTATACACGCTAACAACCTGATTTAGTTGCTTTCAAATACTATGTAGCTTCCTGTAGACAACTGTAAGGTCCATCATTTGCCCAGTAGAGGTCTACAAGTTGATTGTAATGTACTTCAAAGTAATAAATTTAGTTAATTATATAACTAATTAAGATAAATACATAGTTAGCACCGTACATTGACACTTCACTCTTGAGAGTAACAAAACCTAATCAAGCGGAAGTATGTTATATATATACTTGCTACTGATAACACAATTTATTATCAACATTTTGTGTAAATCAATAAGTTGTCAGAGGCCTCCTGACTCTCTCTAGATGACCAACAGTTAGACTGATACTGTGGGCTGAGCTGCCCAACATATTACGTCTTAAATAAACTGGCATGCTAATAATAGTCCGCTTTATTTTTAGCCAGTAGCGTGGCAACACCATAAAAGGCCACCACAGACTACAGACTTTTAGTCGGGCAATTCGGTCTTTCTCTATTTAAACTTGCGCACAATATTGTAATTTTTACTTTTAGCAGTTTAAATGCGCATTTGACTAAAATCCTTCATTTGTGGTGGACTTAAATCATAGATTTTATTTTACTACTTTTTAGTAAGTAGTTATTTAATGATTTTATTTTCATTTCAAATTAAATCGTGTACAATGAAAAATAAAAATTGGTTAATAATCAAGTAAGTACCTACTCTTATTATTAATTTGTCACGGCGAATGTATGAATTGTAATTTTAATTTGAGAGGTAATTATTATCTCTGTCTCTACATAGCTTAAAATAAAGTCCCATTCCGCGTCCTGTCTGTTTGTATATCCTCTAACTTCTCCTTATCATGCAACGGATTTTGATGCGGTTTTCACCATCAGTTAGATAGGTTTTCACGGAAGGTTTATATAATCACACTATTTGGATGGATGAATTGATGTTTGTTACTCAATCACGCAGAAACTGTTGGATGGATTTGGTTGAAATTTGGAATATACATTGTTTATGTCCTCGATTAACACAAATGCTACTTATCATCAACATCATCGATCGCAGCTAGTTATATAATAAAACTTACACCCGAGCGAGGCTGGGGCGGGTCGCTAGTTATGTATTTACTCGTAGTTATATTAAATATGTACATATTTAGTTTGTACTTTAGTTGATATTATACCAATGTTCTGTGCAGTTTGTCAGTTTGTGTTTATATTTTCTTTTACTCCTTTAAATACAAACATTTGATAAGCAAATGTATGGATTGTGGCAAACTATAGATTGTATATTAAAAAGTGTTGCCACCTCAACAATGAGTCGTGTTCTTGTTAACATGTTACCTATAACAGGTGTAAGTATTTGGTGTTTTAGAACTTTACATGTTCAAGTGGACACACAACAATCGTTTATATTTAGTGTAATTTTGTTAGTGACTTTATAAAATCAGATTATATTATTATTTAATTTAATTATTAGCACTTTTTGAGAAAGGTTCCTAGTTTTAATATTACGGTCATCAAAATCGACACTTGCTCACAATTATGTAAACTATATTAGTGATCATTCATTTTGTCTTAGTATAGGCTTTTCAAAAACCTTTTCCCCTTTATAAAAGGTGTTCTAATTCCCATCGAGTGCAGCCCTCCACTCAACATTTTGAGAATACTAAACGGTATCTACTTATGCCACAATAATATGTGAAATGTAAGGCACTGGGAGAAATGATGCAAACCCTGTTAACATCACTTTAGCCTTGACTTCACACCAACATAGTTTCAAAAACGTAGGGTTTGTCTTCGGTTCTTTGCGCAGAGGGGAATATAAAACAAATGTTCGTGATACTGCATTGCTGAGTCGCACTCAGCTGACATGTTAGGATCTGGTTGTAACGACGGCTGAGACTCACCGGCCGTTATATCCGCGGGCTCACTTCCATAGCTCCTATGAAAATATACTTGAGGTAGCTTTTATCATTATAACCAGATTCTACTGTAGAGTATGTGTAATGCTCATTACGAAAGGAAGATGTAAATTAGCGCTAAACCCATTGTTGGTATGTTTTATAATTGATGAAATATGTAGCACATGCCTAATGTTATGAACTGGCTTATACCTATATTGAAATGAAGGGGTTTGTAAAAAGGAATAAAAAGTGAATCTAATAAAGTTTAACTCTACACTAAACTAGTTGTTTTCTTACCTACAACCCTTCCCCCCCCCCCAACCCTACTTCCTACTTCCTACTTCAACTGATTCTATGTGAATATAATAAACATCGTACGTACCGCGTACCACGTACGCCATGTTGGCTCCATTTTATTAGTGCAATTGGACTTACACTATAATATAATTAAATGTTGTAAAATTATACAAAAATAAATTAACTGAGATATAAACTTTTAAAGTTTTGGATGTCCCGTCTCTTTCCCGCAAAGCGATAGCTAGCATGGAATTTGTGCACCACTACTGCCTTGTGACGTCACAAGACAGTATAGTGTGCTCTGTCTGTTGTATTTCTAATCAAATTTTAATAGTTTTTTCTCTATAAAAAGGCAATATAGCCTTTAAAAAATAATCGGTCATATAATCTAATACAGCACATTACGTGTACTTCCACTACAGTGTATCTATCATTCAGGTGTAGGATTGAAAGAAAGAAAAGGCTAATAAACGATTTATTCGATTTATTTTAACACAATAATGTACAATATCAATAAATATAGTCACATCGGCTATCTATCACTTGTGTCTCTATGATTCACTTTATACAATGTTGTCTTACAACATGTAACTACTACTTACACTTACAGGGAGGTCATTCTGATATAAATTGTGCATTTTATACAAAGGACGTTCTAAATAACGACACCTTTACTTGAATCACATTCCGATCGTATTCAGGGTTACACAGAACTGCCTGAACGTACGAGCATCTATGGAGATCTGTGACCTCCGTTATTAATCAGCTCAGCTTCGTCACTCGTTTATTACAACTTTACATATTATATTAACAGACCATCAATTCTGATTTTAGTCAATATTTTATGTCATAAAAATAAGTGCATACCCATTTTTTTTCATATAAAAGTGTATGACTCTCATACATTCAAAGATGTACTCGTACTTACCTAGTGTCATCAGAGCAACCAGCTTATTTGTAGAGCTGGATTATTGTATTATTTGAACAAATGTGGAGCTTTACGACTATCTCTTAACGCAGGCTCGAACAGCTCAGTGCAGAATATAACGCGTCGAGATACAGTTTGCGAACGCGCAACTTTTCCCAATCACCTAAACAGAATTGCTTAGGTATCTGTGAGGCCTCAGTCGACATTGTATAGTTCCACCACTACAGATAACTTGGTCGGCTGTACAGTTTATGATAATGCAAGGAGAGTGTGATTCAAGTCGTTCTCTATTATATGAAAGACTGCAACAACATTCAAATGAAATTCAAAAATCCTTAGAAGACTAGAACGTGAGCAAAATTATATTGCGTACATAATTGCTTTTAGTTTTAGTAAATTGCTAACATAAAAATATAATCAATAGATTTGAGTGCAGGAGCGTTAAGAGGGGTTTCACAGAATTCGCGCTCTCTTACTTACTCATATATAGATTTAGTACTTTTTACAAGATATAATGACTGAGTTTAACTCAGTAAAAAGGTCCAACTACAATTTCGTTGAATATAACAATTTAATTCAATCATTGTGACAAATTTCCGTTCGATCTAATTTATTAAGCCTAGTTTTTAGTTCGTAAAACATTAAAAAACTAGAATCATTTGGGAAAATGGATTGTGTGGATGAAAATTGTGATTTGCGCGAGCGTAAGAAAGTCAGGAACCTGAAGAAAACATGCTCAAAGCAATGTTTGACTTACATTAGAGTATACGCAGCTTACAACTAAATATTCCGAAGCTATTAAATATTTTTTACAAAACTTCGCAATTTCGCGGTGCTGGACAAGTCTAGACAAGTTTTAACTAAGATAAAATTTACAATAGTTTAACTCTCAAAAAATTTTCTCGCTTACACGCGTGATATTTCTCTTCAACGAGAAATACAGTTCCATTGTATGGAATAGATTAGCTTATCGAGCATTTCTGCATAAAGTAGAGATTATAGCTCATCGAGTGTTTATGGAAAGAAGGGGTATTATTTAAATACAATGTTATTTTAGTTTTACAAGTACCTTGTTGTCGAATACGAAGGCAGGGCCATAGGCAAAAAGTGGTGGCAATAATACCCCATTTCGCCGCCAATTTATTTTCAAAACAAAGTAGTTATGGGTACTCGAGCGTTTAATACATTTAAAAAAAGTGACAGAGATCTGACCTCGATAGTTTTCTAATGTTAGATAGGTACAGTTATTGTTGTATCATTTAATGCAAATGTTGTTATCATACATTAAGTGCGAAAATTTACTTTACCTACATACTTAATTAGTAAACTCTTATGATATTTAAAATCTCAATTCTGTACAAATTATAACATCTTTGCATTTTTCTTGAGTAACGTTTTCGTTAAATTATTGGAAATTTAGACATATTTAATTCAAACATCAGTCAAAATGAAGGAAAACCAAGTGACTCGACGGCACTAAAAAGTAAGATCCATAACATTTTATTCAAAAATAAACAATTACAAAAATAACATTAAAATGTTCGTCAATGATTTCGATTTCGCTTAAAACTAGTAAAAACAATTTGTAAATGTATCTCCGAAGGATCTCAAATGCCGAGGAAACGAGTGGACAGTTTGTCTATTATACTTATCACACAATTCTTTTCTATATTCAGAGCGTAAGAAGCGGCTGCTTCCTCTTAAATGCAGAGTGCTCTGCAATGTTCACATTATAGCT
Organism: Agriopis leucophaearia; assembly: GCA_949125355.1. NCBI lineage: Eukaryota > Metazoa > Arthropoda > Insecta > Lepidoptera > Geometridae > Agriopis > Agriopis leucophaearia. The sequence goes on from OX421270.1 coordinate 309,097, forward strand.
AACGACTTGAAACGGAAACTAGATGGAAAATATTTAGAACTACCTAAAATATTATGAAATAGATATTATAAAGAAATGATTTTTTAAAGTACTAGACATGTTTGATATAGTACATAACTGCAGACAAGGGAAATGATACATTGGTGAACCTTTTTTTTTTAAATAATACAGTTGTATATTAGACAGGTATTTCCCATCTAGTTTCAGTTTGAGGTCCCACAGCACCCGACACGGGGCCATATCTACTGCGGCTTGGCGAAGGAGAACCTCGGTAGCGATATTCCGAACTTGGTCTCGAGGCCAGTGAGGACGGGCAGTGCTACCTGGTAGCCGCCGATGTGGTGCGGCTTCTTCACTGTCTCCTCGATGGACGTGGCCACGTGCAGCTCCGAGCCGGACGGCCGTCTGCAACGGGGGATTCGGACGTTTAGAGTCAACGAAAATATTAGTTCCATGCATTTTATAGATGACCTTTTTCTATGGATGAGTAAAATTTTCTTGCCAAATTATGTCTACGTTCTTACTTACTTAATACAGTAATACAGACCTATGGATATTTTAATAAGCAAATATAACACACATAGAACGCCAGTAAAAAATTCTACCCAATGTGATTGACAGCAACATGTCATCTCTCATTTTCTTGTTGTCACTGGCATCTGTCTGTCTCTAGTTGACATGCACACTGGTTATAGTGCAGCCAACTTATCTAAGAATGGAAAGGGGGAGCCACCCACAGCACTCTCGTATCAAACTGACCTGTTACCTCCGTTTGTATATATTTTCATGGGAGGCATGAGTTATAATTCTATATATACCTTGTTTGTACAAACAGAAAGTAATTTTCACATTTATTGACATACCGACGCGAGATCTAAGTTTCTATCAGAATAAATAGGCGTTTGTATATTTGTTCAATGATAACTTGTGTACCGTTAATCTTCATAAAATGTTGTAGGCAAGTAGTTAATACGAATCTGCTGTAAGGTACTCGTATAGCAGACCCAAGAGAAAATTTAAAAACCCCAATAAAGTTGCTGATAATCTTCACAAACGGCTGAACAGATTTTCCTGAATCACAGCTAATACTTAGCTGCTCTCGATCAAATCAGCTTTCAAACAAAAAAAAACATATCAGTCATAAGGTCTGCACATCAGAAGCGAAAACTTTAGTAATTTACTCAGGGCCGGATTTAGGGAAGGGCAACCGGGGCCTCCACAAAAGAGGGGCCCCCACAATAGAGACTTCGGAAAAAAATATTCAAATTCATAGTAGTAAACACTAGTAAATCAGGGGACCTCCACTCCTTTGTTGTTCCGAGGCCTCCAGACTTCTTAATCCAGCATTGAATTCACCTATTCTACAAGAGATGGCGCTGTTTTAAAATACACGGTAGAGGGTGACGATGACGCGAGTTCCATGATGTTTGTTTACCCAAAAACCGCACAACGCGCCTAAAGAAGTTTTCACTTCTAAAATAAAACTAAATCAAAATCGTTTCTGCCGTTTGTATGGTACGATGCCACACACAGACAGGTTACACTTGTAACACCCTCTGTTAACGTGGAGCAGCATGATGTGATGGTCTCAGTTGAGTTTGGAGTGAGTTATATAACAGGTAACACTCACGATCCTCCGAAGTCTACGAAGAACAGACGCTGCAGGATCTCGTAGGTGACGAGCGTCACTCCGAACTGTGGCGACGAACGGAACACGCGCGCTGGAATTGTAACATTACTGTGTTAATTTATTCAATTTTGATACAAATTAGGATATCTTTTCAGTCCGGATCCACCGAACAGACCAGCACCATTAGACAGTCTATCACGACAGGACACTCCGGCATCAATGGAATGTCCGGGACCATTAAACAGACCGGATCATCCGGACAGACTGGCATCAATGGACTGTCAGGTAACACAAGACAGTCCCAGACCACAGGACAGATCAGCACCAATGGACTGTCCAGCACAACAGAACAGGATCCACCGGGCACCGGAACTCCGGTGTATGTACATTAATTGAACGAGTGGAGTGTAAAGCAGTAAGTATCACCTATAGCTCCCTTCCAGAAGGCGCGCGCGCCCTCCTCTGCGTATATCTTCCTGGTGGCGTCGATCACTCCGCTGTAGGAGGTCTGTCCGGAGCGCGCCACCACCTGCAACACATACCACATTATTGTTATACATTTGTTATTTTAGTCTTGACTTCTTGTTCCTTACATATTTTGTATTTTATTACATTCGGTCATTATTTTTATTATTTTTCTCAGAAAAATATAGTTTAATTCAGAGTCTTATATAAGAATATAATGTACAGAAAAAATATATAATAATTTTGACATGAGAGGTAAGTCAACTTGTGGCGTCTACTTGGATATAAATAAATAATTTATTTTCCAGTATTAATTTCTAAATATTACAACAAATATAATTTAACTTATTAAATGTTAGCCAGATTTACATTTTTACCTATGGGCCCGCCCTAAACTAGGTAGAGCCTGTATTTTGGGGCCCTTTGATTTTCCAGTGATATCGTGAAACATTCGGTGAACCCTGACTGGATTATTATACATGGAATAAAAAGTAGGAACTAAATTGATTAATTAAAAACATTATAACAAAAATGTGTACAAATATTATTGGATTATTACATAACATAAATTAAATAACATTAATCAGAAAAAAATAATTTGCATAAATAATTAAATGTATATAGATGTGTGAATACTAGTTTATGTTGTATGTGTGTATGTACCTGTAGACGCGTCTTGATGACGTCAGCGGGTGTGACGAGCGAGGCGGCCGGGATGCCTGCGATGGCTCCCGCCGCCAGCAGCGTCAGCGGGTGGTTGTATCCGTTCTCATCTGCAAACTTCGCCTGGAACAACACATCATATGTACACATATTACAAATGACTAAGTTTCTATGTGACTGTTTATGTCTGTCCACACTCAACTCCGTTACAGAGTCTGTATCAGATATAAATTAAATTTGGTTCCATGTTTCAAACGTAAGTATAATACACAACATTCACATCACACCTGACAACTTATTTAGATGATGAATATTTTCAGATGAAGATGTCGTGCAGAACAGGTCTTCTAACTATACATACATACATACCCAGACTAGTATGACGGATCATTACATTTTTTCCTATGATGAATCTAGCTTGATTATTATTATATTCACTATCAGGCGAACGACCTGCTCGCTACTTTTGGCAGATGGTGGATGACCTGTTGAGTCATTTCTGGCACTACAATCAGACGGGTAACCTGCTCTCGGACACTTTTGACACTATCGAGCGAATGACCTCCGTGATGCAGATAGTCCTGGTGTTAATGATAACTACGGGCGACCTAACGGGTACGGGACCTAACCATACAGTGAGTGCATACCATCAGGCGGTGTGTTAGCTTGTTTGTTACCTATGGCATAAAAAAATCCTGTATGGGTCACTGGCCACTTACTATCAGGCAATTTGTTACTCACTGACAGGCAGAAGACCTGACTCGCCTAAACTTTGACTCAACTTCATGGCCCTCAATAAAATATCAACGTGCTGCAGGCGGAGGCCATGAGCCTACTACTGGCAGCAAGGGTGACTATATTTTTTTAAATAAAAAATATAAGATGGAAACTACTTTGACTTCTATTCGTTATAACTAATTTTCACGTCAACTTTTATCCTTTAAGCGATATTTTATGCGAATCTGTGAGGCAAGTGGAAATCTTTTTTTATGCATTAGAAGGCTTGCGTTTGACCGACAGCTCGCCTGATATTAGACGATGATGCGGTCTGCGACGGATCACGCTTGCCTAGAAGAAACTGTTTCACTCGTGATTTAAAGACACCTAAATTGTAACTATCGGGGAACATCCATTCAGGCAGCGCATTCTACAGACTAGCAGTTACCATAATAGAATGTGGAATGAAAGCGCTTCGTACGGGTTTTCGGAACATGAACCATAAAGCGGTGTGGTTCGATGATATATTTGGTGATGAGTTACCTTGACATGTGCATACGCTGGGAAGTATATAGCGCTGAAGGGCACGTCCCGCAGCAGGCACGCCTTGGCTCCCTTGTACAGTCCGAACAGGCCGAGCTCCTTCACCACGGACCAGGCGCGCACCTTCTGTCCCCCCGCGATCTCTCCCGCCACTTGCAGTCGGATCTTCACGATCTCTAGTGGATTTGTGAACACTACTTGAGAACCGCCCGCCTGGAACACAACCGATAGGATACCATGTGTGAACAAATATCAATATAAAAAAACTGACTTCATAAAAATGTCAGAACTGGACCAAATTGATCGGGAAGCACCAGCTTTCAAATAAAAAAAGAACCATCAAAATCGGTTCACCCAGTCAAAAGTTATGAGGTAACAAACATAAAAAAAAAAACATTCGAATAGAGAATCTCCTCTTTTTTGGAAGTCGTTTAAAAAACATACGTAGTAGATGACGTCGATCTTTTTTCAGAGCTTGTTTAAAATGAGGAGAAGAGTTATACAGGGTGACGTGGACAGGATACTTCGGGCCCTATGATATTAGTTCTGTGGTTCTATCACAGTCACTAGACTCTTATTTCAACTGATACGAGTGTCAGTGACACTCAATGAAAAGTTAGAAGCAATATCGCATGTGCAACAATAGGAGAACAGTAGTTTCACTGGAAACATTGCCTTTCAACTCGAAGGACAGTAGTGTTTGGACACCGCTTGGCACCCACCTTGCTTGGCTTGCTTGTTTGGCTTGGCTGCCACTTTGCAAGAACACGGCGAACTCTACAAGACTCCTATCTCTCTTAATATTACACTTATGTAGTAGTTACTCACACATGCACCGGCTAGAATTTCAGCGTATATCGATATGTTGCCATTCTTATCCATGAATTTGTCTCGAATCAAGTCGTTCATCTGAAAAGCAATGTTTAATTAGTACCTAGAGCTCACATCACACATTCCTTCAACATTGGTATTTACAACTAGAATAACATTTATGTGGTTTTAACAATACCAAATAAACCGGACGTCACATTCTTCTCACCGGTTTGAATCCCGACGAGGTTAAATATGCCGCCTCAGACGAAGCATGTCCTAAATAGGTAGCTTGTTACTATTATAGATGAAACGGATAGCTGTTTAGCCGGATACCGGATAACTGGCCAATCTTGAAGCCGGATAGCCAGATATCCGGCCGAACATTGCCGATTGGTGGTGCATTATATCAAGCAAGCCCGCGTAAGTGGTGCACGAACGATCGGGCGAGCTCGAGTGAATTCGAGGTTTTTCGTTCATGAGCGAAGTTAGCAACGTTAGCAAGTGTTTCATTGAATTGATAGCGAACACGATCACTTGAGGTTATTGTAATTTGAGGTTATTATAAAAGTATTCTTTGTTGTAAAATTAAAATATGGTGGTTATATTTGATATGTGGAATAAATAAAGTACCTAAATTTGATATTTAGTTTTTTATCCGGTATCCGACCAAATACTTGCTTATTATTCGGTATCTCGCCGGACAGTAAATTTAGGTAAAATTGGCCAGAAACCAGAGTTACCGAATATACGTTTCATCTCAGGTACGATTTGTCTTCATAATATCCTTATTGCTGATTTATTAAAGGGTGTGGCAGAATTACCCACTTCATAGTAAAGTGGGTACCATGTATGGACAACTTTACCGAGTAGTAGTCCGGGTGCGTTCTACTCTTCAGGTACAGAACATTGAACACATTCAGAACATTCTGGAGATTTCTTCCAGCTTTCCATGGCCTTTCTTTTTTCCGGTAGAATTGCTCACCGTTAGCTTAATGGCCTTCTCGGGCGCCACCCCGATGAGCTGAGGCACGAGCCCTCGGTACAGGCCCAGCATGCCCTCGTGGCGCACCACCTTCCGGAAGCAGTCCCAGGAGTTCCGGTAGGCCACCTCCCCGATGAATGAGCCCGTGCGTTGGTTCTGCATCCGGGTTTTAACTAAGTCGATGGGGTATACGGCTGACGCGCCCACCGCTGGAATAACGAAAAACAATTCAAACTGATAGCTCGCAGTGTGGAGGCTGAGATGATACACTTTCATGACAAATCGATTATCGACTGATCTCCATATAAGGAGGAAAGGCAAAAATATACGAATGTGTATTTATGTATATGTTATTATATATAATGTATAAATATAGTAACGCAATCTATGCGAAGAAGTTAACACTGTGGGGCTTGATTCGCACCACAGTGTTAACTTACTTAACTTAAAAAACAGTCGTATTGATAATCTCCTCCTTTTTGGAAGTAGGTTAAAAACGAAGTAAAAATAGGCTTTAGTGGGTAAAAAGATAAAGAAAGAGATAAGCCCCTTAGTTCTTTCAATGATCATAGTAAAGAAGGATTATTTTTTGTTAAAAATAAATATAAAGAGAGAATGTATGAAACTTACCACCGGCAATAGATCCGAGTGTGAATCTGTATGTGCTCTCCAATATCTGTATGAGTATGCTGCGTTCCTCTGGACTCTGCAACAAATACAAACACGTGTTTACCTCACTCTCTCGCAAGACTCTCTCTCACCATACATCACATACAAACGTAGCAGCGGCAAGGACATCATTTATATTTCATGTTTATAAATAAAGTGTGGGACAGTTTGTTTACAACTTTGTACGAGACGAGCAAGTTTGGGAAAGTAATGTTTGGCCATAACAGAGGAGTAACAATGTTTTTTTTTCCACACAAGTTATTTAACCTTTTTCTTGCACTCTCTGGCCGTCTGTTTCACATTAAACGCAGCAAACATCACTCCTATAGGATTTAATTCGCGTATATTAAATGTAATAGGTCGGGGAAAAAGTCTTTTCGTATTTTGTATGTATAAGGTTGTTGTAAAAATCTCATCCGTTGTACTGTTTGTATCTGGCTGGTTTTGATACCATTAAAAATATGACATTTTAAAAAAGGAATACAAAAAGTAAAAAGCAATTTCCCGCCATTTTTCAATTGTTTTTTTGTTTGATAAAATGAGTGAATCTAACGAAGAAATTCGATATATTGTGAAATTTTATTACAATAAAGGGAAAACTGCGACACAAGCCGCGAAAAAAATTTGTGACGTTTATGGACCTAATGCAGTGTCATCAAGAGTAGCACAATGTTGGTTCAAGCGTTTTCAGTCCGGGAATTTTGATGTCAAAGATGCAGCTCGCTCTGGTCGCCCTGTTACGGATAAAGTAGATGCCATTTCTGAAAAAGTGGACCAAGATCGGCATATTAATAGTTACGACGTAGCTGAAGAACTGGGGATTGACCACAAAACAGTTTTGACCCATTTGAAAAAAACTGGGTATACAAAAAAACTAGATATTTGGGTGCCACACAAGCTCACTGAAAGAAACCAAATGAATCGTGTACTCATTTGCGACTCTCTATTGAAACGTAAAGAAACCGAACCGTTTTTGAAAAGATTGATCACTGGTGATGAAAAATGGATCACCTACGACAAGAATGTGCGCAAACGATCATGGTCAAAGGGCAGTGAAGCACCACAGACTGTAGCGAAACCCGGATTAACACGTAATAAGGTGATGCTGTGTGTATGGTGGTATTGGCAGGGCATCGTTCATTATGAGCTTTTACCGCCGGGCAAAACCATCGATTCGGATCTCTACTGCCAACAGCAGATGAGACTCAAACAAGAAATTGAGAAAAAACGGCCGGAATTGATCAACAGAAAGAGTGTGGTCTTTCATCATGATAACGCCAGACCGCACACATCTTTGGCCACTCAGCAAAAATTTAGAGAGCTTGGTTGGGAAGTGTTAATGCATCCACCATCCAAGCCCTGACCTTGCACCCTCAGATTTCCACCTGTTTCGATCTCTTCAGAATTCTTTGGGTAGTGTTAGATTAACATCAAGAGAGGACTGTCAAAACTACTTGTTGCATTTTTTTGATCAGAAGTCCCAAAAATTCTACAGCAACGGGATCATGTCACTACCTACAAGATGGCAACAAGTTATCGAACAAAATGGCACATATATATTATAATTAAATGTAATTAAACTTGAAAAAAATATGTCTTGAATTTGTTTAAAAAATACGAAGAAACTTTTTCCCCGACCTTATATACCCTCGCCGCTAGTAGTTTGTTTGTTTGTTTTTATGCCATAGTTAGCAAACAATCATAAATTATGTTAAATTATCTTATTTGATCTTCAAAATACTAAACTAAACCTGGAAAGACCGGTATTATTATTATTTTCATATATTTTTAACTTTTTTTGTAACTCAAAAACAGTATTATATCAAAGTCACAGCAGACTTGCCAAGAGTAGCTTACGTACAACAAAAAAAAGGTAAATAGCTTGTGTCTCTGTGGTCATTTTCAATGTGCTATCATCATGCTATGGAAAATTGTGTTCTTCCACAATGTTACGTTTAATATCTGTAGTTTCTCTTACCTAAGGACATAAGACTTACCATTATATGTATAATTATGTAAGGCCTTACCCTACGTGAACTATATATACGGTAACGCAGCGCGGTGCAATGCGACACAGTGCGAATATATCAAAAAGTAGGTGTACCCATGTGACCTACGATTCTGAACTAATGCGTAAGTCACACAACATCGCATCTCATCTTAACGTTTCCCGTCTCTTACGTACGTTAGGGCCAAGGGTACAATATGAAAATGTACAATGTTAGTAATAGCTGGGAGTATAAAAGTTAAAGTGATATTCGCGCATATCAATTTCTAGTGCGTCGATGAAAACATCTATGTCAAGAAGTGTAATTCTGATGTTATGTCACGGTCACCACGTTGCCCGCCCGTGAATATACACCCTAAAGCCGAAAACTACACCGGCACAGAGCTTGCTTAGTGCATACAGGTAAACGTACACTGACGGCTTCTACAGAGCAATCGCGGGGGCCGTAATGACTGACAGACACGCGGAAGTGAAATTCACCACAGATAGGTTTTTTTTTTTAAATTAGAACGGCTGTCAAGGCATTTTTGTGTGAAATTTGTTGTAGCCACTTGTACCAATATAAACCCATAGCAACTGTGAGTTCGACACGTTGATATAAATAAGAATGTTTAATCAAGGTTCTGTCACAATACATGGCGACACATTTTCCTTCTCATTTCATTTCTATTTACTTCTCTTTTCTGTGTAATTCAACATTGTTACGCTTTAACATTCATAAATACACAAGTTTAAGAAAATAATACAATGAGACGAAATGTTATTTTCACGTTGGCGCCGAAACTCGTGATTGATGGATATTACGTGCAGGCAAGTAGTGCGACCGCGGGGTCTCGGTCCCCGACATCAGAATATCACTTAACGTGGTGTGATGAAGGATCTACCAAGAAGAAGATGAAGTGAGAACCAAACAGAGACATCAAACGTCAGTAGACCTCTCTCTACTCACCATCACACGGCACAAACATTGTACTAATCGATAAGGTCGTCTAATATTTACCTCCTCCTGATGCGCATTGAAAGAAACAAAAATATAGACCTTTAAGTTACTGATGTTCCCAAACACACGTTAAACAAACTGTTAAGGCAGCGTTTCTACACGCGACACAGAGACAAAACATTATGACAATTGTCCTTAGCATACTATTGCAGTTGAAAACAATTTGCGTTCCATATAAAAAAGGGTAAAAGAATTTAAAAAAACTATGGTCTAAATCACATCAATATTTTTTTTGCAAACTCTTCATTTCATACTAAATGTGTAGGACCAAGAAGAGAATAACTGCTATTTTTACATATATATCAAGAAATCATAAAATTGATCAAAAGAGATTAAAAGACGCGTTAGCGAGAGCGAGACAACATAATTGCTGGAATCCCCAACTGTTTTGGTATGCTAAGAGCGTCTGTCAATGTCAAAACAAACACTTGTACAGAGTAACCAACTTACGTAGAGTTTGGGGGCGCCACTGACATATTTTGTGAACAAAACTGACAGCCACTGGTAACATTCTTTGTTCCTTCATTTGCCCTCTACAGTAAGTTAGTCAAAGAGTATTCTTGTGTCGTGTCTTTGTCTCGAAATAATAACTAACATTACACATAGAATTTAAACACTTTTAACTGATTTTATATACATACGCGATAAAATAAGTTTAATTTCCCTGTATAATAATCGCGAAAGAAATCATTAGCTAATATTACATTACTAAACATACATTTTAGTAACGCGCGGGTGCGACCTGTAATGTTGGATAAACACGTTAAAACGAGAGAGAGATACGAGGTGAGCGAACGAGGGAGCGAGATGGGTATACTTACAGAGACCGCTTTGATTTCGGCGATTCTCCGCGTGACTTGCTTGAAGTATTGCTCGGGAGTGATGGAGTTCAGATCGTTGTACACGATGCGTCTGGAATGGATATACAATCCTGGATCAGTAATTAGGTTACAAGCATCCACGGAGGAGTGTTTTGGTGTCAAGTTGTGGCACCACCTGGGCCCTGATTCCATAACTACAAGCACGCTCGCAACGCGGCGCGTTCATTTAACGTCAAAAAGTTGGCCTTTATTTCCTAAGGAATAAAAACCAAATTTTTTAAAGTTAACTTAACATGCTGTGTTGTGCGTGCGTGTTTTAGTCATGGAATCACGGCCCAGCGGGGCTATTATGGATATTTGATCGGGAGCACAAGTGTCAAAATTTTGTCAAAAAAAAAAGCGTTGTCTATTTCCAATTTCGTACTACGAAATTGGAAATAGACACGCTTTTTTTTGCCTCATAACCCCTTTTAAGTGTCAAATTTCTGACACTCGCGATCCCGATCAAAGATCCATAATACGGCTGCTGGATTGTACAGGCTTTGTTGATTTACGGCTACCTCTTAACGCGGGCTTGAAACAGCGCTAAAACAGCTAAGGCGTTATCGTTAAACGAAGAGAATGACCACACGGGAAGCACCAGCTTTCAAATAAAAAATAACCATCAAAATCGGTTCACCCAGTCGAAAGTTCTGAGGTAACAAACATACAAAAAATACAGTCGAATTGATAACCTCCTCCTTTTTGGAAGTCGGTTAAAAATGAAGCTTCCACTACTTTTTTAACCCTACTTTTTGCGACCGGCTGGGCCATGAGCAGAAGTGTGTATGTGGTGGTAATTTGACGGGTTGAAGTCTCTTTGCTCTTTTTTTTATGGTGTAAAGTAATCTTAAAAATGGAAAATTGTATCTGTTTGTTTCCCTTTCATGCAGCAACAATGCAACTTCTGTTTTTTAATTTATAAATAGAAACAATTTGATTTTTTTCATATATTTTTTAAGGCCATATGTGGCAAACAAGAATATGGGCCGCCTGATGGTAAGCAGACACCGTCGCCTATGGATACTTGCAATACCAGAGGCATCACAAATACATTGCCTTAACTCGCCTTTTGAAGAACCCTGTTGTAGCTTCTCGGAAACAACGCGGAAGGAAACGCGCATTACATGGAAACATGTGTGATTCCGTCAGGAATGTGCAGACAGGTGAACGTGTGAGACGCAGACAGTAGACGTTACCCGTTAGTGCCGTGGAGCTGGTCGCAGAGAGTGAACAGTATGTCAACTTCCAGCGGAGTGACCTGGCTCATCATCTGCGCCGAGTGGAGGAACTCCTCCTTGGTGACCTCCTGCGAGCGGTGACCGTTGGTGGCGTTCAGGTACACTCGCTTGATCAGCTCCATGTTGTTCAGGAGGGAGTTGAACGCCATGTAGTAGGGGAAGCTGATCTTGCGCTCGCCTTTGAACCCGGACGCCTGGAACGGTACGTTCACTTACTGTTAGGTAATAACTACTCTTTACATCTAATAATAGTTACCTATTTACTTATTTTAGTTTTGTTACTGACCTCGATTCTGATATTCTTTTCTCTAAACTAAACTAATTTCACAGGAATAAAATTATCAGCGTCTCTTTAGGTTTAAAGACATTTATTCTCACATAAGATATATAACATCACTTCCGTGAGAACACTGCTAACAACACATTTATAAATACAGTTCGTCGTCGCAAGATTAAGCTTAATAAACATCACAACAAAACATATTGGAATAAAATTATATAATATAATATGCAACACATATCCATGTAATTTCCCACCCAACACATTTTACTAGCATTTTTACGTTGTGAGAACATACTCGGCAAGTCGCTTTTTAAATGTGTTGAATGAGTTTACATTTTTAATTTCCGAGGGTATTTTGTTATAAAGGCACGCTCCTTCAAAAGTAATCATAGTTTTGCCGTAGTTGGTTCGAATCTTCGGCAGAACAATGAAGCTACCGCGGCGAGTGCAGGGATAAGAAACATTTTGTTTCCGTTTCGCAAACAGCAAGTTTGTGTGGACGTTTTTATTCATTGTTTTTCGTATAAACATACAACTGTTATAGATGTATAGTTGTTTTATTGTCATTAATTTGGTTTCTTTATAGATTTTTTTTGTTTGTGTGAGGTAATGGTAGTTAAATAAAATTTTGATGATTTTATTTTGTAATATTTGCAGTTCCGCTATTCTTGTTTTCACCGCACTTCCCCAGACTTCGACAAGGTATAGCAGGTGCGGCTTCACAAGTGCATTATAAATTGTGAGACGTAGCTTACGTGGAATGCATCGCACAATGTTACGAAGGGATCCGCGAAGTGTGATCAGTTTCGTTTTGATACTGTCGATGTGGGATTTCCATGTAAGATGGGTGTCCATGTGTAAGCCGAGGTATTTTTCACTGATTTTTTCTTGCAAGGGCACATTATCAATTGTGAGCGGTGAATGCGTAGGTATTAACTTATTTTTGGCTTTGAAAATAATGTAGCAGGTTTTAGATATATTAATGGTCAGTAGATTATATTGAAACCAATTATAAAGTATTTCCAGGTCGTTTTGAGCTCGACACACAATGTCATGTATTGATGGACCAAAATAAAACAGGCATGTGTCATCAGCATACAGAGTAATGTGTCCGCTAAGACCTAATTCATGCATGTTGTTAATATAGATTAAAAAGAGCAAAGGACCCAAAATAGAGCCTTGTGGAACTCCGCACGTTATAGGCTGTGGGCCACTTTGAAAGAGACCATCAATTTTAACTACTTGTGATCTTGTTGTTAGGTAAGATTCAAACATTTTCAAAGCTTTTCCAGCAATTCCAATAGCCTGTAGTTTTTTTAAGAGTAGTTTGTGGCTAACTGTATCAAAGGCTTTTTTTAAATCAATATAAACACCTAGGACTATATTCTTTTTGTCTAAATTATGTTTTATTTTAGTAATAAGATCAATAGTTGCAGTAAGTGTGTTACTTTTAGATCTAAACCCGTATTGACGCTTAAAAATAAAATTGATGGACTCTAAAAATTTATCTAATCTCGTATGTAGTAATTTTTCAAAGATTTTCGACAATACTGGCAACACTGAGATAGGTCGGTAATTACCAGGGTCGGTTTTCGATCCTGATTTGTAAATGGGGCTAAGTTTCGCTATTTTTAATGAATCGGGGAATATGCCATCAAGTAAGAGTTTATTAATGCATTCTGTTAAATTTTTTGTTATCAAATATTTTATACATTTTATTACTTTCGTACTTATACCATCTAGGCCAACACTGCAATTAGGGTCAAGATTATTAATTATGTTTAAAATTTCATTATCAGTACATGGTTCGAAACTATGGAGTTGTAGATTTTGTGTGGAAGATTGTGTTAAAGCATGACTATAATTATTGTGAAATTCATTTGGTATTTCTTCTGCTAAACGTGACCCTATAGTAGAGAAGTAGTCATTAAATATTTGTGCTATATCTCGCGGATTAGTAATATCATTTGAGTCAACTACAAGTTTTGAAGGAGCGCACGTTTGTTTAATTTTATTGTTTGCTAGGTTATTCACTAGATTCCACATTTTCTTTGGTTTCTTATTGCATTTGTCAAATTCTTTGTTGTAGTATGAATCTTTGGTGTCTTGGATTAGCCTGGCTACTTTGTTTCTCTTAATGTGAAGTTTTTCTTTTAAGTTATCATCGTTCGGATTCTTTTTTAGTTCTGTCCATAAAATGTTCCTTTGGTTTATTTCATTTAATATATCTTTGTTTATCCAGTCATTTTGTGGTTGATTAAGTATTTTAGTTTTCTTCACTTTGCTGTCTTGTGTGCACTTTTTAAGTAGTTCTTCTAATGTGTTGAAATCACCATTTATATCTTGTAGTCCCGATCCTTCTACTAATTGAAATAACTTTTTGTAATTAATGGCTTCGTAATGAGAGTATATTTTTGGTGGGCATTTTGTTTTCTTCATCTCTAAGTATATTTGTTTGTGGTCAGACAATGAAGAATTTACAGTAATCATATGGAATTTGTCGTTTTTTAAATTGGTACTAACATGGTCCAATATTGTTTTTTTTTGTATCACCTGCTCTGGTACAGTATTTCTTGCTAATTTTATTTATAATCTTATGTCCTGATTCCTTCAAAAGTTGTTTATACTGTTCAGTTTTTTTGTTCTTAGTTAATAAATCAATGTTGAAATCACCAAAGACAATTGCTCTATTTCTGTGTTCCAGTTGTGACTCATATTCCTCGAGGAATAGTTTAAAATCTGTATTCCCAGGATTGTACACTACACCTACCTCCAATGCGTATTTTTCTAGCTTTATCCACAAGTAATTGTTACCTCCGGTGTATTTTGACTCTGACAAACTATGTTTGATATTATTGTGGACATATGCTGATACTCCACCTCCACCAATATCAGATCTATAATTGTAGTAGTGAGTGTAGTTTGGGAGTCGAAATTGTAATGCTTGAGCTTCCGAGCGAATCCAAGTTTCTGTTAATATAATTATATGCACTGTATTCGGTATTGCTCTTATAATACACTTCAGTTCGTCAAATTTGCCTTTTTTACGAATACTTCGAGCGTTGAGGTATAAGAATGTAAAACGTGATTTGTTGGTTGGGAAATTTTGGTAACAGTCTAGTATTTCGTAAGTATTACAATTAGCAGCATCATTTCCGGTATTAGTACTCAATGATTGTAGTTTTTTGGAGTCGTGTTTAAAATAGTCGGAGTACCGTTAACATATTTGATAGTAAGGTCTTTCTCGCCATCACTTTCACGACGCTTCAGATCATCTTTTAGACTTTTGAGGTAGTTTTGTTGAGCTGGAGTTTGGTCTGAGTAAATCTTCAAGCCATCTGGCAACTTACCCTTGTTACGTAACAGTTCTTTGGCAGGTTCGGATGAGTCAAAACATATCTTAACGCTGCGGTTTTTACCCGGATTTTGTTTACCAATTCTGAAAACTTTGATTGGTTTGGGCAGGCTCAGGAGAGAGATGACATTCAACACACTAGCTTCATCTTGTGCCATTTTTTCTTCTGCTCGAGAGGCAGTCGACTCGAGCAATCCTACAAGAATTATATTCTTTTCTCTATTCTTACGATACTGCATCTCTTGAATTACTTGCTCACTTAGGCCTAATTGGTTTTCTGATTTGAGAGATGTGGTTTGAGCCGAATGTTTTATGGTATTAAGGTCTTTTTCGAGTGACTTAATTTTATTTTCACCGAGAGTGACTGACTCTTCAAGTCTCGTGACATGATTTTTAATATCTTTCTGCTCCGACAACATGCTAGAGGTCGATGACTTAATGTCGTTGATCTGTGTCATCACTCCATCCACCTTGTCCCGAATTATGTTTATTGATTGGTCGGTAGAAGACTTCATTTCAGAAATTTGAGATTTTATATCAGAAATACTGTCTTGCATCTTTTGCATTATCTGTTCATTCGAGTTAACGTATTTTTCTAGTAGGGAACTGATACGTGTCATCTCCGATCGCATTTCCGTAAATTCATTAGAGCTATGACCATGATCTGGCCACTTACGTTTGATGCGTTGAGTAATATTCTCGTCCACGTTAAGATGACTTATTTTCGACAAGTCTGGTTGAGATCCACCGGCACTCATACTGCAAGTCGGCCGAGTTGGCGATCTCTGGACGCTCATTTTAGCATGTGTGTCTTACCACCAAACAGTACACCGCGCAAATTCAACTACACTTACTATAGGAAAGTTTTAGTTTGGTGAAAGACTTTACTGCATGACTGTACACAGTACGCAATGCAAGGCGTCACACTCTTTTCATTTCAATACATTAGAAAAGGATGGCAACAATTTTAGATCTGTCAAAATTAGTTTAGTTTAGCGAATAGCGAAAGTACGTCACTGTATATCGAACTTTTTTCAATTTAATGTTTATAATCGTTTGGCTACCAACTCGCCTGATGGAAAGCGACGATCCTGGTAGCGTTGCTATTATTGTAAGACATGCCATTAACTTTGTTCTACATTATATCTAGTACTTTAGAAAGGATAGGGTGTGTAGATCAAAGCAACAAGTGTGCAAGTCCACCTGTCTAATGTCACTTGGGACTTTCAGACTAAACCGTTACTGACCGGTCAGCTGGGTGGCTGCTAACTTGTATTTACAACAAAAAAATGCTGTATCTATATCTATATGAGAAACAAGTGGATCACATTAAAAACCGACTTCAAAAATATATGAAATAATTATCAATATAAAAATCCGACTTCATAAAAATGTCAGAACTGGACCAAATTGAAATGGGACCACACGGGAAGCACCAGCTGTCAAATAAAAAAAAAAGAATCATCAAAATCTGTTCACTCAGTCGAAAGTTCTTAGGTAACAACAATAAAAAATAAAAACGAATTGATAACCTCCTCCTTTTTGGAAGTCGGTTAAAAAGTAATGTGATCCTGACTTGGTGACAAGTATACCCTACCGAACAAAAGATTTTTTTTAAATCGGTCAACAGTTGGCGGAGAAATCGGTGAGCATACATTAAAAAAAACAGTGGAACAGAGAACCGTCCTGGAACCATAGAATAGTGTATTATCACGTGACCGCAAAACTATAATGTTTCCTCGGCCGACATACCTACATTTAATGTTTTGTTGTGTTCAGGATCTCGTGCTGTGCGCCCGATTCTCCTTTACAATCCTTGTCTTAGCTCTGGATTCAACATAAAGCATATTTAACTCAACTATTTGAATAGCTCATGATAAATAACTCACGTTGATAACTTTAGTCTTCAGCTCCTTGGTGAGCAGGTGGTTCTTGACCGTCAGCATGATGTCCCTGAAGTCTCCGACGCTGATGAAGCCGGTGCCGTCCTTGTCGCACTTCTTGAACGCATCCACGCCGTATTCTTCGTGGAAGTCGTGCAGGAACTGGCTGAACTCGGGGTAGGTCACTAGTCGCTTCTTGTCTGCGCCGAAGTACAGACGTACGAAGGTGCTCTCCATGTTGAACGGGAGCTTCTTGTGGAGGGCCGTCTTGCGCATCACTTCCGCGAATTCATCTGCAAAATACCACAATATATTATATAGTAAATAAATATCAATATACAAAACCGACTTCATAAAAATTTCATCATTCATTTTTGAGGAAAAAGGATGCAGATGAAAATATTATGTTTTTCTCAAATTGGCGCCAAAACTCCGAAAAACAATTACGTTCCGTATCAACGCCAACGGCGTTATAGTGATGTTCGCATAAGACAGCTCGATGTGGCTGAAAATCCTGTGCATTCTAATAAACTTGCCTTGTCAGTCTCAAATGTTATTCGCGTACAGCTAGATGGCGCTCTCGATACGCCGCGATATTGTAATACGTAGAAATTATTGTAATAGATCGTTGGTAAACGCAGCTAGTAGGTAATATCACTTACCTTGTTCTTGACAACATGTGATTAATAGTAAGAACGTACCTACTATACAGATCTAAGTTTTTAGATACGTCTCTGGGTGACGTTGCATCTATTATGTAAAGTCCTGAGAAACATGCACCGTGATATAACAGTGAAACATATTGAAGGTTTCAGCTACACTGTAAACTCAACCGGAAGCAATATGGCTAATGAAGATGTCTTTTAAAAAAGTTCGTGAAAAAATCCCCTTATTTTCACATTCACATAGTAACAAATCCCCCACCAAAAACCACATTCATTGCTATTGGTGTAAAAAATCGCGAGGGTGGTTTAAAAAGCTGTCTTGAAAAGTCCACCTTATATCGACATTGACAGAGTATAGAATCCCTTACCAAAAGCCACGAGTCCATTCCCATTAGTGTCAAAGAGCTGGAAGGCTGTCTTGTAGAGCGCGTCCGGGACACACAGCAGCCCTTCAAACGCTTGGAACTCAGAGAATGAGATGAATCCATCCTTGTCCATGTCCACGATGCCCGCGATGAGCTTGACTGATTCCTTGTTATAGTCATCTGGGAAAGTAACTCTTGTTAGTTTGATATATGGTTAGTAATGCAATGTTAGAGGTAAACTCTTCTAATTCTTTGCTCAAATGAGGGCAACGAGTCCTACATCCTGCTTGGTGTGTATTTAGCATGAAGTAGGTACATCTAAGAATGTTCATTTTTGTAACATTGTTTAACAACTTGTACATAACTAATGTAGACTAAATACAGAGATTATCTTAGTAAGTAAGTAAGTATGTAAAATGCTTTGAGTCCACTTTTGATTTTGGATATTTTTGAGCACTGACCTGATATGCATTCTTATAAATATGTTTGATTAAGCCCAATAAATATCTTACCTTCGTCAAATAGGCCGAGAAACTTCCTGACAAAGTCTTCACTAGTGATGCACTTCTCCCCGTTTTTCTCGACGGTGGCGAACTTCAGGAATATTTCATGTAATTTGTCTGAATCGGCCCTTTTTAAATAACCGGCCCCCTGGAAACAAAATTACTTCATTAAAGACATACACTCACAGAAAAAAAAAAAAGTTTAATTAGAACGGCTGTCAAGGCATTTTTGTAAGAAATTTGTTGTAGCCAGTTGCACCCATATAAACGAAACGTCAGTCATTCGAAATCAGTTAGCAACTGTGACGCGGAGTTCGACGCGTTGATCTAAATAAGAATGTTCAATCAAGGTTCTGTCATAATGCCTGGCGACAGATATTCCTTCTCATTTCCGTTCTATTTACCTACTTCTATTTTATGTGCATACACTCACACAAATACACCCCCACACAGCTCACAATAAATATGGATGAGGTCGACTATAATGTGCTGTTATTATGTTATATATCTGGTTCTCTTTAACACTAAAGAGAAAATAAGATCACTTCCTCTTTTCAGCACATCCATTGTAAGCCTGTAATATTTATGAATTTGTGAGTTTATTGGTGATTGTGCAGGTACAACCGTACGGCACAACTAGTCAAATAAGAATGTATAATTTTTAGTATGTTCGCTTCCTAATTAATAGTTTCAATATGATAATGGTCCTGAAGGTTGTGTTCCGGTCTGAACCTATCTATGCACAGACACATAATGTTAATGTTAATAAATACTAAAAAAACAGTTCAATCTCACTGAACTTTAACTAAGTTTGATTAGTGTATAGGTTAGTTGTATTAATTTAAAATAAATTTTCTAACTATAGTCTGTCTGCTATCGGTTATAGCGTTAATCACCATGATCAAGCGAACAGGCCGTCAACAACCACTAGAATCGAATGTTCCCTCAAAGTTCAGGAGCAAAGGGGAGTAGGCAGTCCGTGAGATGGAAGCTTGTTGATGAGGTTGTTGTGCCAAACCCTATCAAAAGCTTTTCATATGTCGAGACACACAGCCCAGACTTCACAGTGTCTCTCGATAGCCTCGCTCAGTATGTCAGCTCAGTAGTTAAAAGTTTATAACAGAGTTAAACTAAATGGAGGAAACAGAGAACACAATTTAACTTTTTACCTTCATAATATTATGCATTATGAAAAAGTTAGGAAATAACTACATAGTTACTACTTAGTTATTATTTATAACTCTTCGCCCATAGAAATATTTTACTACATTTCATTCAAACCTAACTCAAACTTAATTACTTGTACCAAATACCAAGGCACTTTTATTTTATCAATTCCATGGTCAAGCTGGTAACCCTATTATCTTTGGACGAGTTCACTTATGTAAGTTTTAACGAGAGTCATGGTAAATTCCATCAATTCGTAGTAAAAATAAATTATAACCACATAAAGGACGACGCCCACCCTGTGGTAACGCAACGCGCAAAATTGGGGAATAATAAAACGATATATGAAACACTCTACTCTTCACATTACAAAGAAAAATATTAAAACACGAAATGTTTACGGTCTGTAGTAGTTAGTGGAATGGATACAACAATAAATAAACCTAGCTAGAAAACTTAGACAGCAGCTACGCACCCACAGCTAGGTATCTATTTAATTTAATTCATAAATAGCTTGTGTTTGGCCACCATTTCACCTGATGAAGTGTTGATGTGGTCTATGGTGGAGCACGCTTGTCTAGAAGATACCAATTCCTCAACTTGACCTAGATTGTATCTTTTAGGGAATACCCATTCAGGAACCGCATTCCACAGTCTACCAGTTTGCACAATGAAAGTGGAATCATAGTTCATTGATCCTCCCTATTCTTCCTGTTGCTCAATGTTGACGGAGACATTTTGATGCTTACTTTTAATATAGTAAAATGTTTAAAAAAAAAACACATCTTGCAATACATTGTAGAAGTATTGTTACGATAAATATTTTAGAGTTCTTTGCGTTGTGATGCCGCATGGCATCGCAATGATTGTGTGAATCGGCCATTACTGATAAGTTATCAATAGAATTGGATGTCATATTTTAGAAACATTATCTATTTCACAGTTGATATATTATGTTGTTTATAATCGTTACGTAAGACGAAGCATGATTATAATTATTAGGTACACGGGAAGTTAACCTTATTCAGTTTTTGCTCTGTTAGTCCTAAAGATATGAAATTCTTTAACATAACATGGTATAATGTGTACATAATTTGAAGTCTCTTCTATGAAATCTGGACTTTAACGTAGAAGGCGGTACAGGAATATAGTGGATTACAAGACAGATGCGAGTATTGAGACTGAAACTGAGAGGGTGGGAGGGAGTAAAGTGGATTTCTATATTATGCAAGCGAAACTGTGGGCAACACCTAGTCTACATCTACACTAATATTAAGTATAAAGAGGATAGATTTGTACATTTGGATTTTTGGATGTATGTAACATAATATTATATCAAAAAACTACTGGGCAAATTTTAAAAATTCTTTCACGATTAGAATGCTACATTATCCCTGAGTAACATAGGCTATACTTAAAACTAGAATGTAAAAAAAAAACTCCACCAGTGCGAAACCGGGACGGGCGGCTAGTGTTAAATATTTTTAAAATCTTTGGTAAAGGAAAAATAGTAGTAAATAGTCTCTTATTTTTATATTCTGTTATTCATAGGGATAACAAAAAATATCATCTGGTATTCATCACTGCAGAGTGCAGACTGAGCCTATAGTGTCAAGATCTCAGAGTCTATAGAAATGTAAAGCATTTTTATGTTTTGTTTACCAATAACATTTTATATCAGTCCGCATTTGACTACCAACTCGCCAGTTGGTAAGCAATGATATGGTCGAAAATGAAGCATGCAGACATAGAGGATTCACTTGAGCTATAAAATATACATAGATTATATTCCTCAAATATAACCAAGTATAAATTATTATTTCTCTCAGAAAATAAGGAATCATGAAAGTTTATAGGGTCATCATCAGCCAGAAGACGTCCACTGCTGAACATAGGCCTCCCCCTTTAACCTCCACACTGAGCGACATCCTGCCATCTGCATCCACTGGATGCCCGCGACTCTCACAATGTCGTCGGTCCATCTAGTGGGAGGCCTACCTACGCTGCGTCTTCTGGTTCGCGGTCTACACTCAAGAACCTTTCTTCCCCATCGGTTAATAGTTCTTCGAGCGATGTGGCCTGCCCATTGCCACTTCAACTTGCAGATTTTAATAGCTATGTCGGTGACTCTGGTTCTTTGGCGAATATCTACGTTTCGGATTTTATCGCACAAAGAAACTCATCATCAAGAGCATAGCTCTCTCCATTGCCCGTTGTGTGACTCTGAGTTTTTCCAAAAGGTCAACAGTTAAGGACCACGTCTCAGTACCATATATCATCACTGGCAACACACACTGGTCAAATATCTTTGTCTTCAGGCACTGTGGTATCTTGGACGAGAAGATGTCACACAATTTCCCGAACGCTGCCCATCCGAGTTGGATTCTTTGGGCGACCTTTTTGCCTAAGTTGGACTTACCTAACTGAACAATCTGTCCAAGATAGGTGTAATGGTCAACAACTTCGAGAGTATTGTTCCCAACCTTCGACCAAAATAAAATGAATGGACGGGCCCAGTAGAAGCGCATTTTTGAAGATTACAAAATGAGCGCCAGCTCTCATTTCGTTTCAGTCGGTCTCTAGCCATAGGAAGTGAAACACGAGTCTATTGATACGCGATAACGAAACATCTGACAAAATTATGAATTCGTATGCTTTACCGAAGTGTAAATACACAAATAAAACCGATATCTATTTTTTGTAACAAATATACTGTACATTTTTATAATTAGGTGTTGAAGTATATGTCCGACGATTTTGACTCGTTTTTACTGATCAAGTTCAATGGTTAGGGCCCGTCCATTCATTTTATTTTGGTCGAAGTTCCCAACGATTACCGGTACGGGTACAACATGGACATTGGACATGACTTTTGTCTTGTCCATGTTCATTTTAAGATCCAACTGTTGGGAATGGCTATTGAGGTCGCTGAGCATTGTATTAAGGTCCTCCAACGACTCTGCCATGATGACTATATCGTCGGCAAAACGAAGGTGAGTGATGTATTCGCCATTGATGTTGATGCCAAATCCGTTCCAGTCCAAGAGCTTGAAAACGTCCTCCAATGCGTTAGTGAACAGTTTAGGAGAAATAACATCTCCCTGTCTCACGCTTTTTATAGGGTGTAGGGTGTAGGGTATTAGTTTATAGGGTAGTTAATGATTAATAAAAATTTACACAGTTCGGAGTAACCAATTAGTAATGATATGGGTACTCTGCCAACTGGTAGTGGGCACAAGCATTTGGATTGTCTTTAGACCTGCAACGGTCTATGGGCAGTCTAACTGTTTTTGTTTTGTTACTGTTAGATTGTATTTTATGGTTATGCCATGTGAGAAGCATTTAAGCAGACTGTTTTTCAAAAAACTCTTTATAGACTAGGCCCTCAATGCAGTATTTAAAGAAGTACCTAGCACACATCAGTCAGTACCTATTGAATACGATAGTTAAAAGGTACATTCAGACTTCGACCAAAATAAAATGAATGGACGGGCCCAGTAGAAGAGCATTTTTGAAGATTACAAAATGAGCGCCAGCTCTCATTTCGTTTCAGTCGGTCTCTAGCCGTAGGAAGTGAAACACGAGTCTATTGTTACGCGATAACGAAACATCTGACAAAATTATGAATTCGTATGCTTTACCGAAGTGTAAATACACAAATAAAACCGATATCTATTTTTTGTAACATATATACTGTACCTTTTTATAATTAGGTGTTGAAGTATATGTCCGACGGTTTTGACTCGTTTTTACTGATCAAGTTCAATGGTTAGGGCCCGTCCATTCTTTTATTTTGGTCGAAGCATTCAGATTGATTTAACATTACAATAATTTTATCATAATGACTTTTATGAGTGTTTTTAAATGAAATTATTGAAATACTCAATTAAGTGGGTCGATGAGGACCTCCCAGTTGAACAAACAATATAATTAAGGTTAAAAATACCCCATTTTTATCTGTGGTAACTATTCCATTAATGAAATAAATAATGCTGGCTAGTAGGTTCAGTTTAAAAAGAATTAAAAAATGTAGTAATACAGATATTTCAAACCAACTGCAAAAGCCATAAGACACAATTTCCATCACTGCACTGAGAAGTCATTCACTAATAACGTTTTAAAATTGACACATAAAATACTATTTATAAAACTTTTTTCATACAATCAACCACTGTTGTTACCAGCCAGTAAGGATGAGTTAACAATACAATTAAAAAAAATTAAATTACCCGACGTAGACTCATTTTGGAGCGAAGACACAAGCTGAACTAACTGAATGGCCTCAATATAACTGACGTAACAGATAAATATTATCTTGTGTGCCCAAGCATATATCACAACCTTATCTTATTGTGTTTCCATCATTTATACAAGACCAACATGTCTACAACTGAAAATTTACTATAAATACTGCAGGTATGTTCAAAAATGCATAATTATTAGAGATTTTCCTTTGTTTTGGTTTGATTAGTTTGTAGTTGTAACAACAGTTTTTTTTTTGTTTTCATTAAGGTCAAAGAGGTTAGGTTGGTTATCTAACAAGATGTAAATAAGCCAATACTTAGCGTCTATGTTAGTGATTATTGTGCAAGAAACTGTTCATGGAAAACTAGACTAGCTGAACTAAATCGCGAGAAGTAAACGCATAGGTAAGTAGGCGCAAAGTGACGTTTCCTGCAGGTTCAAGGACGGACGATTCAAGGGCATTTGAACCCAATTCGATATCCGCATACAAAGCCCAAGTATTTTACAGACAATCTAAGTAGTACATTTTGTTAAAAGCCTATTATTTTATTAAAAACTTACCCACCTCTTGACAGCTGGCCTCAGTTATCAGAGAGCTGAACAAAGATCTAAACATTACAGAGTTTTTATGAAATTTACAGAACAATGTTTTCTTGACTTAACTGCAATATTTAACTCTTTATCAGTTTGAAGTTCTTTTTGTCCTGATAACACGTCACGATAGGTAAAAATTCTACAAAATCTATTTTTGCTAGACACGCACTACGCTCATGATCGCCCGCCCGGCTCCAGCCTGTGATGGTAAGTAAGCCTAACGATTTAAGATAACCTTCGTTTTAACGAACTGTCCGTTATTGCTTAGGACTTTTTTACGTGAGCGGGTTATACGTCAGATTTGTAAGTTTTTCTCATGACATTTTGACGTAATAGTGATGTACTACACGTATTGTGTGCTACTGCCATAGACAATGAAGGTTTTCTGACAGCTCTAGGAACATAGTTCTGGAAGCATCGATAGATGGCGCTGACGAGACATGTTTTTTTTTACGTTTGTTCAATGAAACCTAGAATACACGGAAGAGGGGACATTTTATAACACGGCTAGGCAATGCAAACTTAAGTAGGTACCTACTAATTTGTGTTGTGTTGTGGAGAAACAAGTACCTAGGTACTTTGTTAGCAAACAATAACCCCAGATGCTATCCTACGAAATAAAATAGCACAAAACAAGCATGACAGACAGTGTCAGACAGACAAATAGATGTTGTCTGTTTATGAGAATAAGCAAGTATTTTTATTGAACTATTATAATTCTGGAGGAAAAAGTGTAGAGGACCCCCGGAGGCTCAAGAAAAATATAGAGAGAAATGAAGGCGGAACCCTCACCGGGGAGCCCCCAGAGATCTCGCAGACGGTAAGAGATAGGAGAGTCCCGTTTGCACTTAAATTCACTAAAACCTGGGACCTCTTTGGAAAAATATAAAAACAAGATAGCCGCGATACAAAAACATCGCTTTCATACAAATTTCAATTGCTAATAACTCTCAAAACGCAACAGGTAGATGTGTTGTGTTCGACTAAAATTAGCGGTTCCTAAGAGACGTATTACAAAATGCACCGTAAAATTGTAGATAATTGGATTGCGGTCATAACAAGGAAAAAATAAAGCCGTAAATTGTCAAGACTATAAAATAAGTAAGCCATTAAATTTTTTGTTTTAAGTCAGTAATATAACTAAATTCACTCACAAACTTTCCCTCAAAAAGTTTTACGAAAAACTACTTATAGCATTATTAGCTCAGTTTCTACTTCAACTTTTAAAAAGTCGAAACAGAAGATTCCCTCCCTACGTGGACACACGCTCAATGCAAAACCCATTGCTGGCTGGAAGTCATTTTATGGGAACGTAATAATGTAAGTCACCTGTGGCTATTAATTTTCTAGTCGTTTTAAACGCTATTTGTACCTATCGTGTGAAACCCTTTCTGCACGGACCATTAAGGGAACAGGTTCTGGCTCCACCAACTAGGCAACAAGCCAACCGCAGGCCACATGTGTGTGCGAAATTAAAACCCCTACCACAGATTAAATAAGGTTACTTCGTAGTTTCCCGATCCCCGTCTTCTCTGGAACGAGAAGAGAGAGACACACAGAATATAAATAGTGATAGATTGATAAATTACTGGACAAACAAAAATTAAATAATTATAGGTATTATTGATTTCTGGAAAATAAATAAATAGGTACCTAAGTAAGTACCTAGTTAAGTTTTGGGAGCACTTTAAATGTTTTTTTTAAAACTAGAAATAAAAATACGTGTTGCCGATTTGGAGGCTTTAATCCTAATGAATCAAAAATAATGTCTTAACGCTAACTTAGTCCTACACGGTGGCCCGAGAGGCCTTACTCAGCATTACCGAGAAATACATTGGTATGCTGAGTAGTCTGTCTACATATATATACTAGTCTAACACAGACGGGTGTGGAGGATGCATAACTCCTCCCTCCCTAAGTGAGAAATTATCGGAATGTTCGATTTGAGGACTTTTCCGACAATTTCGTAAAAACGGAATAACATTAAAATTAAAAGCATACACGAAAATTAAACATAAACTTAAAATTACGAGGCCTAATGTGGCGTAACCTAAAACACTGATGCTAGTAGAGTCCGTTTCTCTTTTAGTAACACTTTCAAACACTTCACTATTCTTTAACGCAAACGACAAATATTTTACTTCATCCAAGCCGATCTCGTGCATGTTAAGTGCTTGTGCACTTGACAAACTCGCGTTCGTACGAAGTTGCGGTATATTGATGATAGGCAGCGGTGTCGCCATATCTATCTCGGTGTAAGTACGATGGTAACGGATCTTGATTTCGTTAATCTCAACGTCACATGGCTCGTCGAGTGTCATGATGTATGTCCCGTGTACTGGGTATTTGGAAATTTCATCACCACATCGTTTGGTAAGCAGTGTTTCCAATCTTGTAAAAAGTATCCAATTGTCCTCGGTAATTTTCTGAAGTTTTACATCTTCTAGGTAGACAGGATATCGTTTGCAGCTGGTGAGATTTTTCTCATATTTCAAAAGTTGCTCTTCACAGGTAGGCCCACTGTACAAGGCTCTGTTGTCATCATTGCATAGGTAATGGTCTCCAGCGCCAAGAGGGTAGCAAGGCTTTACAATCGGTAAGTATTTCATCCCGTTCGCCAATAGGTAAGGGTATTTGGGAAATATGGCATAGGTTTGGTTTTCAGGTTCGTGGAAAATTGGGAGTGCGTACATTTTAAAATAGTTATAGGTACAATTATCAGTTAGAGGAATTTCCATAATGAACGTGATCTGGTTTTTCTTAATATATGATTTTACCGTAATAGTTTCTTCCATTCTGACTAAATTTGATTCGGTAGGCTCATATACCAAATTTCCAACATTAGATATTAATTGCAAATGGTGCAAAAGTTCAGTAGAGTTTACAATAGACTGGTGTAAGATAGAGCCTTTACTTAGTGCTAATGCGGTCTCGATTTCACTTAATTTAATAAATATAGTACGGAAGTTACTTATAAATAAGCTATACAATCCTAAAACATAAGAGGACACGGCTAAATTGTTTTCTTTAGTTAATGTTTCTTTCAAAGAGGTTTCGACCCTTTTGAGGCGTGTATCAAGAGTTAACGTATCCTGATGGATTAACTCGGTAATATTTAAGAGGCTGTCCAACATTTTGGAGGCGACAGTAATTTTCTTTGAGACAATAATTTGGTCGTGGTTAATTTCGGAAGTTAATTTATCATATTTAAGTGCGTCATCATGATCTAGATTTCCTGTGATAACTTTTATAATAGAGCCTAGTGGATTGAGGATGCCTCTCTTGAAACGATTTGGAAATAGTTGACGATATTTATCTATGGTTATATCGCGTAGATGCTCTGCGTGCATTAGTATCCCGATAAATTCATGGGGAAACGTTTTGTTTAGAGAAATCAATTTCTTAAACTCGGTGAATTTTGCTATGACGATATTCAAATCAGTATAAACGTTATCTAATTTCAGGGTTTTTAAAATTGTCCAATTATCTATTTCCACATATGCTTGGCCTTCTTTTACTGGCAGGACTCCTGGATTACCTTCCAGTGATTGCAGATGAAGGGCAGCAGCCGATGTCGCTAGCACCAGGATACACCACCTGCGGAGGGCGTTTTATGTTTTTAATCGGAGCCTTTGTGTCTCCCCTTGCTGTTTCTACTTTAATAGGGGCAACGTTCCTTTCAGTCACACCTACGACTTTCGCCTTTTTATATCTAGCCTTATCTTTACTTTTCCTTTTATTGATGTCTTTCACGAAAACAGTCTCTTCTTGTAGAAGTTTAATATTAGTCTCACCACCTCGTTTTTTCCTAATAAGTTCCTTATTAGCCACTATATTTTTCGCCAATTGCTTGTACAAGAATTTCGTGCGCTTCTCATGATCTTTTACTAGTTGCTGAGTATATGCTTTTTCAAATTCTACGTTAAATGGATTGTCTGTATCTGTATGACCGAAAACGACTTCGAATGGAGTTAGGCCTGTCGTCGTGTGTATTGTATGATTATATGCCATAACTGAGTACGTCATGATCGACGCAGCGTCGGTGCATTTCTGTTCATACTTGCCTAATCTGTATATTTCAATAAGTGTTGAATGGAACCGTTCGATTAGTCCCATTGAGTTCGGATTATTGATTGTCCCTATGTGACGTTCTATTTTGTGGAGACTGAGGAATTCTTTAATTAACTCGTTATTGAATTCCATGCCGGGATCAGAACTTATCCTTTTGGGAATTCCATAAAAAGAAAAGTACTTCATTAGGGCTCTCACAACTTCCGGTGTTGATTTGTTTGGTATTTCAATGGCTTGCCCTAATTTACTGAATGCATCGATTAGAGTTAAGTAGTATTTGCCTTCTATGGAAAACAGATCGATGAATAACTCCTGGAACGGCGCATCTTGTGTTTGTGTTAATTGCAAGACGGGTTTTAGGGGCTTCCTGTCGTACTTCATTTTCCTGCATGCTTCACAGGCATTTATAATTGCTGCTACTATCTCTTCCATTTTACTCCAATAATAATTTCTACGAATCCTGACTAATGTTTCCTTAATACCACGATGGCATGTCTTTCCCTCATGATATTTCAGAACTATCGCTTTCTGTTCACTTTCTTCTTCAACATATACAACTCGTTCTGTGCACTGATATAGGTTAATCATGTCCCTTTTAAATAGTCTAACAACTATGTTACTAAACTGTCGGCGATGTTCACTTTCTTCGAAATAGATAAAATATTTAATTTTTGGCCTGATGTACTCTTTGAGGAACGTTTTAACTAATTCTGGGTTATTTTTAGGCATGAAAACCTCTAAAATTTTGTGTTTTTCGCGAGAAAGGTCCTTTACATGCAATTCATTTTTAAGCCATGAAAATACTAAAATTTGGTTAGGCTTGTTGTCAATAGCCTCGTGTAAAATGGGTATTCCTGTTGATTCTAAATCGGCGGCTGAATGAACAGTTTGTGACTTACTACTTTCAGATGCTGATTGGATAACCGGGCGTTCTATCTGGAGCTCAGAAAACAGTACAGCGGTATCTGAAGAGTCTGAAATATTGCTACGACTAGCAGAAATTGTTTCACTCAAGTCTGATATCGTAATAGTTGATGAATGGTGTCGTTCCCTTTTACCACCTGACAATTGTATGATGTTTTGAACTACCTCGTCCATTTCTTTCTGTAATTTACGCTCTTTTCTGTCCAAGTTTACTGCCATTGAGTTTCCTTCATCATCCGAATCTAAGGCATTAACCTTAATCCTACTTAGGGCGTCTGCATTCGTGTTTTGTTTGCCATTTTTATATATTATTTCAAAGTCAAAGTCTTGAAGGCGTAATCTCCATCGTGTGAGTTTACTATTTGGATCTTTTAGGGAATTCAGCCATGCTAACGGTCGATGATCGGTGTATATGTAGAATTTTCTTCCATACAAATATGGCCGAAAATGTTTGGTCGCCCAGATAATAGCGAGTAGCTCTCGCTCTATAGTGCTATAACGAGTCTCTGTATCGCTCAAAGTTCGGCTTGCGTAAGCTATTGGTTTGTCACTGCCAACTTGTCCTTGTGAGAGAACCGCCCCTAAAGCTACGTTTGAAGCATCTGTTGTTAAAATGAACGGTCTTTCGTAGTCGGGGTATTGCAAAAGCGGTGCGTTTGTCAGGAGTTCCTTGCATTTATTAAATGCGTCGATATAATTTTGATCAATGATGATTTTATTGCGTTTTTTCAAACAGGCAGTCAATGGTTGGGTTATTTTTGCAAAATTGGGAATAAAACGTCTATAATAGCCAACCAGTCCAAGGAAACTTTTAATTTCGGTTGTGGTTTTTGGTATTGGGAAGTTCATTACAGCTTTGATTTTGTCGTCATTAGGTTTCAGCCCGTTTTTTGTAATAGTATGCCCAAGATACAATACTTCTTTTCGCAAAAATTCTGATTTGTCAAGTTGTACCTTGAGGTTGGTTTGTCTGAGCCTATCAAAAACTAGCCGCAGTTTTTGGATATGCTCTTCGAGGCTAGATGAAAAAATGATGACGTCATCAAGGTATACCATACAGTGTAAGCCTTGTAGTCCTCGAAGGACATGGTCCATAGTACGCTGAAAAGTTGCGGGAGCTGTCTTTAAACCAAACGGCATTCTCAAAAATTCGAAATGGCCGTTCTGCGAGCTGAAAGCAGTCTTCTGTCTGTCCTGTTCCTCAACTTCAATCTGATGGTAACCGCTTGCTAAATCGATTGTACTGAAGTAAACACTTTTACCTAATTTATCAAGCAAGTCGTTAATATTTGGTAAAGGGTATTTATCGTCGATGGTAATTTCATTGAGGCGTCTATAGTCTATAACCATACGAAATTTTTGCTCTCCAGACGCATCAATTTTCTTCGGCACTAGGTGCACCGGAGCATTCCACGGAGAATGTGATTCTTGGATAACATTGTCTTGTAACATTTTCTGCACTTGTCGATTTATTTCGTTTGCTTGTGTCGGAGCCTGTCTATATGGTTTCACAAAAATCGGGTCTTCATTTTTGGTACGAATTTTATGCTTTACTTGGTTGGTAAAAGTTAAAGGCAACAGGTCACAGTGAAAAATATCTTTGTATTCTCTACAGAGCTTAAAAATTTTCTTACGTTCCTCGCTGTTAGTATGGTCTAATCTGAGTTTATTTAAATTTTCTTCAAGTATTTTGTCCGTTTGTACGCTTGTTACGTTTGTAGAGAAGGAAAGGTCAGAATCTGTATTTAAATGATTCAAAACTTGCAAGGGTTGTTTAACTGTGAGAATTACTCGTTCGTCAGAGGCATTTTGGATAACTGTAGTAGCGTATCCGTTGATACAATTTACTAATGCACTTGGCATTCGTACGCCAGGGCCAAATTCCCTATAGTTAATTATAGCATCGCCTGAATGTTGGTCTGTAGGCAGTTTGACGCGTTGTTCAGACCGCGGTTGCAGTTCAATTACATAGTCCAGATTTGTGTTAATTATTGGAATGCATGTAGTTTTCGTTTTTAAAACTGAGTGTTTGAGATCGATTACTGCATCCAATTGTCTTAGCAAGTCATTTCCGATTAAACCATCGTAGCGCGAGTCGACATCGTACAAATAAAATTTGTGAAAATCATTACTGTTGAATGTCGGTAACAGTGGAATTTCGATAACCTCACTGTGTCTACTGGATGCATGAGTACTGACAATTTGGAAAGGTTCATACCTGATATCATAGAAAAAGAATTGGTATGCTTTTTGAGGGCTCAAGAATGACCTTGTACTACCAGTGTCAATCATCATTTTTGCATTTATTTCCGGGATATAAATGTGAGGTAATTTAAGCGTGGGGTCACAATTTAGTTCTACGATTTCTTGTCTATTGTCGAGGCCGGTATAGGAAAATTTTCAGTTAATTGTTCCTGAGGCAATTCTGTTTCGCTGTTGTATACTTCGTGTTCAACGTCGTCCGTGCATTCGTATTGACCGTAGTCAAACTCGTTATCATCGTAATATTCATGATACTGTTCGTCGTCATATTCAGTCATCTCGTTGAGCTTAAAACCTTCGCGTGGCAATGGAAGGGCTGTCCTCATAGTTACGTCTGAGGTTTGCAAGCGTGGCGGCTGGACTTGGGGTGGTCTGTATCCGAATTGTTGGGGTGTCATCCCTACATTAGGGTTTGGCCTAAAGCCTAATGGTTGCGGCTGATTGTTACCAAATTGTGGGCGGTAGCCTAACTGTGGTCTATAACCGAACTGTGGTGGAGTATATCTGAACTGAGGTGGACGTAACCCAAGCTGTGGGCGATAGCCGAAATTTTGCGGTTGACCTTGAGGCATCCTAAAAGGTGTGGGTTGAATGCCGAAATTAAATTTAGGCGTTGCATTATTATTAGGTAATGGAGTAGGGAATCTAAATCCACTGGGTTGTGGGTTCCCGCCAAATTTAAAACCTAAGCCAGGATTTTGCGGTAAGGTCGGCCTCGGCACTGAACTGTTACTATTAATACCGTGCATACGTTTTCGCATATTATACTGGTCGTGGAAGTTCACTTCTTCAAGCACTACACTCAGAGCATCTTCCAAGGTCGCCGGGGCCTTTAGTCTTACTATGCGCACCATATCCTCGGGCAAGTTGTAAAGAAATACATTTAATGACGTGTTATTATAAATAGTTGTTTTTGCGCGTTTTAAAATGACGTCATCTAACATATTCACTTTGGAAATTAATAATGATCGAACACTTTGAATACGATTACAAAATTCCAAATAACTTTCGCCTGATTTAATTTTCATTGATTCAAGTTCAATATTTATGCACTGTTCACTACGCGGATCTCCAAAATGTTGTTTCAGTAATTCTTTTAACTGAGTCCAGGTCGTAACATCTTCGCGTTCAGATAATAAAGCAGCCGCTTTATCATTAAGTCGACTTGTTACAGATTGATACACAAATAAATCCTGCGCAACACTGCCTCTATACCTGCTAATTACATATTCACATTTTCTAATGTATAAATTTAATGTGCCCTTGTCTCCTCCATAAATAGGAACAAGGTTCAAAATTTCGCGTGGAATCGGTACGACCTCTTCTACTTGGGCCATTTTTTTCGTAGAGTAATGAGCAGGTTAGAGAATACAAAAATAAAATTCTAAATTATTAATTGAGTAAGATGTGGCTGCGTTTACTTCACTCTAAAAGGTTTTCTCAGAATTCTTATAAGTATAGAGTAATGAGCAAGTTACAGCATGCAAAAATATAATTTTAAAATATATTTTTTTTCTAACATGTCTCTACATTTACTTTACTCTATAAAGTTTACTAAGAATTCTTAAAAGAACAGAGTAATGATCAAGTTACAGAATGCAAAAATTAATTTTAAAATACTTATTGGCTAAGTTGTCTCTACATTTAGTCTACTCTATAAATTTTTCTTAGAATGCTTATCACTAACGGTGAACTAAACAAAGTTTTATATTGGGTCACCAGACACGTTATAATGAGCGAAGTCTTATCTCAATAATAACAATATTCGTGGAAGGTTAGGATTTGGAAAGGATGGCGAAAAGTTTTACTCACCAACCGACCGCTTCCATCCTGCGTGTCCCGTTCATAACAAATTTATTTGGTTTGAAGATTCACTCACGCCGCATTCCCGCGATTAGGTAAATTTGGATACCCGGATAATCACGAAAACTAGCGCAGCGCTATTACGAGCGAATCCTACCGGCTGCGCCAGTTAAGTTTTGGGAGCACTTTAAATGTTTTTTTTAAAACTAGAAATAAAAATACGTGTTGCCGATTTGGAGGCTTTAATCCTAATGAATCAAAAATAATGTCTTAACGCTAACTTAGTCCTACACGGTGGCCCGAGAGGCCTTACTCAGCATTACCGAGAAATACATTGGTATGCTGAGTAGTCTGTCTACATATATATACTAGTCTAACACAGACGGGTGTGGAGGATGCATAACTACCTACTAAGGTTCATACAAACAAAGACTAGCATGAATTTTTCAAAGTGTGCAATAGTTAGGGTAAGATTTCTCCACATAATTATTTTGATTGTCGACTTATGTAAAATAGTATGACTATCCCATAATTCTGTATGTATTATTTTCTTTTTCCATATTTCTGATTGGTTTAGCTCTTAGCTTATTATATTGAACTCGACATATTGAATGGGATATTGCCCCCCTGACAAACAATAAAAGGGTTATTACACTAAGTAGGTACTTTTTTATTTCAAAATTTTGTTTATTTACTAACTTTTGACAAGGAGCATATTGCCTCAGCGTTTTTTTTTTAAATTTTTAGATTTCTCAATACTTTTTTATTGCGGGTTCGTGTTTTTGGGTTACAAAAATCAAATTTTGATTGGATATTATTTTAAAGATTTTTTAAATACCTATTCGTGAGATAAAATAAACCGGACAAGTGCGAGTCGGGCTCGCGCACTGAGGGTTCCATGACCAAAATGCAATAATTAAAGAAACCGACTTCAAAATTAAGTACCTATGTAGTAAAAATGCTATTTCGAGATTGCATGCGCAGAGACGTTGGGTCTCTTGGTGGCTTTTATCTTTATCGCGTTTAAAACGGGGAATGTTCTGAAGAACTGTTCGATCTGATGCCAGCATCGCGGTTTTATCATCGTACCAGCCGCCACCGCCTGAAAGTTCATTCATATAATTATCATAGATCGGTAGAAATCGCACACCTCATACCTGTTAATTTGTGGAATGAGCTCCCTCCTGCGGCGTTTTCGAGTAGCTTTAATATGGGATTCTTCAAAAGGGTTGTTAACAGAGTCTTTAAGGGTCGGCAACGTTTCTGTGATGCCCCTGGTGTTGCAGGTATCCATAGGCGACGGTGATCACTTACCATCAGGCGGCCCGCATGCTTTTTTGTCACATAAGACATAAAAAAAAATGTACTTACCGTGCTTTCCTCTGCTGAAAACTTCCAAAAGTTAAAGTTGTCTATCTATTTCTTGCTAGTCCGCGAGAACTAAGCTAAGGCGAAAACAACCCGAAGGCATATTAATATTGGATATACCTACACATTGGCGCGGACGGAGCAGTAGGTAATCTATTACTGTGGTCGTGAGATCTAGCTTTATTACTGCCGTAAGTTAGCCGTCTTGCGGTGGTCGCAGTTTTGTCATGCTTGACATACCTACTTAGGCGTTCTGACTTCTGACAGTTGTAATGGCGGAATGGGCGACGATAGATTTAGCATGCGTAGCTAGATATGATACCTGACAATTAAAATGATGCTACCGGAACTGTTCGGAACGCACTGTTAACGGCTTACAGACAGATTTTAAATTTGAGTTAAAACGCCTGGCCAGGGACCTTACACTCAACTCTAAACGCGGGCCCAAATAAGTGCAGTTTTCTAAATCACGCAACCGCAAACCGTATCTCGGCGGGTTAAGGTTTGCGTTCGCGTAATTTTGCAAACTGCACCTATTCGGGTCCGCGTTTAGACTTTAGAGTTGGGCGTAAGGCCCCTGGTACTGGTAGGTACTTACCTACCTACCCTATAATAATTCTGTTGCTATCATGTCACCCCGTTGCTTACTCCTATGGCGTCCAGAATTCGATCAATATAACCAAACTTCACAAGCATAATAATCACTGTTCATAAAATTCAAATGCGAATCGATCTTTTTAACCAGCACCGGAAAATTACTTGACCAAGCTTTCCATTCATTATATTATCAGGGTTTGTACTTACGAGATATCGACTTAAGTATCGACACCATTTTATGGCACACGTTCCCACTGGAGTAATTTCTGAAATAAACCCTGTCTATTTACGAGGAACGGGTTTATAAGCTATCGGGCCGTTGGAATTTATATTATGAACGCTCACACGTCAGATTTTATAGTCATTTATGGGTTAGGAGGATCAGCTTGTTTCTCATCGAAGTTGTTTGAAAATAGCCATTTTATTCGTCCTTTTCAAAATCAATAGATTGTAGGAGCTCTGGCAAATTCCTCTGAAGATCTTTGGGCCCTATTTTAGGTACAGAGACAAGCCAGCAGGCAAGACGTCCAAACGAGAATTGCTTACCAGGAAGTAGCTAGGACCCGGGTATGTCCTAAAACTGCGACCAGAACCACCGAAGGATGGGCAGCAGTGTCCTAATAGTACATGGTGAACGTACTGCGATCCCCAAGCCGCCTGCCAAGCGTGGCGATTATGGCAACAGTGGACGTTAATTGGCTGATGATGAAGTAGCCAGGTATCTTGTTTTTATACGAAGTCTATGCACTTGTACAATCGATTTTTCTCTTTTGTTCCAGAATATCCGGAAACCGGCCGCCTATTGATTGTTATTACCGTTGAAAACAAATCGCAATGCAAAGCAATATAGCTCCTG
This sequence comes from Agriopis leucophaearia, assembly GCA_949125355.1. NCBI lineage: Eukaryota > Metazoa > Arthropoda > Insecta > Lepidoptera > Geometridae > Agriopis > Agriopis leucophaearia. The sequence goes on from OX421270.1 coordinate 345,629, forward strand.
AAGGAATGGTGGTGACACCTCATCATCTCGCCACTCAGACCGCTGTAAAACTCCTCAGAGATGGAGCAACTGCCATGGAGGCAATGGTTGGAGCTGCAGCAACAATCGCCGTAGTATATCCTCACATGAACGGCATCGGTGGCGACGGATTCTGGCTTATTGTGCCTCCTCATGGTGATCCGGTAGCCATAGAAGCTTGTGGAGCTGCAGGAAGCCTGACAACAAAAGAATTTTTCGAAGAGTTAGACCAAATTCCATATAAAGGTCCAAAATCAGCTATAACTGTACCGGGGACTGTAGGTGGCTGGCAAGAAGTTCTCAATTATGTATCTGAATGCGGCTATTCGAAAAAATCTGTCCAAAATCTTCTATCTGATGCTATCAAATATGCTGAAAATGGATTTCCAATAACTGAATCTCAGAGAGAGGCAACATTGAATGTTGAATCCATGAACAACGTTGACCATAATTTTGCCAAAGTTTTCTTCCCAGATGGAGTAAAACTACAAGTTGGTGATAAGTGTTATCAGACAGAATTAGCAAAAACATTGAAAAGTCTGGCTACAAATGGCTTAGGGTCTTTTTACGAAGGTGAAGTGGCAAGTAAGATTGCCGAAGACATGGCTATGTTAGGTTTACCTATCACGAGGTCAGACTTGAAAAATTATTCGGCATTAAGAAGAGTACCGTTGCGAATGTTACACAAGCTTGGCGAGGTCTATAACCTACCACCTCCGTCTCAGGGAATAACGTCGCTCTTAATTCTTGGAATTCTGGAGAAGCTTGAGATTGATGGTAAAGATGAAGGAAAATTTATTTACTCAGCTGTTGAAGCTACAAAGCAGGCTTTTGAATTACGGGATGAGTACGTTACTGATCCACAGTACATGAAAATATATCAAAAATCTTTGTTATCGAGTGAGACTATATCCAAGTTAGCTAGTAATATAAACTTTGAGCACAAATCTTTGGTTGGCAAAGGAAAAGGGCATGGTGACACCATTTGGATGGGAGCGATGGACAAATACGGGTTTTCAGTTGCCTTTATACAGAGCATTTATCACGTGTTTGGTAGTGGGGTACTGCTTCCAAAGACTGGTATTTTGTTGCACAATAGAGGAGCGGCTTTTTCTCTTGAAAAAGATCACATTCTTTCTGTCAAACCAGGGAAAAAGCCTCTCCATACTCTCACCCTTGCCGCTGCTAAGCTTCACGATGGAAGAGTCATGATATATGGTACCAGAGGAGGTGACGGCCAGCCTCAGACTCAAGCAGCAATCTTTCATAGATACGTGGTTCAGAATATGAACTTACAGACTACGCTGAACTCTCCCCGGTGGGTTTACGGACGTACTTGCGGTGACTTAAGAGATGATCTGAGAGTTGAAGGCAGATTTGGTGATGAAGTTATTAACTACTTGAAAGAGAGAGGATATAACGTTGTGATATTGCCAGATTATTCTGAAGAAGTGGGGCATGCAGGGGCGCTAGTGCGTCACCCGAATGGAATGATGGAAGGTGCTTTCGACCCTCGCTCTAACGGGAGCGCTGCTGGGTTTTAACTATATGCGTACTTTCAGTCGAGGTAAATAGAAACATGCTCGATTTTTAGGGTCTCGTATCCAAATGGATCCCTCAACTGGTGTTCCTATTTAAGTAATCGCAATTATAACTACAATTGATAATCATACTCAATACTCAATTTGTTTATTGCGACATAATTATGTATGCATGCAGACCTTAAATTACATGTTTTGTCTTAAATAACACATCTTAAAATACATGTAGGTAGTACATATGACCCTGTTAGGGTATGGCAACAGAAATAACGGAACGGTCTATTTGTATACCTAATACCTATCATCGAAATTATCCTTGAAAAATTCGTCTAGGGAGTAATAACATTTTGATTCTAAGATTTTTTTAGAACATTATTGAAGCTGTTTTCTTTTTCTATGTCTTTTATTATATTTGGTAGCTTATTGTATATTTTTACGGCCATAGTTGTAGGGCCTGAGCTATGAATTACTAGATTAGATTTCGGTTCGATAAGTTTATGTCTATATTGTGATCTGATTGTTCGCGGCTTGGCGATTGCTCTTTTAAAGAAGTCGGGGTATTTTTTAACGAATTTGCTTATTTCTATATGTATATTTGTATCAACGACAGGATTTTAAATTGTATCAAGTAGGGCTTATGAATTTTTTAAATATTTATATCAGGCGATTTTATATTGGCCGGATTTGGGATACACTTTTTTTGGACAATGAAGAGATTAAAGTTATATGATTATTTACGGGATATTTACCGTGGTAAGGTTGTGTGGAAGGAGCTCCCGATATTTCGGCGCAGTTACATGCACCATGTTCACGGTGTTGTGGTTCCATGTTCCTTCCACAACCTTACCACGGTAAATATCCCGTAATTAATCATATAACTTTAGTGAACAACTGTGATAGTTTAAAAGAATGTTTAATGAAGAGATTATCATTGTTGTCTTTTATTATTGTTACAGAAAGTAGCAAACTTAAAAGGAGACATACACATACACAGGGTATATCCAGCAGTGTGCCATTTAGGAATGATTATTATGATATGTACTTCCGGTAATGATATGACGGTTACTTTAATAAATTGAGCATTTATACCAAGTTAAGAAACATGAGATGATTTTAAAAAAAGTCTTACAAATTTATAATTGATATACAAATGTTTATACAAAGTTTACTAACTTCTCGAGGTCCTGACTTGATAAGCTTTGTTTCTGGTTCAACTGAAATATGAATAATTCTCTGTTCTCATTATTAAAAACTTCTGTTAATTCTGCCACTGGAGACAGGACCTTCCGAAGTTAGTGAAAGTTCTTGGGACTGTCAGAACCATACTGCGATTTCGGACTCTAGAGAACAGAGAAAGTACGAAGGTACATTTGAAGCTGAGATGAAAAAAAATATTATTTATTTTACATTCAGTTGGGTAAGAAGTGAAATTATAGACAAAAGTAAAAGTAAGTTCGTGTATTGCTGAGCGGTCGCCCTCAGATCCGACAAACATGCCTTGATTGTGATATGGTTTTTAGTATGGTTAACATTAGTGTTCAAATGTCTATTTTTCATTAAAAAAAAATCACTATACCGCTAACCGCATAACGCAAATACTGTAATACGGCACACTAAGTAACATGTAGCGACACCAATATACTAACAAATAGTCCTCTTGCAAAAAAAGGTGACAAGGTTGTCTGCTGGAACTTCAAAAATCTTTCAGAGCGCCTGGTTGAAGCGACGCGTTACCAATATGCTAGCGTGCTTCTAACTCAACGCATTTAGCATGGTATGTATTGTGACGTTTCAGGGGGGTACTAAAGAAATCCCGAGAAACTACCTAAATAATGATGTAAATTATTTTCTGTTAAATACGTGATTTATTTTGGCCATGTTACGTAAGTTTGTGATCGTCTAGTTTAACTTATTAACTCGTATTATCAAAGGTTTTTATGAATCAATATTACGTTAATTTTATGAGCAATTGTTTATCTTTAAAGAGGTTCATTGATTCGAAGCACCGCCAGTTGTCAAAAACACATGCGACTTACCCCTTGTAGAATGGATAAAACACCGCAAGTACTTTACTCGTTCGGGGTCCTGTTGGTAAAATATAAAAATTGCTAAACAGTTCTAAATTTTGAATACCCCAACCTAAACCTACATAAAATGTATTGAATTATCAAACTGAGCTCATGAAACTCTTAGTCTTTAACATAATAATTGTATAAAAGTCGTGTACATAAGCAATCAAGAAGTGCGTGAAGATCTTTTATCGGCTGCGCTGAAATTACACTTTGTCTAGACAATTTTACGCTAATTGCACGCTTACGACATAAAATAATTCTTAATGCATAATTAAGCAGATTTGTTCATGCGAAGCATTTGCGCCTTAAACACTATGCAAGTGAGGTTTTACATAAAGTTAGTTTATTTCAAATTTCCAGCAATTTATCGTTAATTCCCGCAAGCGCGATAATCACTGTAGTGATATATATAATCCTGTTGTATACACACATATGGGATGTGTGTGTCCTTTTGGGGCTGAAAGTCGTTATTTCATTGCCTCTTGATTTATATAAATATGTACGTGACGCGTGTCGTTGAAGAACATTTCATTTCTCCTGGATGAAATAAAATTCCTTATCGCCGAGCGAGTTAGTCCACGAGACAGAACCTAACAAAAATCAAATATAAAAACAGTAGGTTCGCTGTCTAGGTGGGTCATAACGAAAATCAAATAAATAAAAAAAATATGCCGGCACCTGTGGCTAATCGCAACCTCGTCGTACTTTCATTTTTCCAGGATGAGACAAAACCCCTTGTCGTCGAGCGAGTTAGTCCACGACAGAACCTAACAAAAATCAAATATAAAAACAGTAGGTTCGCTGTCTAGGTGGGTCATAACGAAAATCAAATAAATAAGAAAAATATGCCGGCACCTGTGGCTAATCGCAAACTCGCAGTCAAAAAAAATACCCAAAACAAAAAAAGACTGGTCCTAGTCTCACCCGGTCTCGTCGTCTGGATTAATGAAAGCATTTGTATCTCTGCATTGTCGAATATGAAGATCGAGTCAAATCAGCGCCAACGCCGTCCACAATAGTCCGTCGTGTTAAGCAATTCAGTATTAGATTTATATAAAACCTCTTTCTTGCGTCATATAATTAACACCATAAAAGATTTCCCGTAGTTTCTGAAGTGCTCCTTTATCAATAAGATGAATGTATTAATAATAATCTGGAACCATTTTATCTCACGTGTAATTTTATTTCTTGTGGTCATGTATTTTAAGAGATTTAAATAACGCAGTTCGTTATTTAATAGGTAGATACTTTAACTCCATCTGAAGTAAACGTTGGGATTTTCTCTTTTAAAACCATAGCTCCAAGTATAAAAGAATACTTAGCTTTTTCAGTTTGTCGACTCGTTCGCTGGCATTCACACACACTCATACACTATGAATTTATATATTATTATTCAACACTGATAATTTTATACAATATCTAACTAATCATTTTACACTGATTTTATGTGTCGATGTAAACACACGTCAGCAATATTAAATATGGCTGTTCCGCGGCGAACTTCCTTCTTACAACTAAATAAAGTATAGACAATGCATCCCTTTTATCCCCGATTTTAGTGTCAACCCTTAAGGCGTGAACCTGTTCATTTTAAATGTTGCTTATTGGTTAATGAACTTAAATTGTCCGTGGGCGTGTTATTCTCACGTTCTCAAAATTAGTTCTTGAGTTAGATTTTTTTTCTGTAACAGCTTGAGTTTATTAAACAAAAGAAGATAATTTAGCAAAAAAAATGTTTACTTACGTATAAGTGTCTTTTCTACATTTACTTGATTATTTATGGCTTTTAGAGTATCTTTATCTCTTAAAACTGCTTTGTCTGTATATTTTTGTTCTTACAGTTTTTAAACTTTAACCATTGGTATTGTTCAAGTAAGCACATGTGAAATCTGTTTTCGAGCAATAAATTAAACAAAATTTATTGGTTTCCAATCCTAGAAAGGCACTCGCCGAGATTATTGTCAAGTTTACAAGTGTATCCATAATGTACACTATTACTATACAAAATTACCTTTCGACCGGGGTAAGGACAGTTACATTATTACATATTATGGTATTACAGCCAGCATGCTGAGTGTGGTGGTGCACGAGCATTTAGATTGTCTTTAGACCTTCAACGGTGTATGGGCACTGCCTGGGCAGGCTAACTGTTTTTAAATGAAAAAAATAAGAAGGTTCTCTAGTCGATGCGTATTTTTGATTGTAGTGAGTGTTAGTTGTATTTCGTTTAGTTAGTAAAGGCACTTGACAGTAAAAAAAATGAACCTTCTCATTATTGGATTATTGGTAGGAACATTAGCCTTCTTCAGTGACAGTCGGGTAAAAAGAAAACATGAACGGAATAGCCTGTGAGGTACGCCACCGATCGATGAGCCAATTCCAAAGCTCGGCGGCGATTCATAACGGTAACAATATATCAAATCAGTTTACCTCAACCTACCTTCAATATGATTTTTAAAACGGCCATTTTTGATTTAGTTCCAAATGGTTCTTTGTTCGCCCCCCCGTCCCTTATCTTTCCAATAAACGTGAGTTATTGTCGACCACTGCTCCGGAGAGCACGGCTCTATATCAAACAGATTCGCTAATGTAAAACTATTTCTAGACTGTTCATTCTGAAACTCATTTAATTGACATTTTATTTTATGTGAGTCAGATGACATTAAACTAATTGTTATAGTTTAAAAAACACTCTAAGCTATCGCAGAGTTCCACTCTATCCAGCTCTCAACTCCATCATCAGAGCTTCGCCTCTCAGTATTAAATCAATAAAATTGTTTTATTTTTTAAACTGGCAAGTGCCTTTATTAACTTAAAAAATCTAACGAACACTAACACGACAAAAACAGTTAGACTACCCATAGACCTTTGAAGGTCTAAAGACAATCCAAATGCTCGCACCCACTACCAGTTGGCATTGTACCCAACATGCTGGCGGCACTACCACGAAGAATGGCAATGCTTATACGTTCAGCCGGAAACACGCCAGAATTTTGGTCACGCGTCGTATTAACCAGGCGCAACAAACTTGAAAATGCCGTGAGTTCCCAGTCCCCTGATTGTATGAATGTAGGACGTCGAGGTCGAAAATAAACTACATTTTCGAACTCGAGGAGTTTGATAGTAGCCATTGAAGAGATCTCACTGTAAGTACATTTTTTATTAGTTGATTGAATCAGGCGTTACTTTGCGGAAGTCCATTTTCAAAACTGTTTTGATGATGAATTTCTAGTGTAATTCCGCTTCTACGTCGCTTCAAGTACAATAAGGAATTTGTGATAAATATTTGTTGGTAATGTTAATTTTATTGAGTTTAATTTTGCCTAACCTGATATAAAATATTAATTACATAAATTGAAAATTAACGTAACCTGAAACAAAAAGTAATTAATTCTGAATTATTTTTAATTATAAAATTATTAAAGTAATCTGAAACAAAAATTAATTAATTCTGAAACATAAAATATATATTAATTGGAATTACATGTATTTTAATTGAATTTAAAAAAGTAATAAATTATACCCGTTTCCTTAGTGCACTTTGTCGACACGTGTTTCGCCTCTTCACGAGGCATCCTCAGGACGTGTTGACTCGTCGAGCGCTTGGCCGAGAATGAGTAAGCCGTAACTGCAACGGTCCTTTATATACCGGCGCTCGCGTGGTGTTGGCAGGTGACGAAACACCTCAGCAAAGGTGACGTAACGCTTGTTTGTTCATTCAGCAGTGAATCATCCATTCCTTGGTGTTTGAAAATTTCTAATTGTTCGAGAACGCTCATACGAAACCCTTTTTCACACATATGTAGTACACTAAATGTATTATTGTCGTCCAAAACGTGACCAGTTTCTAACAGATGTTTTGCAAAATGTGACTTCTCTGGGTGGCCATTTCTGTATGCGGAAATGTGTTCCTTGTAACGTGTTTGAAAATTTCTCCCTGTTTGTCCCACGTAAACACTATTACACTCATCGCAAGTCAATTTGTAAACTCCGGACTTTTTCTCTTTGTTTATGGTATCTTTACCATTACATAGCCTTCGCATGTTATGGCTGGTCCGGAAAGCAACGTGTACGTTGTTTTTTCTGAGCATTTTTGCGATCTTTTCCGATGTTGGCCCCAGATATGTCAAACTACCCACATATTTCTTTATATTTTCCGGTGGATGAGGATACAACATTGATCTTATCCTGGTTTTCTGTTTCTTCTTAATCAAGTTATCCACCATTTGTCTGTTGTATCCATTTGTTGTTGCAATGTGATAAATGACATCCAATTCTTTTTTGTAGTTTTGTGGCGAGAGTGGAATTGTTGTCAATCTATGGACGTAGCTCCTAAATGCTGCCAGCTTGTGTTGTGTGGGATGGTTGGATGATTCCGGTATTGCTATGTCCGTATGTGTTGGTTTGCGATAAATCTGGAAGTCTAGCTTGTTGTTGTTCCTTGTGATTGATACATCTAAAAAGTTGAGAGTCCGGTTTTCTTCTATTTCGAGCTTGAACTTTATCTTTGGGTGGATGTTGTTTATTTTATTCAGAAATAGGTCCACTTGTCGTTGCGTTCCTTTCCAACATATAATTATGTCATCTACGTAACGGTAGTAGAAGTGGATATTTGGCTCGTTCACCAAATTTTTGCACTCAAAATCATCCATAAAGACTTCGGCCATCTGTGGACTCAACGGTGATCCCATTGCCAGACCTTCTTTTTGTGTGTAAAATTGGCCATTAAACTGGAAGTAGTTTTATTTCATACAAATGCTCGTTAGCGTCATGAGATCTTCTATCTCTCCTGGATGTAAACGTTGCTTCTCCAAATTACCGCTCAGTATTCTCAGTGACTCGTTAGTTGGTACATTGGTAAACAAACTCTCTACATCCAATGATATCAACTTGGCATTTGACGGGATGTTCACATTTTTAATCTTTTCTATTAAGTCCATCGTATTTTTCAAACTGTATTTTGGCCTAAATGATGACTTTTCTTTGAGTACCCCGTTTAAATGTCTTGCTAGATTGTATGCGGGGGCTCCAATATACGACACTACTGGCCGTATAGGAATATTTTCTTTATGTAATTTTGGCAATCCGTATAATAGTGGTGGTCGCGGATTCATTGGCACAATATTCCTCAGTGCGTTCTCCGATATAAAGGCAGTGTTTTTAATTGCTTGTTTAATATCTTGGGCATATCTTTTAGTTGGGTCAGAGTTCATGGGCTGAAAGTCGTCACCCTGTATTACGTCATGAACTTTTCGGAGATAAGTATCCTTTTCTAAGATGACGATGGTGTTTCCCTTATCTGCCTTCGATAAAATGAGATCGTTTTGTTCTAACCGATCCCGTATTGCTTGATGCAACTGCAACTCAGAATTTGGAGTCCTTGGAGATCGTATGTTTCTCTTTATCTCATTGGCCACTTGATGTTTCATAACTATGTCTTGTTTTCCTCTGATGCAAGCTATTTCTGTATCTACCGCCAACTCTTGTAATGTTGTTTTTGTTATTCCTGGTGTTAAATTGTATTTCAGCCCCTTTTCTAATAGTGTGATTTCTGTGGCAGGAATTTGAACATCTGTCAAGTTTTTCACTCTTGGATAGAATGTATGTGTGGCTTCTTGGCGCTCCGTGTGCGAATGTTCCGATTGTTGTGTTCGAGCTCCAGTTAGCTGTTCCAATTTCCTTGTTTGTGATATATATTTCTCATGGGCTAACTTCGAGGCTAAATCTCGGGCCTTGTTATCCAATATATCGAATTCCACGTTGTGCAGGTTGTAACTTAAGTCGGAGTGTAATATTTTCAGGTGGTGTTTGAGGTTATCTCTTACTGAAAACCAGTGTTTACACTCTTCATTCAGCCATATTGTCTTTGCCTTTTTTACTGCTATGTTGCTGGCGTTGTTGTGCGTGTTGGTGCGTATGTTGATATAGTTCGGAATGACTTGTAATCTTTTACACTGCTGATTGAACCATACGTTTTGTGCTGCCAAACGATGGAGTTTAGTCAACTTGATGTATAGTTTTGCCTGCTCAGCTATACTTGCTGACCTTAAATAGTTGATTGAATCAGGCGTTACTTTGCGGAAGTCCATTTTCAAAACTGTTTTGATGATGAATTTCTAGTGTAATTCCGCTTCTACGTCGCTTCAAGTACAATAAGGAATTTGTGATAAATATTTGTTGGTAATGTTAATTTTATTGAGTTTAATTTTGCCTAACCTGATATAAAATATTAATTACATAAATTGAAAATTAACGTAACCTGAAACAAAAAGTAATTAATTCTGAATTATTTTTAATTATAAAATTATTAAAGTAATCTGAAACAAAAATTAATTAATTCTGAAACATAAAATATATATTAATTGGAATTACATGTATTTTAATTGAATTTAAAAAAGTAATAAATTATACCCGTTTCCTTAGTGCACTTTGTCGACACGTGTTTCGCCTCTTCACGAGGCATCCTCAGGACGTGTTGACTCGTCGAGCGCTTGGCCGAGAATGAGTAAGCCGTAACTGCAACGGTCCTTTATATACCGGCGCTCGCGTGGTGTTGGCAGGTGACGAAACACCTCAGCAAAGGTGACGTAACGCTTGTTTGTTCATTCAGCAGTGAATCATCCATTCCTTGGTGTTTGAAAATTTCTAATTGTTCGAGAACGCTCATACGAAACCCTTTTTCACACATATGTAGTACACTAAATGTATTATTGTCGTCCAAAACGTGACCAGTTTCTAACAGATGTTTTGCAAAATGTGACTTCTCTGGGTGGCCATTTCTGTATGCGGAAATGTGTTCCTTGTAACGTGTTTGAAAATTTCTCCCTGTTTGTCCCACGTAAACACTATTACACTCATCGCAAGTCAATTTGTAAACTCCGGACTTTTTCTCTTTGTTTATGGTATCTTTACCATTACATAGCCTTCGCATGTTATGGCTGGTCCGGAAAGCAACGTGTACGTTGTTTTTTCTGAGCATTTTTGCGATCTTTTCCGATGTTGGCCCCAGATATGTCAAACTACCCACATATTTCTTTATATTTTCCGGTGGATGAGGATACAACATTGATCTTATCCTGGTTTTCTGTTTCTTCTTAATCAAGTTATCCACCATTTGTCTGTTGTATCCATTTGTTGTTGCAATGTGATAAATGACATCCAATTCTTTTTTGTAGTTTTGTGGCGAGAGTGGAATTGTTGTCAATCTATGGACGTAGCTCCTAAATGCTGCCAGCTTAAACATTTTTTATTTATTCTATTGAAACTTGTTTGTTTGTTCGCATAGTTCATTAGTTAAAAGTGAGCTAATAAAAGCGTGTTAAAATAACAAATATCGTATCTAAAATAGTAGATTTATCGTTTTATTTATTTATATTTCTTTATATTACGAAGATGGTATGTTATTTAAGTTACTGTAATAAAGGCTAGGTTGTACTTGATATAACGAATATATTATTTTATGATAAAACATCTCAATAACAGCCCAAATTTGTATAGATAGATAGAAACTCTTTATATTGTGTACACCAGAAATAAAAATTGCAAACAGATAGAAAACTCTTACGAGCTAGTGCCACAAGTGGCAGCCTTATCGCTAAAAGCGATCTCTTCCAGGCAACCATTACATGTATAACATATAGATGCAATATTGTATGACGAACTTACAACGTCCGAACGTGAAAGATCTATAAATACTATAGGTATAGTTAGTTAACATCATTATGTACGTTTGCTTCAATAAATTATTCTACATTTTTCATTTCATTTATTTTAATGATAATTGTAGGTCTCAGTAATATCTCGATACCATGACTACATCATTAGAGATTTCAATTTTCTTCAAAGTAATTAATACCCAAGACGGAACGGAGAAGATGAGATCTTCGTTTTATTTTGTTCGTGATATTTGTATGAATAGGTGCAAAAAACTAATGTTTCCATTTTTTAAAAAAAAGTTAAAAAGTTAAAGTTTAAAGTGCGTTGCCTTTTTTAAAAAAAGGCAACGCACTGACAATGCCCCGGGTATTGTAGATGTATATAGGCAACGGTGACCACTTACCATCAGGTGGCCCGTAGCTTGTTTGCCGCTTATTCTATAAAAAAAAAAATCTCCAAAACGTCTCAATCAATTTGAAAATGGTTTTTTAATTTAAAAGCAGGTATCATTGCGAATATTCTTAGTTATGTTTGACAGAAGCAGAACAGATAAGAACAGATTTTGAATCAGTTCAGCTGTTTTCAAGTTGTGAGATTTTTCGAATTGATTGCGGATTTTTTAAATTTATACTTATGTTTGTAGATTTACAATAACAGTTAATTCATTTAGTTTGTACATACTATCACATTAAACGTTAAGCTTTTTAAGTACCGTAAAACTTAAACCAGACAATATGAGCACGCATCCTGAAGGTATATACAAAGTTACTAGTCTATTTACGTTTTTGTAGATAGGTTACTAAGTATAGGTGCGAAAAAACAACCAAAAGCTTCTATTTCCTTCACAGTGGGCGTATTTTTTGGCCATCTGCATAAGGTAGCCATAAATTTAATCTTCCGCCTCACTAACGCAAACAAATGTCCTAAACACCCTAAATTAAACTCGGGGAATAATGAAGTGACCGCATTCATCTTCATTTGCTGATGGAACTACTTTATTAGATACGTATTAAGTTGTCTCCGACCTCGGAACAATTATATCTCGGAGATATGTTAGGTTGGGTGTACTTTGTTTAATCCGTGAAGACACGACCTACTCTTTTTATAAGCTTTTGTTTAAGCTGTAATCAAATCTTGCAAGTAAATTTAACCCTTCTCGGTGTTTGATTCAGCTGAAATTTGGCATACATGTCAAATCCCGATGACAATACAATATTATGGTGACAGCGAGCTGATTTGATGATGGTGACGGTGGACAACGGCACTCTTCGATGGGTAAGTAGACTGGCAGTGTTTGGACTCGTTTTGATCAGCACACCGTTGCGATCACTAATTTCATGATAGCTTGGTTTGAATAAGTTATTTTTTTTAATTATTAGATTGATATGGCGTTCAGTTTTCGACCTTTGTAATATATATACCTCCGTATATATATATATACCTCCGTATATATATTTTATTTAGATCTACTGTTTGATAGTTATTTTATTTGTTATTTCAACATTCACGGAACTGGACTGTATCTCTCTTTTACTTGTGAAAACTTTTAAGGCTTGTTTATTCATATTTTTCTTGCTAGGTTTTACGTTTCTAAAGCTGTTTTCTGTAAAAAATATTTAATAAATAAACATTTATCAATTAAAAAACTTGGTTCTTAATCGCTTACAGTAAATGTATGCAATGTCTCTTAAATGTGTGTACGTAATAGGTCGGGGAAAAAGTCTTTTCGTATTTTGTATGTATAAGGTTGTAGTAAAAATCTCATCCGTTGTACTGTTTGTATCTGGCTGGTTTTGATACCATTAAAAATATGACATTTTAAAAAAGGAATACAAAAAGTAAAAAGCAATTTCCCGCCATTTTTCAATTGTTTTTTTGTTTGATAAAATGAGTGAATCTAACGAAGAAATTCGATATATTGTGAAATTTTATTACAAAAAAGGGAAAACTGCGACACAAGCCGCGAAAAAAATTTGTGACGTATATGGACCTAATGCAGTGTCATCAAGAGTAGCACAATGTTGGTTCAAGCGTTTTCAGTCCGGGAATTTTGATGTCAAAGATGCAGCTCGCTCTGGTCGCCCTGTTACGGATAAAGTAGATGCCATTTCTGAAAAAGTGGACCAAGATCGGCATATTAATAGTTACGACGTAGCTGAAGAACTGGGGATTGACCACAAAACAGTTTTGACCCATTTGAAAAAAACTGGGTATACAAAAAAACTCGATATTTGGGTGCCACACAAGCTCACTGAAAGAAACCAAATGAATCGTGTACTCATTTGCGACTCTCTATTGAAACGTAAAGAAACCGAACCGTTTTTGAAAAGATTGATCACTGGTGATGAAAAATGGATCACCTACGACAAGAATGTGCGCAAACGATCATGGTCAAAGGGCAGTGAAGCACCACAGACTGTAGCGAAACCCGGATTAACACGTAATAAGGTGATGCTGTGTGTATGGTGGGATTGGCAGGGCATCGTTCATTATGAGCTTTTACCGCCGGGCAAAACCATCGATTCGGATCTCTACTGCCAACAGCAGATGAGACTCAAACAAGAAATTGAGAAAAAACGGCCGGAATTGATCAACAGAAAGAGTGTGGTCTTTCATCATGATAACGCCAGACCGCACACATCTTTGGCCACTCAGCAAAAATTTAGAGAGCTTGGTTGGGAAGTGTTAATGCATCCACCATATAGCCCTGACCTTGCACCCTCAGATTTCCACCTGTTTCGATCTCTTCAGAATTCTTTGGGTAGTGTTAGATTAACATCAAGAGAGGACTGTCAAAACTACTTGTTGCATTTTTTTGATCAGAAGTCCCAAAAATTCTACAGCAACGGGATCATGTCACTACCTACAAGATGGCAACAAGTTATCGAACAAAATGGCACATATATATTATAATTAAATGTAATTAAACTTGAAAAAAATATGTCTTGAAATTGTTTAAAAAATACGAAGAAACTTTTTCCCCGACCTTATATATATGCGTTAAACATACCTACACACCAATTTAATACCTAAATTATTTGTGTAAGCATCCATACTGTGATAAATTGTGAATTGAATAAAAATGTACATATGGCACCCTGGCACTGACACTGGCTAACAAAATATAACTCGGTGTATTTGGAGAGGACAATTATTAATAACAAGATAGGTGACGGTCAAATGAAAGTCTATGATATACCTATTATATAAAAATGGATAAGTGTATGTGTGTTTATGTTCCATATGGACTCCGAAATGGCTGGACCGATTTTGACGGGACTTTCACTGGAAGATAATTGATTATATAAGGAGTAATCCACACGGGTGAAACCGCAGGTGCAGCTAGTGATACAATAAACAAAGAGAAACAAAAGAGGAACTTTATGTATTATTATTTTTTCGGGGTGAAATCTGCCTAAGATACCCGGTTGTGGGATTACACCCACTAACACCCCCCGGTGAAAAGCTTTAGTGCTTGACAAGAGAGCTCCGGGATCTCCAGAGGAACACACCGGAACCCTCAGCACTGCGCTACGGCTCCTTTCTATACAACTGCGAGTTACTGAGAGCTGGACCTTATATACTGGATTAATTTTAAGGCTACTTTTTAACCCGGAATATACGGTTCCTGAAGGATTGCGGGTGAAACCGTGGAGAAAAGCTAGTTCTGTATAAGCCATAATGTGCTTTTATGTTTCTCATTCTGTTAGACAAACAGAATCTTTCATTTTGATTAATCAATTTGAGCTACAAGTTTTGGGTCGGTCACCAGTTTCTAGTAACGGATGAGGTTGTTTGACAGTTTTGGCGAGGATACGCTTTATTAAGTTTGCCATTTGCCATATTATAATGTTATAGTTTTGGGAAACAGCGCGGAAAATTATGTTGATAATGTTATGGAAATATACTTACCTTACTTACATAATAGTAAAACAACAGAGGCGCAGAAGTAAATAAAACTTTCTTGTTTTGACATTTTATATTACGGAGAATGATCAATTGAAATATAATTATACTATTTTTGACTGTGATTTCTTCTAGATTAATATATCATGAGACTGACATGGTATTGTTGGCTATAGCACTTACCGAATAAAATAATAAAACTCTCATTTTGCCTTGTAATCGGGTAAACAAAATAAGTAATAAGTGGTAATGTACCACCTCGGTAAATTTAATATAAGAAAAATATCTATGTGAGCTCCATTTTGTGCATTCAGTATCGTTCTCATCTCTCGTTCAGTTCTCTACTTAAATATGTCATAGATAAGTTTATAATAGCACGTCTCTGTACACAATATATCGGTAGGAATATAGAGGAGTTACATTATCAGTTGAATGGACTTCACGTTGACAATGGTGAATGGTTCAGTATTACGATACTTGCAGCTACCTGCAGGCACGTATCAATCACAAAGATACATCTTAGTCATCTTAGTTAGGTAAATAGTAAGTAGAGTAGTATATCGTGTGGTAGAGTTCTGTAGCTGTGCGCTGTGCAAGTATCCGTAACGGCAAGTAACGGTTTTTCTTAGATATTTTAATTAGGCGTGTGTTTAATCAAATTATTTTTAGGATTTTAAATCAAAAATGCTCATACGGATATATAATAATTATCATCCCTTAGGTTTTTATTTATACTGTAAAAAAAATACTTGTATCAAAATAGTTACGCATAGAAAAATACTTAAAGTAAGTGGCACAGCGCAACCATAGTCAGCAATATAAAGCCTGTCCAGTTTTAATACGATAAACCCCGCCTCTCTGCAACTTGGTCCAAGTTTCCCGGCGCGCGGCGCTGGCTGCATCAGCGCCATGAATAACGCATACCAGCTTCAGAAATCACTGAAAGCTTACCGTTCGACGGCTTAACACGCTCTCACATGATTTTGTTAAGTGTTTTCACTTTTAGGAGAGATTTATCACTGTTATTTTGAACGGGTAACTATCATCGTGGCACCAACTTATTTTATAATTTTATAGTACTGCTGATTGTCATGTGGCCTGCAAAAAAGCGTTACATGGACAAATGTAAAAAAGTTGGCAGAAGCATACAAGACACGTTTTGAATGCTTAATTGCTGCTAGGCTAGTATTACATTACTATATTCGATAATGGTGAGAATATTCACAGAAATACCATTTTTTTATTCGCGTAAATGTCCGCGTTTGGGTTTGAACTTGCCTGTTAGTAACCGACGATGTGGTCGAAGATGAAGCACGCAAACTTAGAAGATATCTATAAATTGATATCCGAACGAGTTTATGATGCTTATAGGTTTATAATTATCTTTATTGTTTCGGTTAAATGAATAAAACTGTTGGCTATTTTTATTGAGAGCAGATTACCGTATACGTAGGTAGATATGGCATGGAGGTGTGCGTGCTTGTCACCACGTGAATAATTCATTTGTCGCGTCGTACCGCGGCTGACGCCATTTGGGAGTTTTGCACTTTTAACTCTACTGAATTTTATTTAAGCGTTAATTACTTTTTGTATTTTATTGCCCATACAAAACTTTAAGGTACCATTAAAAAAGGTGTTAAACATTTCATACAATATTATTAAACACAGGAAGAGGAAAAGAGGATGCGGTGGAACTGAATTTAATCATCAACATTATCATCAGCCAGAAGACTTCAACCTAGGCCTCCTCCTTAGACCTCCACACTGAACGACAGAGAGTGATTAATCGGCGAGCGAATCACATCGGGGGTTAAAAAACAAATGAAATGTTCAGTTTCCCTAAAATGTTAGGTAGGTTCGAGGAAACACCATAGAACTCGACAAATCCGAATCAAGCATCTAAATAGCCAGAGTGCATGCGCCGAGCGCAGGGGGATATCCCGAAACGATTCTAATAACAGTTACTGAGAATGACCTCGTAAAAACATATTGCATCCCTGTGGTTTTCAATTCACATTACTATTTCGCCACAGACTAAAAAACAATATCACGTATTTTTTTTTCACTAAATGTGTATTCTAATTTTAGTTGGTAAGTTTTGTAGGCTGTGGTATTAAGAGCTTGGCGTCAATAAGGCTGCCGCAATAATTACGAATTTAAACCAACTATTTGAGAGTAATCATGATCGTAATGCGGAATACTGTATCAATGGATGCATTATAATCGGATACTGAAGTATGTAGCACTTTATATATACCTATAGACCTATAGACTATGTAGTGACTACGAGTGTGAATGTGTGTTTTACCTTATTTTTTTTACCGAAGAGTTAATTTTACTTTCCAGCTTTTGGTATACAAATCTTTCTTTTGTGTATTGACACACACATCTCTCGCTTTCACATCTGCTGTTTCTCAACAAGTAACGCTGAGCTTTCTGAAGGTTAGAGTGAATAAGCACGACAATGAGAAACATTTCACGTTTTATTTCTTAGTCTCTTTGAACGATATTTAATAAAACATGAAATTATCGAATCTTTGAAAAATGTATCAGGCAAATATGTCTAGATAAAAAGCACATCTTTCATGACGACGACGGCTTAACTTTGATAAATTACTAATTAAAACTTTTGATAGATTAGTTATTATAGTAAAGGTGCCAAAAACCTTTGATGAAATCGTTGATAGTGACCATGAGCCCAGATGAGTGATAGACACAGTACTTTTAAATAAATAATATTTATACTTCTAGATTACTAGATCAATATGTTAAAAACTAGCTATGTTACAATATTATTCGAAGTAGTAAAGTAATTGAATTACAGCAGATCTACTAAAGTGTTTTATGAAGTAAACTTCCATTTAAACGAGCTAAGTTTCAACACACAGGAACTGATGCAGATGGCGACACTTTCTTACATCGAACAAAATCTAAACACCTGTTTTTGCGCGTACACTGCTCTCAGACTTGCAAACTTTACTACCATTCTAATTAATACTTTATAGCTGTAACATAAGGGTTGTTTTGGAGTGGTGAGTTTTGCTAATGACAATAAGCAAGTTTCTAGTAAGCTAAGTGAGCTAATCTGCTAATGGTTCGGTAAGTTACTCGAACGTGGCTCGAGTGTGATAATATCTGTGTGGCAGACAACGATCTTAAAAGTAAGGATATGCTCATCCAAACACCTGTGTCTCAGTATATCTAGTACTTCGATAATTCATACATGTTCACAAAAAAACGTAAAACTGAATCACGGAAGGAAAATTTAAACAAAGGCAACGACGTTTCATGGTTGCTATTCTGAAAACCGTCCCTGGTTTGGGAACTGTTGATTTCCGCACGAAGCCCTTTGAATCCACTGTTATTGTGCGATCTGTTAGTCTGTGAATTGCGCTGCCTGAATGGGTAGTCCCCAATAATTACAATCTAGGTGTCTTCAAATCACGAGTGAATTGGTTTCCTTTAGGCAAGCGTGCTCCATCGTAGACCGCATCATCGCTTAACATCAGGCAAGGTGGCGGTCAAACGCAAGCTTATTATTCGACTGATAAAACGAGGCATCTGTCAAGATCCAGCCTACACAATAAAAAAAAACTTTAAGTTCAGTTGAAAATCGATACAATGATCGCTTATCAACGAAGTCGGCGTGCAGTGACTGTAGTGATGGTGTCAAATAGATTTAGTTGATTGAATCAGGCGTTACTTTGCGGAAGTCCATTTTCAAAACTGGAAAAACCAGAAAACCAGTTTTCAAATAGATTTGTTGACACCATTAAGTGAAGACAATTAAAACGCCCATTCGGTCGGTCGGTGCGAATTAATATTGTGATCATTGTGTGTGACAATATGCAATCACACCTCTTTGCACATTGAGATATTGTGCATGTACAAAATACTATAGGAGACAAAAACTGCTCGCCAATTACTTTAATTACTTTTGGGTTCGATTCCCATCTAGGACAAACATTTGTGTGATGAACATTTGTGTTTGTTCTATGTCTGGGTGTTAATATCTATTTAAGTATGTATTTAAAAATATATATGTATGTATATCAGTCTCTGGCAGCCATATTACAAGCTTTGCTTAGTTTGGGGTCAGATGACCATGTGTGCAATAATGTCCCAGATATTTATTATTATTATTTATTATTATTATTTAAAGAGAAGTATTTAAAGATCAAAGTCGGCTGGTAGGCTGCTTAAATTATATACACATTAAATACCATATATTTGTGAAATACATTTAACTCAAAATGTTACCTATCTTAGTTAAAACATGGTTTATTGGAGGTTTTTGAAAGACCGAAGAAAGAAATACAGTGTGAACGAGACGGAATACTTAAATGAGATGTGGGAATAAGGGACCCAGGCTTTCAGTATTGTCGACCTAGGACGTTACAGACGCTCTATGTCGACTATTTCACATGTTATTTTAACTTACAAATGATTCCTCGTCGATATGACTGACATTAAATATGTACATACAATATGGCCAATTTTATGGCCTAACTTTCTGATGTTTCGTTATAAAAATCTCAAAAAAGAACTTTCTAATAAAAAAAAAAGTTTAGGCTCAGAAACATTTTGGGATATTGCATTTTTTGTATATTTTGTTTACCTACGATAAAAAAAATAATGGTTTAACAAGCAAATGGCAGTATAACGCTAGACAATGTAAAGTAAATAATAAAAAATATAGAATGGATCTGCAATGGTTTAAAAGTATAATAACTAATTTACAAATTTATTGGATTAATAAGCGTATCCCACGTAGATAGCAGATTGCACTGTGCTACACCGTAGCACATCGTAACCGTTTGCTACGCCGTAGAGTCAAAACACATCGCTACGACGATGAAAATAGCTACGACAAACTGACGACAAAGTACACGGATGGAAATAAAAACCGGCCAAGTGAGAGTAGGGCACGCGCACTAAGGATTCCGTACCACCACAAAATTAAAAAAGTCCCTAGTGCAAAAAGACAATAAATCACACCTAGGTGGTCAACCATCCAAGTAACTATTATTTGATTCGATGCACATAACTACATAATAATTTTATTAAAATATAATTTTTACACACATTGTTGTAGAAGAGTGTACTGGAGAAGTTTGATTTGTATCTATGGAGTTATTAATAAAGTATTGTATTGTAACGACCGCGCTCTACGTTGGTTAACTTGGTAATGAACAGAAAACTCGTCAGTTTTCAATGAAACTTGGTAAGTTTATATAGACTGGCAAAATATTTTTTTAATATGTTTTACGTAATTAAAACTTCAGTAAAATGTGTTTCCATTCTCATGCTTATAAAGTTCTTATTTATTCCCGGTATATGTGGACGGAAAGGGCTTTTTATGCTGTTGTGCCCAAAAATCTATGTTTTTTTGCACTAGACCATAAAAATAAACTGAACTTCTTTAAAATTATTCAAAGAGGTTCAGTTTTTAATATATTTACTGTAGGAAGTTTGCCTGGGACTTTCTTATTAGAGAGCATTATTTTCTATTAAAATTTTCTTGAAAGAGATATATTACTTACAATATCACTGTTTCATTTCCTCGCAATTAAATTGAAAAGCCGAGTGTATAACTCGAGCATTAACCCCATTTTAGTCAAGACGTTTATATACAAATATTAA
The DNA here is from genome assembly GCA_949125355.1 of Agriopis leucophaearia. NCBI lineage: Eukaryota > Metazoa > Arthropoda > Insecta > Lepidoptera > Geometridae > Agriopis > Agriopis leucophaearia. The sequence goes on from OX421270.1 coordinate 366,465, forward strand.
GGTCAAGGATTGTTTTATCCACGCGTTGCACAATCTAAACATTTTCAGGAAAAAAAAAACATATCAGACATTCTTTCATAGCAAGTTTAATTAAAATTGAACTAGTAGTTACAGAAAAATGAAATCAGTACGCTTCTATGGAAAGTATGAATATGTCCAAGGCGTCGTTATTCCAACTAATCACCAAAGAATCAACACGTCGAACATTATCAAAGAGTGGTTCTACCACGTGAGCGTGCATATCACGTTGCGAAGATCAGTTTCAGAATTAGTCTCGATACGTTGGTCGCCGGTCGCAACAAGGCGCGACTGGTCTCTCTCCGGCGCTCCGAATAACGGGTAAGAGTACGGAGCACCGCCGTGGACATTAACATTACAGCTGGCAGCGGTACGCTCATTGAATTCATAACAACTGCATCCTCTTGCCGGTTGCATTAACTAGAGTACTTTTAGTATTTAATCATTTAAAATTTGGATCTAATGATTAGAATACGTTGTTAAGAATGTTTCTAATATACCGCACCAAGGGCATTCCACTGATGTAGATGTTCTTGTTATTGTAATGTACCTCAGTAAGTCTCTTTGTATTGTTAAATGTTTGAACGTGAACCACTCCTGGTGGTCAGAGTGCACCAGCTATAATCCTTCTCAAACAAAGTGGTATCTACTATCATCTTACAACTTTTCTATCTAACATGGTAGAATACCACATGTACCTAAAATTTTATCATATATGTAAGCAGTGCAATACTGACTGTACCTAATATTATACTTATCATAGACAAAAATACTTACTTATACGTCCTACGGTTTCACCAGCGTTGAAAATCCTACAAGAAACGTAAAAGTAGCCTGTCACATTCTGGCGCGTGACTTAAACTATTTTATTAATGCTATAGGTGGCAAACAAGCAGACGGGCCGCCTAATGGTAAGCGATCACAGTCCCCTATGGATACCTGCAACACCAGGGTAATTTGTATGTGTGAATTTCCAAAACGTAATAAAATAATCTCATGGTGTCTATCGTAACATTAAAAACAAAGAAATTGCCAACTCGATATATTTAAATATAAATATGACAAATTAATATGATAACAACGATAACGATATTTGATTTTGTTATCTTACGTGAGTAATTCCCGTGTAATATAAATAAAATGTAATATGATAACAAGAAAAAAACACTTGTTACTATATTACTCCGTCTAATTTTATATCTTCAATAATGTGAATGTACGAGCGAGAAAAGTGCAAACGAGAAGAGCCCTTGTTGTTAAGTGAAAGAAATGCAAACATAAACAAACGAAAATAAATGGACAAACCACCAAACACACTTTCACGATGACATTTACTATAGCGGTGTGATGTATTGATATAGTTCACAGAAGTAAAAAATATTCACATGAGCATATCAGTTTTAGTCCGTTTACACAGAGCCTAAACAAGAAATTTACGAGAATGAGAAGTGAAAACTAAATTTTTAGTAAATAAATTTTATTCAAGAATAAAGTAAGACCGTCCGAGTTACCTCGTACATGTAGACCGTCGAAGGCGTGAACTTCGATGGAAAATAGAGAAGTCTCCAAAGACCGACAACTGCAACGCTTCCGCGGAATTCACTTCCGAATAGATTTGCTGATGTTGAACTTGCGCTTTGAATACAGACGTTTTATAGTCGCGACTTTAATATGAGGTGCGCCGTTTGTTGATAAATATTTGAAAGACTTGAAACACATTTCATTCAACTTGCAAAAATAGAATTACATAAACTATACAGTACTTGTACGATTTAAGGATTATTTAGGTGACGTCCGCCGCGTGCTGTGGTCTCTGACGACATTTTTTCAGGATTTTTTTAGCATTTTCTCATGTATCCATTACAACTAAAAGCGTATTCTTAACTTATAAATTACTTTGAAAACTGCTTACTTTGAAATTTATGTTTATCGGTTGAGACGATGTTTGGTATTTTTTGGTAACTTTCTAAAGTTTACTTACTCGTACTGCAAATACCTAGTGACCAAACTTGCACAAACTTCACCCGCTGCCAACCTGTTCCGAACTTTAGATGTAGTTTAGCTATTTATTTAACTACGAAGTTATGAAGCAGTTCTTACAAATTACAGGTATACAACAAACATGTTCTAGAACATAATACTTTTTTAACCAATTGAATAGGAAAACTAGCAAAGGAAAATGTAGCACTTAGTAAACGATACACGGGAAGTGGAGTTTTTATGAATGTGTGTTGGTTCCTTATCTCCGTAACGGTTAAACGGATTTGTATGAAATTCCGTACGGAAGTAGCTTATACTACCCTGCAAAAAAAGGTTTTTTTATTTAAAATAAATTACAGTTCTCATTGGATGGCGGATATATCCACGGGACGTCTTATTCGTAATTAAACGGTGCATTGAAAAGTTTACCTATCGGAGATAATTAGCTGCACAAACTTGTTCTGTCCACTCCTCAGAATATTTAGTCCTTTTTCTGAAGTTTACTTACTCATTAGGTATACTGTTTGCTTCATACCTGTCATGAGTTCATACCTGTCATGAGTTCATACCTGTCATAAGTTCATATTTTTTTCAAGACAAATAATTGTCGACTACTTCAAGTCTGAGTAACCTAACAGAGTGATAATAAGCCTGTTAAAAATTAAACAATAAATATATACTTTGTGAAAGATATTATTGTCTCCCATTACCTCAATATACTTCATCCAACTTTTGGATCCCTTCAATATAGTGAGATTTTGGCAACTCTTTAAAATAAGCACTTGTTTCGAGCATTAACTTCATTGGAGCTAATAAATCTTTGTCGTTTCAACTTTAACTATTCTTACATTTTATCCACAATGTTTATTTGACATGCACTTACAAATAATTTGTTCACATAGAGGCATATATTGAACAAAATAACGCACTTATGGTGATTCCTTGGAGATTAAAAGTCTGCGAAAGCTTTCCAGTCTCATGTGTAGAGTAAAGTGGATAAAAATCTACTTTTCAACAAATACTGACTCTATTTCACTTAACTCAGAAAACTTTGACGTTCTGAGAGAGTTATTGGGCTAGTTTTTTAACTGTGCACTATTGGGTATTCTGTGGTTTTTAAAACTCTTTTATTGGTGTGGTTTTAGTACTTACGAATAAACGAAATAAAATAAAAACTGACTTGACAGGATGTGGATGAAATTTTATGAACAGGATTTATGCCCATATACTCCACCTTCAGAGGTAGAATATTTTCTTCAAATTGAAAGATAAAACTCAGTAGATTATACATTATTAAAAAAAGCCTACACCCATACAAAATAATATAAATAGATTTTTTAGACCCAATAAAATTCTAAATAAAAATTTGTTCAGCTGTTTGGGAGCTACGATACCACAGACAGACACACAGATACTTACGTCAAACGTATAACATCTCACTTTATAAGTCAGAGATTAAAAATTTAAACGAATACAACGTACAAACAGATTCATTTAAACTGTAAAGATAAACCCTTAAAATATATCCATTAATCAAACCTTATCCTGAAGTAAAATAAAAAAGTATATGCCCAAAGAAACATCCCGGAGCACCCTCGACACGACGCCTCATTTTTCTCGCCCAATTAGACCTCCGTACTTCTTGCGAGTTTGTCCACGGACTGCCGTTCTGATCTACAATCATACAAAAATAACAAAACACTCTGCAACTTTGTCACAGTTAAAGCGGACATCTACGAACGGATTTTTAGTGTTATTATGGAAACTGGACTTGGTTTTCACACATTTTATTTATATTACACGAGAAATACTCATGTAAAATTAGGCCGGATACACCGACTATAGTTTCAACCGCATTCGGCAGTCTTTATCAAGGTGAATGCACGCGCGCGGCTGCGTCTTGCTTTGCACTACGAGCCGCCGCGTGACACGCACGTGACGACAACGGATGCTGATCGATTTTTATTAGCTAAAAGTTCTTCCCTCTCACCATGTAAATTTTTTCCGGTTCATTTCACTTTTACCGAGTATGTATGTACTAATGTTCGTCGACCACGTTAAGCCTAAATCAGCGACAAAGTTGCGCAATGTAAGCTAACCAAAAACTGATGAAGCATAACATTTTTACAGCGATAAGGTTGTTAAAGGTTTTCCTATTTATGGAGTTGCCTACAAACTCAAGTTGGACAATTTGTCATGCCCTTTGATTACGTTTTTGTTATTGTAGATATGAAAGGTGTGTCGGGAGTGAAGTGCCATTTTTTTTATCAAATGTTGGATAGCGTACAGTTAGTTTTATAACAAGGGAAACAGTTTTTGTTATACATTTAATCAGATTTTTAACCTGTCATATAACTAGGTAGATATTAACGCTGACTGTACACTGTCGGGTCTCTCAGTCGAGACTGTGCGACGTGTCGGTACGATGCGCAATCGAAGCGAGCGAGTCCTGGCGTCACCGCTATAGTAAACTTTCGCTGTCGGCTCCTTCATCCAGAACGAGAACGATTTTGGCGAGAGTATTCAGCATGACGTAAGATAAGTACATAATAGTAAGCATAATGATTTCACCGTTAAAAACTATGATAACATATGATAATGATAATATGATAAATAAATGGCTGGTAGAACAGATAAAGCGGCGTAAATATCGTCTGTTGGAGGTTCCGTCGGAGTAATAGTAAAATACGTTGCGTAAAATATGTTTTAACCGACTTCCAAAAAGGAGTAGGTTCGCAATTAGACTGTTTTAAAAAAAAATGTTTGTTACCTCAGAACTTTTGACTGGGTGAACCGATTTTGATGATATTTTTATTATTTGAATGCTGGTTCTGTCATTTTTATGAAGTTGATATTTTGTATTGATAATTATTTCTTAGTTCTTTCTGCTATTTCGAATGGTATATATATAAAAAAATAGCGTTAAAAACGTCGGTTACACCACACAGTCATTATTGCTGTGAATTTTTAGATTTTCTTCAAATTGATATTATAATTTATGATGCAACTCCACGGACACCAGGGTCCGTGTTAGGGTCCAATAATGTCGTAATAATGTTGTAACTGATTATGTTACCTATTTGCACAAGTCAAATTGGTGTATTTCTAGCCCCGAAAAATGTAATGTTAGTGTCTTGACACACAGGCATTGCTCTAAATATAGTTATAATATGATTATTTACGGGATATTTACCGTGGTAAGGTTGTTGAAGGAGCTCACGATATTTCGGCGCAGTTACATGCACCATGTTCACGGGAAGACTTCCGTTTAAGTTTTCTGTTAAGTTTCAGTCAGAAGTGCATTTCAGAGCGTGTCAATCTCATCCACATATCATAGATTTGTGAAAATTGCACACAGGTTAGTCTAAGTTATATCTCTAATTATATATCTATAACTAATTATACGACTAATTTCTGTAGAGTAAAACAAAAATAATTTCTTCATTATCATTATTTTAGCCATAGGACGTCCACTTCTAGACATAGGCCTCTCCCATCGTTTTTCAAAAAAGCCAGTCCCTGTATCAAATCTAACACTAAACTACAACACAAAATAAACTAAAGCAATACTAATTGTTCATCTGTGCAAAAGCGCACTCATTAGCATTACTTGAACAACTTGTGAGGTACTTAAGTTCAACCAGCGACTTACTTTACCTCATCTTGCACCTTGCCTTACTTCACCTTACCTCACCTTACCTTACGTACCTTGTTGTTTTCGCTTCAGTTAAACTGCATTTACGTTGAGACTTCAAAGTTGCTAAAGTAAGAGCAGGTGGATGTTGAGTGTATAAATGTAGACCAGGCGGGTGACACACTGAGTTTATCGATTTTTCTTTCAAGAGTGTACCTAAAGACTGTTCTTTAGAAGAATCTCGCGTGTATTTCCGCTTCAATATCATGTCAAGTATAAAAATAATTAAGCTTTACATAACCATAATTTTTATATTTTACGGAATTGCTAGATAAATATGGACGTGGGATCGAGTATTCAGCCGTGCCACAGACGAACTGCCTGCTAAATCCGGGACAGAACTCACCTTAATTAACCTTACAAAAAAGTAGGTACATTGGCCTCGTTAATTGTGTTTTCCTTCCATCTGCTAACTACCTAACCTAACGATTCATGATGTACTGCTAAGATAATTCTTAATCCCAGTCCCCAACCTGCACTTCTGTTGAACGTATCGACAGCTGCCTGTCTTACACGCAACACATAATCAATGTTTTATCACGCATATGCACTGATTTACATTATAAAAATCCCGAAACTGGTCTATATTACAACATTGTATTCTAGTTTGGTGTAGTGCTGAAAAAACCAACTTCCTAACCATAAAGAGAGAGAAAGAGAGAGAGAGAGAGAAAGAGAAATAGAGAGCACAACGGGTATAGGTTATATTTATTCTACGAAAACCATTTCACTTCCCAACCGACTTACTCCACGACGAGTTGAAAATGTTGCGAATACGACAGTTTTTTACCTACTATTCTTCCCTAAAAACGCACTAATGTTTCAAAACCCATCCTGACTATGATACTTTCATAAAAAAAACGACCTTAGAGTACCGATCCTTCAAGTCCTGCATACTCTCTTACCTGTTTCTTTAAAAGAGCTTGCCTATCTTGGCAAATTACCTTTTAAGAAACAAAAAAACAACAATATAGCTCTTGGTCACAGATACTAGATATAAATATACGTAAAAAAAAAACGACTTGGAACCGACGGGTAAAACTCAATAACGAGGTCCATCATCATAATTTGCCACCCAGTGGTGAAATATTATCTTCAAGTTTAAATGGAACCACCCTCGAGAATTCCCATTAAATAAAATAAAAAACATGTAAATCGGTTCAAAATTGGCGAAAATAATATTTTCGCGTAACATTAAAAACAAAGTACTCCTTTTAAGACGTGTCGGTTGAAAGTCACAGCTCGATGTAAAATAAACGTCAACGTAAAATAATTTAGATTCCATCGTTGAAAAGTTCGCCAGTTCTCGTGGATGCAATGCAAATATGACTTAGCGCTCTCGTTTTACTTAGCTTTAAGTTACGTAAAACTTAGCTAAGCTCACGTATGGAGAACTTCACTTCTCACACGTGAGATAGAACTCAAGTTCTTGCTTATTAAACGCTTATTGTATGCTTTATGTTTAACTGCGCCTAACTTTGTGTATTGTTCAAGTACAAAGGGTATAGGTTAAACTTTTGAGATTAAGTATTGAGTACTTAGCTTCTATCTAGAACACTAAATTATAACGTATCGTCTTCATCAGCCTATCATGTTCCCACTGCTGAGACACAGGCCTTCTCTCAGAGAGAGAGAGAGGATGGGCCCTAATCCATCATGCAGGCCCAGTGCATGTTGGTGAATGACATATGTCTTTAAACTTTTAGGTTCTTAGACATACCGGTTTCGTCACGATGTTTTCCTTGACTGTTGGAGTGATGGCATCGACAGTCGACACGGAAAATAATATATTTAAGTACTAAGTAAGTGACTGGTGCAAGGCAGAGCATCGAACCGGGTGTCATCAGATTGTAAAGCGCATGCACATGCTAACCTTCCGGCCATCATAGACCACTAAATTATAACTATGTTTAGGTAATTCAATAGGTGCTTATTACACTTTACGTAGTTAACGGACGTTTCTAAGGGGATACCGATGCTCTCCGACAGGCACAGAGACAGGCCACCGAGGAGTTTTAGTGGATGCAATCCGATATAATCTGGCCAAAACCCGCTCACGCTATTTCTATATATATATTTTTTCAATTTATCTGTGTTAAAGAAGATCATTATTTCTGTTGTCACGGAACAATCTCTGTCCAAAAATCCATTCGTCTGTTTTTGCTTAAAAGAGGAACAATTAACACAGTTTTGCATGTTTACTATATTAGAAAGAAGTTTAACTATCTACTTTTCACAAACCTCCAAATAATTAATAGATAGTAGTAAACCAAATTTCATGTATGCGACATTAAATTCGGTTTAATACTCAAACTTAATTCATACGCCAAAAAAGTCCGACATTTCTATAAAAAGAGTCAAATATCTAGTAGCTTTAATTTTTTTACTGAGAAACGAATATAAGTTTTGACCTACTTCACATTATTATCATCGTTTCATAAACAAAACGGTGTTGTAACAAAATTTGTACATATAATAATATTTTCCTAATAAAATATCCTTCATAGTCTACAGCTTGCATCATCCGCTCGGCTAACATTATTTACGAATATGTTCACGGAGTAAGTATTTAATATGTTTCTCGAAGAAATTCTTGTACAACATTTGGCATGCTTGCGGGCCGTAGCTTCGTGCCTTTGTGCGGGCCACGTTGCAGCGCCACTGCATTTTAAATTAGATTGCCTTGCCTCTGGACATGCAAACAAATAGGTACGTAGGTTGCTATTTTAAGAAATGAACTAAAAATGCAACCTATACCTTACTACATCGCTATAAAGTATTTTTTTTTTTAGATTTTGTATTAAAATATTTATTTAATAGTCATTAAAAGGGCGAAGAACTTCTTAAAAACGATACAAGCGCTGTTTAAACTACTAGTCAATTCTAACTCTCATTTTTCTAATTTTATTTAGCTTCATATTGTTGGGTTAAGATTTTACCTGAGCACATATTTTATACTGTCAAACAATTTTTATATTATAATAATTCAATTCAATAACAAAAGTTCCAGGTTGTTTTATTGTCGATCTAATTTAAAATTTTAATGACAGATAACAATAAAACATTATAACAAAACAATTGCCAATAGAAAATAAGTCATGTAAAGTGTTCTGAAGAACTATTCGATCTAATGCCGGCGTCGTGGTTTTATCATCGCACTAGCTGCCACCGTTTGAAATCGCATCCACATATCACAGATCAGTGGAAATCGCATACTGTGCGATTCACACGATCTGTCTTGCCTCACACCTGTAAGATGTGGAATGGAGCTACCTTCCGCGGTGTTTCCAAGAAGCTACAACATGGGGTTCTTCAAAAGGTGAGTTAATAGAGTCTTAAAGGGTCGGCAACGTATTTGTGATGACTCTGGTGTTACAAATATCCATAGACGACGGTGATTGTTTATCATCAGGCGGCCCGTCTGCTTGTTTGCCACCTATGGTATAAAAAGTGTTACTTTCTATCAACCAAACACTTACGTTTCAATAACCAAACACTTACGTCCTAACAACCAATCACTTCCTCTTGATCTCCTTCATACCTTCGACTCCCGAAGTTACGACGCAAACTATACCAGTATTGCATTAGAGCCGGGACTCGAGATAACAGCCTTCTGGAAATGAGTTGTACTGTAGCTTGCAGTACCTATTGTCTCTTGCAATTAATAACGAATCAAAAAAAGTCAAAAAACAAGTATAAATAAAAAAAAACCTCCGATACAAGAGCTGATAATCTTCATGAATTTTTAAAAACACCCTTGATCAAATCACCTTTCAAACAATAAGAGGCGAATAGTGGAACTCTTGGTATGAAGCTATTTCGAACAAACAAAAAAAAAAAAACTTGGGAGGTCTATTAGAAGCCATTGAAGAGTTCCACTATCTACCTCCTGGATTGATCTTCAGATCAATTTGATGGTATCAAATTATTGTATCGTCATTCGGACTACTATATGCTTGTAATGTTTTAAATCGATGCGACAATTTTTATATCTGGGACATTATTGCACACATGGTCATCTGATCCCAAACTAAGCAACGCTTGTAATATGGCTGCCAGAGACTGATATACGTACATATATATTTTTAAATACATACTTAAATAGATATTAACACCCAGCCATAGAATAAACACAAATGTTCATCACACAAATGTTTGTCCTAGATGGGAATCGAACCCACGCCCCCAAGCACAGAAAGTAGGATCACTACCAACTGAGCCACCGAGGCAGAATTAAAAGTATTAGTTTCAAATCGACTTCAAAGATTTATTAATATAGTTAGTAAGCGTTAAAATAACGCTAATGACTCTAATCATATTATCAGAAATCAGAAAAGTTTATTTTGTGACACTGAAAAAACAATAAAACAAGAAATATTAATATAGAAGTAGGTAAACAGGTACATTGTCACAAAAACCAAAAAAACGTGAACCGTGAATGTGAACGAGGACCGTGACCCACCGTTGTCATCCTTGTTGAGATTTTAAAACAATTTATAAGGGTCTAAAGTTTAGCCTATTGTTAATGATGAATTTAAAAAAGCATTAAAATCAACTACTTGATGAATATATTGTGGCGAAACATACATAAAAAATACAGTCAATTTAATAATCTGATGGTGAAGACACTCTAATGCAGCCGAATTATCTTCCCCTTACTGTCAACAAAATCAATTTGTAACTCAATACAAGACAACATTTGCAAGCTTTACTGTTCGTGTTATCTCACTTGCCTCGCTTGTTTTCCGGTACGAGTCAGGGTTCACTTTTCTACTATGTTTTATCTACTCTGGATCGTTAGCTTCTTACATGGCTATCATGGCATTTCTCACATCAAGCCAACAGCGCAGATATAGCTCTGTTTTATATGGAACCAAAAAGCAGTACAGGCTTTCTCAAAGGCCAATACAGGTCCGATAACAGCCCCCATTATTTTTCTCATTAGGGTTCGGTATCTCGTCGGCGCCCCGTGGACGGGCTAATCTTCCTTCAATAGTGGAGATTAAAAGATGATAGCGGTAATAGCCTGCTCGAGGGCTGATTGAGATGCACTGCGATAAATACGATATTAAACAAGAGCTTTACCGTACGTATATACCTACACTTGATGAGGTATTTATGCAGTACAAGAAGGATAAGGGCGGAAATATTAACTGTTTTACAAAGGATTTCATGAGTTCAGTGAAAATATACGTATTTAAAATTAAATTTAAAAAAACTGGCTCGTAGACAGAACTTTTAACTCGTTAATGACTTTTTTTTTAAGTGAAAGAAAATGTTATGTAAATTACTACGGACGATATATGATTATCTTTAATTATTTATTAATTGAAATATTATTAATAATTATATTTTTTTAAATGAAATACTTGACTGACTTATCACACAATTATCAATAAAAAATATCTGTTTACCTGTGGCTCTTGCCGGTCAAGTGTTGCAGATTCTACGCATGCATGCCGTGTCCCAGCCGATGTAGAGTCTGTGTTGAACAATGTGACTGCAGCCTGTGGCTCACAAATACATTTATTTAGCCATGAATATGTATTTTGGACGGTACATAAATAATCTTTTGTAGATAGAGACATAGGCCAAAGGTACTTACAAAAAATGACAACAAAAACATAATATTCATCATCATCAGCCAGAAGACGTCCACTGCTGAACATAGGACTCCCCCTGCAACCTCCACACTGAACGACATCCTGCAATCTGCATCCACTGAGTGCCCGCGACTCTCACAATGTCGTCGGTTCATCTAGGAGGAGGCCTACCTAAGCTGAGTCTAACGGTTCATGGTCTCCACTCCAGAACCTTTCTTTCCCATCGGTTGTCAGTTCTTCGAGCGATGTGGCCTGCCCATTGCCACTTCAACTTGCAAATTTTTAAAGCAATAGTCAGTGACTCTGGTTCTTCTCTGGATCTACGTTCCGGATTTTATCCCGCAAAGAAACTCCGAGCATAGCTCTCGTACATAAAAACAAAAACATAATATTATGAAGTACTAATTGTTGAACATTCAGTTTTAATTATTATTGAGACCTGTCAATAAACAGTCATAATGATTGCCCCACTGAAGTGAGAATTTTTTCCCTTCTGTTTTCTGTGGATAGCCCTGTTAAAACGAACACCCATAAATAACGGTGGTCATCAAAAATAAAGTGTAGCATTAACACTCGTGCTGAAGGCGCCGCCGCCGCCGCCGCCGCCGCCGCGAGCCGCTCCATTGATATTCATTAAAACAGTCCAATTAGCGACAGGACGGGCTATTGAATTGTAAAACATTTTCGGACGAGACGGATGGCGTCGTGTCGAGGAACGGTTTAAAACTCACCCATAGTTTTATAAACGAATTTCGGTTAATTCACGCAGTTTAAGAAACTAAAAACACGATTTAAAATCGTTCATCCTGAAGATCCTGGTTAGGATAATGGGAAAAACTATTTAAATCATTGTCATCGGACCTTGATAAGTGTGTAAAATTTCAATATAATTCGACGTTTTGAAGTAGAATGTGTTTTCTCATGTTACGCGATATCTGCAAACCAATTCAATTTATTATTTTCTTTTTCAATAGAGCCAATATTCCCCTGAGATATTTAGTCATACTCTTACCGATATATTATCAAAATCCGAATGGAATGTTTCGTAGGAAGCTCAAGACGTGGTTGATGGAAAAATGTTTTATATTTTAAATGAATTTTTAAATAAGTATAATGTAAAATATTAAATTGGTGACAGTTGACCTTACACATGAATATCACCATGTTCATAAATAGGTTAGGTAATAAATAGTTCCTACAACTAAAATTATCTTGGCACTGGCAGTCGCGATCTGAATGGCCGCAAAATTAAGCCTAAGACATATTAAAAGAAATCTGAATCTGGATTTGATTAAAAAAAAATTAATACAAAAGTTTAGTTTTTGTTGTGACATTAAGATTGTATCGAGGGCAAAGAGATGAGACGCTTGTAAAAATATATTGTAAAAGCGATAATTTATTTTTCAATAAATAGTACACTTCATTCAACGTTTCTCCAACTTTTGGATCCATTCAGTATAGTAACATTTTAACAATCCTACAAAATAAGCATTGGTGTCGTGCATTATCTCTCCATTGGAGCTAAATCTTTTCCACCCAGCCATGTTCTTCCTTTAAATTTTGTTGAAATGGTCCAATAAATTAGCACAATATTCTCCATTACTTGTTTATCCCACCTGTAGATAATAAATGTGGATTATACCACGTGCAAACCAAAATAATATTAATAATATTGAATTAACACATGAAATCCATTTTTCTCCACGTTTGCGAAAACGCAGGCAATTTTTGTTCTAATTTAATGACTGTCAAAAAAAAAACATCTGAACTGATTGAAAATTATCATTAGCGATAACTTTATTTCTAAGTTTGTTTTTATCAGATTTATCTCTCTGTCCAGGTAACTAAGTGAATATCACTGACCACTGTGAATTAACTGTACCGTTGAAATGTCGTTCCTCAACACAACGACGCCATCAGCCATTACAATTTTCGTTTGTATTTTCGCATTGTCGCCTACAATTAGCAATGCACGAATTATCACTTCTATCCAGAGAGCGAAACTTCAAATTGATTTCATTCTCACTATGAACACCTTAAATACAAACAAATTCTAATTTTATGACAATGTTGTTACGGTTCTCATTGCTTTGTCAGGTGACAGTGTTGTAATTTTCATTTTAAAAGACAGCGTGCTACTTTGCAGAACCATAATATCATTAAAAAGTACAACGTTATGAGTCCCATTTTTCCGATGCAATTTGCATTAATTTTACAAGTGGACAAGAAAGACGACTATTACCTACTAGAGGGATGTTTTTCAATATCGCTTTATTACATTGTGTAAAGATATTTATGGGTAGCTTTTTAAAACTCGTAGCGCATCTTGTTATAATAAATGGTACTCGCCCTCAATGCAATCAACATGTGTATAATTATTATATTTATAATGTAATTTACGCACACATAGTTCTTGAAACTATAATCAGTTAACCTCTTCATAGCAAAGTTATAATGAAGTCTATGAAGACGTCATTATGTTGTTGCTAGTCAGTAGACTCTACTTCCGACAATTATCTAGATTGAGTGTGATTGTCTAGATTTTTTATCGTTTTCGCACGAACGTACAATTGGAATTTTTGAAACTACTTTTTTGTACACAGGCTTTTGATTTTAATTCCTTGAAAAAAAATGTCAGACAAATTTATTGAAATACAAGTTTCATGAAAATGGTACTAGTAGGTAGTTTAAAAAATACCGTAAAAACCCGTTCTGGAAGTGAAAACTCGCTCATCATGAGTTCCGCAGTTGTCGTATAATAAAGTAAACACAGAGCCCAACCATACTATATGTATCTCTATAAAAGTGGCAAAAATCGTAATCTGGCCAGCAATATTTAAAAATAGCCTTTTTTATAATACAGAGTGACGAGACGAGCGAAGTCGCTCGCCTGCTCTTCACGCTTGCCGATAACAGCTCAAGCCACTCAGAATTATGAACTTCCACAGCTCAAAATAGAAGATACATATTTGAACCTTACCTTTGAATTTTACCTTGAAAAGAAATTTCATCAAAATCAGTTCAATAGTTTAGTTATTAAATAAAAATACTGGAAAATTGTTTACTTGGATAATTTATTGTCATACAAGTAAACGAAATTGCGTATTAAAGTTGTTTTTTTAAATTGATAATTATAATTTTTAATACTACTGTGGCGTATGTCCAGCAGTGGACGTCCTATAGCCGAAATTATGAATGGTGATGATGAGAGTATGTGACCTCTGTGACCCACTGCCGATGTGTTGTTCCATAGGTACAGTTAGCAGGTACCAGTATACACAATAAGCACCTATCATAAATCGATTTACTGTCAGAATATGTGAGTGAGCCGTCCGTGAGAAGGTCACAGATCAGGTCTCCATCAGAGTTATTATTCCACCCTCGTAACGTAATGTCGTAACGTTACGAAGAGAGCATTACATATTCGTCACGAGGAGCCATACAACTTCATTGACAACTGCCACCTCCACGCTAGCGTACTCCGCGCGCGCTACTTGAGCTTCAACAGAAATTGAATTGACTTTGAATGTGTAAGTATTTGTAGCAATATTTACGATTGAACGAATACCCGTTGGAGTATATGAAGGACGTATTTTTGTGATATATTATATAGGTCACAGTTATTACATTACGGCGATTGAAGTAGAAGTAGATGGAGTAAAAATAATGATGACTTGGTAGCGCCCCACAGCTTCACCGACTATCCTACAGGAATCATTAACTTTTATTTTCAGTGTTATAAGCTTATCATCAAATTTCATTTAAATCAATTAAACTGTTAAATAGTCAAATGTGGTGTTTCACAAACAAATTTTTCGAATTTTTTATTTAGTGTAAAGTTCTGGTTATTTTTTTACGATATGTTAAAGAAGGATGTTAACCAAACCTATGTGTTTTTTGTTTAGTTAATAAATGCACTTTCCCTGAATCTTGTAACCCATACAAATAGAATAAGCTACCCGTTCACTGTCTTGCCGAGGAGGTTCTATAAACTTTTGGTCTGGAAACCTCAGAGCATGTGCTAGCGTTGCAAAATCAGTAGAAACTAGAATTACAACATATAACAGCTGCTACTTCATCTATGTTATGCCACGACAACAGCTTCACTAACTTAAGAAATCATAACAGCTTGACGTTTTCTCATCATCATCTACATTTCCGTTGAAGCAAGGACACCAGCAGCTTGGAGTCATTCTGTGGTATTCCAAGGTTAAAAATACAACCTAAGCAATCGTCGTCAGTTGTCTACATATTGAGCACGAAGATATAAAATACTTTCGAAGACTCGTGCATACAACATATGCACAGTTGTCGTGATAACAATTAAATAGTGTAAAATTTTGCGTAACGTTTTAGTTGTAAGCTCAATATCCCTGATGTTGATGTTGTGATAAGAATCGCCAGGTAGAGGCAGGACGCAATGTTGTGGCTGTAAATCGAGGCGGGTACAAGGGGCGAATCCTTTTTACGAGATTTACCGACGGGATTCGGGCTGCCCGCGGTACGCCTGCAAGGATTTGGGCGCGGCTCAACTTGTAAGAGACTAGAAAAACTATTATAAATATCTGAGACAAATAATAAATATCTGGGACATTTTGGTATACATGGTCATCTGATCCCAAACTAAGCAAAGCTTGTAAAATGGCTGCCAGAGACTGATGATGTTATTAAATAGCCTTCACGTAAAAATCGCTTAACGCTTTTTTTTTGCCTAGATATCACATTCCAGAGGCGCACCACTATCACTTTAAAGAGTCATTTTCAAGCAAAGTGCTGTGACTAAGGTTTTTCAGAAGTTTACCATCAGGTAAACTTGCTCGTCGCATCGGCATCGAAAACACATGACTTATATTAATTTTCCTCGTCAACTTGCAACTTACACCACGACCAATCCAAAGGTCTCAAAGTCCAAAGGCGAAGCTCTGCAAGGAACAAAGGTACATAATAATATCTCGTTTGTTACCGGCGCCGGCGCCGCTCGTCCCTTGTCGGAAATATTTGAACGTGAGCTAATAATGTCACCGTACCTTCTATTTTACCTATGAAGGTAAATTGAGCTGTCACAATAAATTCTGCCATTGCTAAAAAGTGATATTAGAATGTTTAGGAATTCCATAGAATTTGATTGATTTAAATTTAGAAAAAAATTGAATTATCTTTTTTAATGATGTCAATCAAGCGGAGGATCGAGATTTATGGAAGGAAATCGGGGTGACCTTTGCTCAACAGTGAGACACTATAGGTTAAGAAGAAAAAAATCAATCAAAGAGTGAAGAGTTGTTAAGGAAAAACACCAGCGCAATTTAAACTTTAATTAATTTTCAATATTTTAATTATGTTTTCATCCTGCATCTATTTTATTTACACAAGTATGTTTAGTATTTATATTATGTTTTATGTTTAGTTTTAAATATTAAGTGTTACTGATTTAAGGAAAATTTGGTTGGGAAAGACTACTCCTAAAATAATTTATTGTGTCTGTATCTATTAATGTTTTAACTTTGAATGAGTACGAATTAAACTCGGTGCCAGCATTTATTTGCTATGACAGCTGCAATAACATTGTAAAAAAGTCGAATAAAAACATTTTCTTATATATTTTACCTGAAGTACATCGGATACCTGGTCATTTGGTCAGTCATCGAGATTAAGTTTTTAGTATGAGAAATAATCTTTTTACGAAAGACAATGTCAAAGTTTATGTTAAAAAAGATAGGTACCTACAAAGATAAGATTATATTTTTTTGAGTAACAAAATCTGTTTCAAATTTTAAGTAAATAGTTTCAGTTGTTCTTGAGACAATCGGTTGTGATGTGCAGACGGATGGACACTAAAGCCTCGATTTTCATATATTTTTACAAGCTTTTATTTAGTCTTACAACCTATCCCGGTGTCTGTCTGTAACCATCTGTCTTGGTGGTGTAAATCGGTATAATTCGCGATTTAAAAAAAACTTGCAAGTATAACTTTACCCACTTCCCAATGTTGGATTGCGTTGAAATTTGGCATACTTGTCAAGTTCAGGACAACTCAATATTATATGGTGACTGCGAGCTTGTATTGCTTGTGTACATAAAAAGCTTGTTTAGGTGTTGAACCCTAAAACTAGATATTTTTACACGATTTTTGTCCCTCACTCCTGCAATACATGGATAGAGCTTCCTCCTGCTGCATTTCCGAGTAACTATAACTTGAGGTTTTTTATAAGGGCTGTTAATAAAGTCTTTAAAGGTCGAAATCGTATCTGTGATGCCTCTGCCGGGCTAGCATGCGCAATGCGACAAAATCTTGTCGTCACTTTGTCGAGCGAGGGGTTTCTTATACTCCTGTCTCGCTTTGGCACGACAAAAAGAGACGACAACATTTTGTCGCGGTGCCCTTGCTAGACCGACCGGTGTTACAGATATCCATATCTATAGGGGACGGCGATCGCTTACCATCGCGTACCATCTTTTTTGCCAACAAGTTATGGCATAAAAAAAGTTATAGGTACTAATTCCAGCTTTGATAATTATGTAAGCTAGGTTAGATTCCTGTACATTATTTTACACTATGTATTAATTTGGAGCTTGTAATGTTGTCGCCTCTGGTCTCATTCATTAATGAAGTCACAGATTAGTCTGAAATGAAAAGCTTCACGGACACTAACTAGTTCTTAACGAGAGTGTTAAGGGATTTGTACAATACAATAGGTATGTTGCAATACTTACGTATCTACTAGCTGCGGCCAGCGGTTGCACTCGCTATATTACAGTAATCGTTATGTATTTCGGGATAAAAGTATTCAGCATTTTTTTTTATCCAATACGTTATCTTCATACCAAATTTCATTAAATTCCGATCAGCTGTTGTCAGAGTTGTCAGAGTTGAATGTGGACAAATAACACATAAACTTTAATTTGTAACCCGCGATGCAAAGAGGTTTTTTTGTTAATTATCACGAATAAGTCTGCATTTGACCACCATCTCGCCTGTTGGTACGACGATGTGGTCGAAGATGACACACACAGACTTAGAAGATACCTATTCATTTAACGTGCATATACCTATATTCTGTTTTCTTATTTTTTATAGTAATAGGCTTGCGTGTTTCCGCCAACTCGCCTGATGCGGTCTACGATGGAGCACGCTTGCCTACAAGAAATTTTCATCTACCTGTTGGCCCGGACTGACGAGATAAGCTGACAGTAAGCGTCATACTTGTTCATGCCACTTGCAGTATTGTGGACCTTCCCCGAGGTGGCTAAAAAGAAGTTCCTAGAGATTTGGGTAATAAGTGGGATGATGTGTTCGTATGTTTGTACCACGTGTGGCGTTGGTGCTCGTCCTGCAGTGTACCGCTCCTTTATCGGCCTCATCTTTAATCGGCGCCGACAGCTTCGCACTAATGAGAAAAATAATGACGACCCCGTCACAGGCAGCCTCAATCAACACCTGCCCCAGCTGGCTGCCGGCTGCCGGCTGTCGGCTGCCGGCTTGCCGAGGGCTTTCAACTCACATTTTGGATTTATTGTAGCTCTTTGAAACATTTTTGTGTCTTTTTTACCCAGTTTGAAATAATGCGATATTAAACCGTCTAGATGGACAAACGATTCGACATCTCTTTCTCAAACTATACTCGTGTAATTATATTCATCATTATAAGTATTATACATGGGACAGTGTGTTGGTTTGTTCACACATCAACAGAGCAACGGACAGACGCGACGCGACGTGATTTTTAGTGTAGAGATCATTGAGAGGCCGCGGAGAGTGATTTAGGGAAATATTAACGCTTCCTGTAAGAATTCCGAGGCGGGTAAAACCGACATTTTCAAATTACACTCGACTCACTACTCCTCTAAACTATTTAACCCAAAAACTATAAAATATACAACACACGTACCATTTTTACGCACACTAAGAAACTGGTAGCGACATCATTGAACTAACTGAGAGTCCACATGCAAATAATTATGCCTCCCTTGTCTGTCTGATCTGAAGTTCACATGTAATCCTGTATAAACTGGCTAATAATGAATAGAACATGGAACCACAGAGTTTCTTCCATTGAACTCAGTATCTATAAAAATATTCGATCAAAAAATACGTAATGAGTATATAATTTTTAGAATATAAAAAAAAAATAAAAAAATATTAGCCTCAGTAGTGGGCCATGAAGACAAACACTCTAGCTTAACGTACCTAGTTTATTATAATAACTTTAGAATAATATATAAATAAATATCTGGGAAGTTTATGCACGCACATCTGACCCCAAACTAATCAAAGCTTGTAATATGGCTGCCAGAGACTGATACGTACATATATAATTTTAAATACATACTTAAATAGATATTAACACCCAGACATAGAACAAACACAAATGTATCACCTCACATCCTCGCATTAATGTTTGCCCGAGGTGGGAATCGAAATCACGTACCCAAGCGCAGAAGGTAGGTTCACTACCAGCTGAGCCACCGGGGCAGTTGATAGGTATTATACAGAATAGTTTATTTTGAAAAAATCGTAAAGTCAGGTCTTACGAACGAACAGCAACATAATATAAAAATATATTATGTAACTAAATAACCTGACACGTGAACTTGTGATGTACGGAACTTGCGCCAAACTTCACCTACTGACGGTAGTTTCTCCCCTTCTTTACACAAAGTGGAAATATATCGTTACCTATTTTATTATTGAATAAACAGGCTGAAAAGACCTCCATAAATCACGCAATTTCCTACAAAGTTTGTTTTTATCGTCGGCACTCGGCATCCACGCTACTGGCCAGAATCCCTACACATAACAAAACTTCGCATCGATTGACAGTTTTATCTACGGATTGACGATAAAACACTACAAACTTATAAATATAAAGTTTAGTGGCGAGCCACTATCGTAAATTGTTAATAAAACTGACCACCTGCTTTCCAGTCGAAATGTTTAGTTCAATTTATGTTGCCTTTCTACAGATAGTCTAGCCTTTACTCTTATACTCGTATATATGAAACCACTATTGAAGTGCAACCATCACCTTTGCCCTATTCGGTAAAATAAGATTGATCAATAACACATTTGCGTAAAAAGCTTTCACCTTTTTTGACGTAGGTTAACACAAACTGTTAACTGTAAACTGTTAACAGAAGTTTATATCGTCGCCGTGAGTAGTTAACAAGAAGATTTTTTTATTCAGTAATAGGCTTACGTTTGGCCGCTAACTCGCCTGATGGAGCTTGATTGCCTAGAAGAAACTGATTCAGTCGAGATTTGAAGACATACATGACACATTGTTAGTTCTATCTTTGTCCACCGGTACAGATAACTTGGCGTCACTTTAACAAAGGTCAGACAACATAAACTGCGAACGTACTTAATAAATCAACAGGGATTTTTTCACGAAACAAAAGTTCCGATAAAACAATAAAATTATGTCAACAAGTTTTCAGATTTAAAGGGTAGCTCAGAAATGATAGAGCTCAAGTTTGCGAACGAGTGTTTACCACAAGTAATGTGACTCAAATCAATCGGCCCTAAGGGCCGATTTCACCATCAAAGTGAACGCGATCAACGCAAGCTAAACTGGTTTAAAGTGGCTAACTGAGTTCAAAGCGTCAATTTAGGTTTCACCGACATAAACTGATCACAGTTAAGGCTTAAGCGAGTTTAAATTCTGAACGCCCGATTTTGGACGTTTAAAGCCTTTGAACGCGTTTATGAGGCGGCACATCTGTATTGCACATGTTGAATAACAAAATTACTTGGTGAAAAGAGTCGCAGAGTTTGCTCGTGCTTTGCCCTTTTTTAAGATTCTCCCAGCAGTATTGAATATAAGAAAAAAATTAGCTTCAATATGACATTTAAATGATAAATATCAGTTATGATCGTAAAACTGTACCAAAATTTTACCTGTTTACACCTGACTGCGAACAAGTGCGGCCGTGGTTTTCAGAGTCTTTATATAATACTAGCCGTCCGCCCCGGCTTCGCACGAGTGTAAGCTCGGCCTTCGGCCTCGCTACAAAATATAATATAGCCTATTTCACCCGGGGATAGTGTAGCTTCCCAACAGTGAAAGAATTTTTCAAATCGGTTCAGTAGTTTCGGAGCCTATTCATTACAAACATACAAAAATAGGTACAAATCTTTCCTCTTTATAATATTAGTGTAGATTAGTGTAGATATTGCCGTGAAGTGAACGATATTTTATTTAAAAACCAAGTGAATTAATTTTTTTCCCATAAATTAATTAACAATAATTAAATTAAAAATACTAGCGTGCACATTTTCATTGGAACCCTGGTTGATATATATTCTCCTAATCATAAATATGCGTAAAAATTTGGTTTTAAGCAAAAAATCGATGACCGAAGTATTTATGCAGCTGGATCTCGTACTATAAATATCACAAAGCAAACGAACTTTAAGCAATCTATGAATGAAATTACTTTCTCTGCGGCAACGCGAAGCCAAAAGCAACAAAGAAACAAAAAAAAGAAAAAGAAATTACTTTGACAGCGACATTACATCGAAGTTTTGACAGTGATAGCACTACCACAGATGACGGCTGCGTTCAGTGAGGTCCATATTTGCGTTCCGTAGCACGTAGTTTTGGTTTACGTGAACGAGATCAATATAGTGTCGGTGAAATCGCCTTGACATAAACCGAGATAAAACTCTACGTTTGAACTTGTTTGAGTAAAACCGAGTTCAGTCAATCTCGTTTTGTGATGCAAACGGTGAAATCGGCCCTTAGAGCAATAGTGATGCAAACACTATGTGCGATGCAAATAGGAGAAATCCACTATCCACCTCCTGGCTCCATCAGCAGACCAGTTTGATGGTACCAAAGTATTGTCTTGGCATACATAATATATAATTAGGTATAGTTTCAAATCGATACGACAATTAGAAAGAAAAAACCGTGTGCCAATTATTTAGTTTAATTAGTTACAAGTGAAGCTTTATATAACGTGTTAAAAACACCACTAGAATTGGTAAAGTGAGTTCATATGAACGAGGTAACCGTTAACTCACAGCTCAGTTCACGTTTGTATTTGGGTTAATCCACGATTAGTTGATAATTGCTCAATTAGAGTTGTGAAACGCTCAGTTTCGGTAACTTTAGTTGTGAGATGCTTATTGGAGAATCAAATGGTGAGGTTAATAGCGAAACTGGTAGATTATTGTATTGTATTATTTGGAGTGAAATGTATTAAGGGATTTAATAATAATGGACTCGATGTTGATCAAATCCTGCGTTATTATAGGGAATTTAATTTTTATTAAAAAAACAAACAAACATAATAACTTTACCTTTTTATAATATTGGAGTATACGTAGATAAGTATCTTTAAATATTAATGCGATGTTTACATTAAATAAGAATTTAAAGGTAAGGGTTGATAATATTATTTTTTGTTTAACCTTAATTTTAGCTGAATTACGATTAAGTTTTTATTTCTTATCTATCTATAGTTTTTAAGTTTTGTTTGTACAAAATACTTACAATGGATTTAGTTGTCCTGAAATAAATACTTTCAATATAATTTTTGTCCTGTCTCTGTGAGATCAGGTGTATTTGACGCCTTTCGTCTAAAAATATGTCATCTGCGGAGTAAATAAGCTGTAGGTATGTAGTTCCAGAAATAAATGATACAAATACAAAAGTACGTTTACCACAAAGTAATTTATCACTCAATGTTACCTCAATAAAGTGGAGGCAGGTAATGCAGCTCCCATGTCCGCGGTAATGCATCGACTGCGCCGATCTATCATTTATATCAACGTCTGCAGTACATTACATTATAGTGCCTGGCATGCCATATGGCACGTCGGGGACGTGATATTCGGTTCGGTTAGTTTTGTATAGTGCAATTAATGCAATATCTATTTTTTCTTTTTTTGTAGTTTAACTGTGCGAATTGCTAGTCTGTGGAATGCGTTGCTTGCATGATGTTCTCCCTGATAGTGTATATCTATATCTATTTGTGTTTACAAGAAATAAATAAATAGTTACAATCTGGGTGTCTTCAAATCGAGCGAGTGAATCGTTTTCTTCTAGGCAAGTGATACGACATAGACCACATCGTCACTTAATATCATCATCATCAGCCAGAAGACGTCCACTGCTGAACATAGACCTCCCCCTTTAACCTCCACACTGAACGACATCCTGCCATCTGCATCCACTAGATGCCCGCGACTCTCACAATGTCGTCGGTCCATCTAGTGAGAGGCCTACCTACGCTGCGTCTTCCGATTCGTGGTCATATCGGTTAATATAAGATGGCGGTAAATCTCAAGTCTATTATTTAATTAACAAATTAAAAGTATACGTCATCACATGAGGTATCCATCGTCAGTGTCGTTAGTAGCACCAAGGAGCCTTTGATTTTAGCATTATATTTTAGTAAGATTTCAGTAATTCAATAAGTTCATTTAGAAAAAAAGAAAGCAAGAAAGAAAAACATTTATTTTGCGCACAAAACACTACAATACAAAATAAAAATAATTAAAAAATAACAATAATACCTACATGTTGATGTTCAGTTGTCATTGTAGTGTCCAGTACGTCAAAAAAGGTCAGTGCTCAGTTATAAAGATTTCTCTGCAGCGCTGATTTTCAGCACTGACCTTCTGAGACGCACGGGACTTCAGAGCAAAAATTAGAGACTTTTTCACTCTTCTTCACGACGTGCCAATATAAAGAGCTAGGTATTGTACCTCGTTCGCGACCGTCCGCGACTCGCTCCCACTATCTAAGCAAATGCAGTAATGGAATTGACGTCTCGCGATACTGTCGTGGCGTAATCAATTATGTAGTAACATTTTTCGCAAGTTTTCATAAATGTTCCCGTGAAGTGGAAAAATTAGTTCAAAGTAGGTAGAATATATTTTCAGAGTCTCTCTTCATATGAGACGAGTTGTAGTCATGGAGTATATAGACCACCTCGCCAGACCCGATGTGCTCAACGGCTTTTGACCTAGAACTAATAAAATGACAAAGAAACTGCCTTTCAAGGTCACCCATCTGAAGTCTAACAGGACTAGATGATGATATGATACTAGAAATACAGAAAAATTTGCGCCTCCGTACAGAAATTTAGGTAAATATTTTTTTTTGCCTAAAGTGTCGCTGAGAAGACCCTTTCTCTACTTGTTAGTTGCATGGTCCTCGTCTTTGGTGGTCCCGTGCCTGTCATGCGAGCTCAGCTTGTCACGCCACCTTCGTCCGGGTCGACCAGGAAGTATCACAGTTAAAATATAAAATTTTAAACTTTGCATTTATAATGTTAAATTATAAACGTGGACGTGGAATTATTTTTGGTTAGTCCTTATTTCACATCACGATAGAGAAATGGATTGGCGCAACTTTTTGCACTGAGATAGAGAGGTAGAAAAAAAACTCACGAACAGTCTGAAAGTGATCGTTTAAAGTAAGATACTTCTGTAGAAATACTCGTAGAATAAACTAGAGACTTTTTCTGTGTCACAGCTGCAAAGCGCTGACAATTACATAATATTGTGACATTATAAAGACCGACCAGACACTCCAGGTAATGGCAAACTAGCTTTATCTTCGTTCTAGTACCCATCATTTACCGATGCTAAACCACGTTTCCCGTGAACAGATTTCACAAAATCCACGACGTGGCGACGGAGGTGCAACGTTACTCTTTAATGAGAAAGTAATGAATTCTCGGCATCGCTGCTGCCTTAGATATGAGCCGTTTTTGCCCAGGAGTTGCTAGCCACGATGTTGGAGGTGGTAATAATTTATGAGGAAAAAAAAGTACCATAGGCCTTATCAATTTACTGCTAGACGTAGAGTTTTAGCAGAAAAAAATTGCCGGTCTGGTGTCGATTATATCCACATCTTGCCCCGGACTTTCACATCTTTTATCCATCCGGTCTGACTAGTGATCTGCTCTTTATATACTTCTCGACCAGTCTTGATAACAAATATTCAGGTAGTCACATTTTTAAAATGAATACTCACATTTTTAGACCGCGGTTTTAAATCGTGAGGCTTTGTAACTTTTTATATTTTAAACAGAAGCTTTGTTTTAGCTTCTATATTTTTAAATTACTACCATATTTAGAGAAAACCTGTAGGTAATAATAATGGATCCGGATTATGTCGTCAGCCTGAAACCAAAACCACCGGAGGATGGACAGCAGCGTTCTATTAGTAGGTACACGGTGAACGTACTGCGATCTCCCCAAGGCGCCTGCCAAGCATAGGGATTATGGTAACAACCCTCTCTAAAAGGGATGCCTTTGTTCAGCAGTGGACGTTTGCTGGCTGATGATAATACTGTGTGTGCGCGTGTGTGTGTGTGTGTGTGTGTGTGTGTATAAATAATGTGTCTGAATTAAAATCGCTAATTCTCACCGTTATTTTTGTAATATTTGCACATACGTATACTTACATTTTCCGAAAATTGGGTGATTTTGTTTTACAATACTGGAAGTAAAGGCATTATATAATATCTTTATTAATTATTTGTACCTCCTGGTATTCTCATTTACGGTATCACGGTTTTCCCAACAAATTCCCAAAGACTGTGTATTTCCGCATAAAAGAGGAGTTAATTTACTACCTGCTGTCGGTAAGTTAATTTTTTGGCTTTCCCGTCACTTTACTCCTTTGTGTGGCGTATTAAAGTGACTATGATAGACTTCCTAAGTACATGAGTTTTGAATTAAGCTATCAACTGGTTCAGCGTTTCGTTCCAAAATGGCCAGTAAGAATTCTTATGGTGAAAGCTTCCATAGATTATAAAGCCAAATTCCAAGAAAAATACATTAAACTACAAATTGCTTCTAATGGGTCCCTCAACAACTGAGTTTTATTCACGTCTCCGTGAGTATATTTAGTTGTTTGTCGTGTAGGCTAAGTGTTCATGTCAAAGCTTTTAAGCAACCCGAAAATTTTCATGTTTTTTTTTCGAGTGACAAATCTTCCAAAGATAGCTGGCTGCATTGAGGTGCAGCCACGTTATGTGTTATCATACCCATAACAAACTCCCCGGTGAACAGCCTTAATGCTTGACAAGAGAGCTCCGGGATCTCCAGAAGAACGCACCGACACCCTCAGCTCTACACTGCGGCTCCCGAGATAGCTGAGTATTGTCTCTGCCCCTCCTCCCGTTGGTCAATCAACGTTGTCGTTCTCTCCCGAGGCTCATGTAAGTGAATGGCCAGAGCCTCAACTTTCAACAGTAAGTAATCTGATGAGTGTATATTGTCAGATCTGAACAAGTATTTGAATAGTTTTTGGAACGGTATAAAGTTGTTAGATTAGTTTTGTACAGTGATTATTTGTTGTTAAGATGTCGAACCTGCTGTTGGTTGAATTATGTAAGTCATTATTGTTTTTCTAAATAAATAAATTTTGATTTTTGAGAGCCCTAACTTTGACCATCCCGACCTCAAAAGTCTCCTTTTAGTAGCTTTTTACAACAAGCAGGGTACCAGTGCCTTATTCTATCGCCCTGGCCTCAGTGCTAAAGCTTCATGCCCTAACGATTTATCCACTTTCTAGAACTTTTTTTTTATAGATATTGTAATAAGAACACTAGACTAGGATGGAGTACGCTTGTCTAGACGGAACCTGTTTAGTCTCCATTTTAAGACAGACTCGACGAGTCAAAGAGAACAAACAACGTAAAATCCATCATGTCATCTGAATCATGGTAACTCTACAATAGATATTGAAACCGCACTGGACCTGTCAACACCTCACTCGTGCTAACACTTGATGCAAGCTACGGTGGTATATTGGACTATTGAAATGTAGACAGTTCTAGTGGTTTTACAAAATACTTCTAAATACTGACAAGAACATTACTTGCTTTACTTTGGTCATACGTAAGGTATATAATCGAACTACGTCAGCAGCATCAGGAACATTCAAGGATTGAGGCTAGTCGAGGTCGCACGGAGCTCGTAATTTTGCTTACGTGGAAATGAGAAACGTCAATGGCGCAAGAATACGACCATACCGCGACGGAATCTGCCTTTGCAGAGTATTTACTGTCTCTTAGAAATGGCTTTTGTCTCATAACTTCACCTTATATCTGCTACTGATGTGAGTTATTTAATTTCAATATTGGTAGCAAGAAATTGCGACTTGCTACCAATGTAGTTTATAATTTGCATTTATTTATAATCAGATGTAAATTAGTAAGGTTATTAAGGAGAATATGATAACAAAATGAAGATGCTAGTTTTAAACATTATTTCCAACTTGCATTGTTCGTACTTGTTATGAACACATCACACTAATTTTAAAAATGTAGTTAGTGAGTGTGTAAAGAGTGTGCTATATATGTTTATTACTACAGATCTCGCTGAACGAATTTGGATGAATTTAGCATAGAGGTTTGGTAGGTTAACATACTATTCTCAAATATGCTTTAAATTTCGATTGTTATTTTGACAAACTACGAAATAAATCAAAATTACTCTACTGGGTTAAATACACGCAAGCAGCGGAAAGCAAAGTTAGCATGAAAATTTGTCGTGTTAGCAGGATGGATAAATTACTATGAAAGCTCGAGAAACGAACTTTTTACTAAGAAACGTGGAAACTGCGCAACTTCTCCTTGGTTGACATGTTTCTAAGGTAAAAGATAGACGTAAAAAGTACTGGCAACAGTCTTCATCTAGTCTACCTGTGACTACAAACCATGAACGTATGGACCCTTATATCTTATTACGTCCAGACAAAACGTCGTCTTAAAACAGTGTTTATTACGTCCATGCCACAAATACTGCAAAGTGTTCGAATACACATATTTCCATTCAAATATTGTAATTGATTTTTCGAAGTCATATTTTACAGATTATTTGTGGTTTTGATAACAAAAGATGGTCAAGATTACCACGTCATTGAGCTGATCTGATGACAAAGCCAGAAGAAGATCGCTGCCAACACAAACACAAAGCTTCCTCACGGTCAATTGGGTTCATTTGTTTGATTATCGTTAGTACTTTTAATCACACATGGTGACGAGTAAGGACTCCGGTTGTTTTAATTCAATGATTATTACCACTCTTACCAAATATACACATCTCTTGTTCGTTTCTGTTCATCCCCCGCTGGCCCAGCTGCTACATTATCATACCTGCAACAAAATAATTTAAAGCTTCTGCGGTAAATAGCAATTAATAGCGGACCAACTTCCGTCCCTTGCGCGTCCTACACTCGCGCGCTCGGAAACTCGCGCGTTCAGGAATATGAGAATTAATTAAGCTTCAGGTAATTTATGAATGTACAGATTCTGTTTTGTTGGGTTAGACTTTGTGTGAACATTGTGCAATGCGGACGTCGATGGGTAGTCTGCGCGCTGTAAAGTAGTTCGTTTTAAGTGTTTGATTTTAACCTATGAGTGCTCAGTTTAATCCACTATCCAATGGGGATTTTTTGAACGGGTCTTACCCTTCGAAAAAAGGCGTTCACAGTTAACGCTAAAATCATCCGTGATGTCCGCGTTAGTACTATGTCGTCCGTACATTATAAAATCACTCGTACGTTTTCTACGCGAAAACCGTTCTGAGTTTATTTTATTCTCGAATACATTTCAGTAGCACTAAAGTTTTCACAACAGCAAACACAAATAGACAACACAAATAGAGTCTTTAAGGGTCGGCAAAGTATCTGTGATGCTCCTGATGTTGCAGGTGTCCATAAGCACCGGTGATCGCTTACCATCAGGTGGCCTGTCAGCTTGTTTGCCAAATATGGCATAAAAAAAGAAAGTTGCCAACGTTAGCACAGTACTGTAAAAAAATAGGTACTTTTTTGTGAAGCTATGAATAAAATTTGCGAGATAAACAACTGCTAAATTATTAAACAATTTTTTTTTTAAATAAAGGCTAGAATAAAATCACTCAAGACCTAGAATGCATCAACATGGATACGAAGTGCAGATAAAATTTGTATTTTGAGTCGTCAAACATCATATTTGCGAATTCTTAGCAGAGGACTAGTGGGAGGGAGAAACTGGATATTTACAAATGACTTGTTAAAAATGAAGCATAAACAATTAAACAAGTAAGAAAGTAAGTAAAACTAGCGTTACTATGTATTTACTAATATAAATCGGCAGGTTTGAACTAGTTACAAGAACCCCGTCTAAAGGATCATTTACACAAACCTACTTCATTACCCCAAAGGCTTTTAACTCTAAACCTGTGGTCAGTTTGGTTTTATGCTTTATAGCGTTATAAAACGAGTAATCCGTTTTAATACTTTTAATCAGGGAGTTCATTTAGTGTATAGGGGCTGTAAAGTGAACGTAAGCGATGGTCATTACTGTTTACTACATATGAACATAGCTTACGGTTATTTCGTTTAAATGAAGCATGTTGTATGTGTGATGTACTACGCCTTACAATACAAAAAGTTAGGAACAGTAATGGTGGAACATGTGCATAAAAATACTCTTCATAGCCACAGCTTGATACTATCATACCCTGTCTCGGAGAGACCATGGAGCACACACAAAGACACTATCAACTAACATCCAGATAGTTAATTCAATCAATCAAACCTCTGCCGGGACTACAGACTAGGTAAAGCTACTACATAGGACGGGACAATACTTTAAATAACTAATCTATATCCTCCAAAAACGTGCAAACACTTTAAAATCGCGTGGCATCGATACCTCTAGAAACGTTTTCGAAAACCGTTGCAGTGAACAAAAACTTACATCAAATACAACTTCTTAAAATTAAACACTGTTTTAAACTATCACGGTTGTTCACTAAAGTTAAATGATTATTTATGGGATATTTACCGTGGTAAGGTTGTGGAAGGAGCTCCCGATATTTCGGCGCAGTTACATACACCATGTTCACGAAATGTTCAAATATCGGGAGCTCCTTCCACAACCTTACCACGGTAAATATCCCGTAAATAATCATTTAACTTTCTTAAAATTACTTTTGAAAACGAAACTATTATCAATATAATAGTAAAACCAATGTGCGTAAAATTCTACATAATCTGGCTGCATCCTAGTGCAGACTATTAATATTTGGAAAATTTCGTCAATGAAATAATAATGAATACCTTCTGTTATAGACACAGGTGTTACTAGTACTATCTAGGATAGGTGATACTATGTTTCTCATTCCCGTCCAATAACACGCGCATTTATGTCTCGGGACTCTCAAGTAATGTTTCTGAAATGTATATTTTTCTGACTTCGTGGAAAAGATATGAAAATAACAAGTACTGGAGAAAGTAAACATTCAATTAGGGATAATGGATTTCAAAATTAATTCCAAGAAATCATCTCTTGGGGATCTTTATGCCTGTGTACACTAAAATATATGAGCTTTTTAATCGAAACGGAAACATTTGTTACTTAGATGGTAACAAATCATTTTTGTTTTGTTTGTTTCTAATTATACTCACTTTCCTGCACTGAGCTGGGGTCTATCAGGATAAGAAGTAAGCAGTGTTACGCGGAATAGACATACTAAGGCGAAAGGAGGTCATTTTACTCATTATGAACCATTTTAATTAATTAATTATATTAATTAATTATACAGGAGTACTTTATATTTTTTTTTATTTCACAGGAAGACAAGTCGTTTTTAAGCAGTGTTTTGTTTTAAAGATATACTTATATAGATACACAAAGTCAATTAAAGGTCATCACGGATAGAAAACTTTACAGAATTTTCATATAAACTTTCAACCCTTTTTTCCTCCCTTAATCCGGCCCTTGTGCAATATAACATAGCCTATACTTCAATCTGGTCATAGCTAAGCATATTCATTAAAACTGCATTTAAATCCATCCAGTGGTTTAGGAGATGTGTGTGGACAAACAAACAAACAGAAAAAAAATCTAAAAACTGTCTACGTTTTTTTTAATACACGAGAATTACTCACGTAAGATTAACTATAGTCGGAGTAACTGGCCTAATCTTACGGGTGTAATATATATTAAAATTTGTGAAAACCAAGTTAGTTTTAATAATAAAACTGTCTTAACGTGTTCAGCGCCCTGTGTTTTATTTATATCTTGCAATTGCAGAATTTTTATATCTCGCAATTACAGACAAATAATTTTAACATAATGTGCCTAATGGAGGGTCAGTGTGTACATGTCATGTACCTATAGGGCACTCCAGGGCAAGTTAAGATATTAAATTTACTTATAGAAAGAAAAAAAAAAACAAGCTCATAAAACCTCAAGCAACTTTCATTTTTTAACAGCGCTGATAAACAATATGCCGTTTTTATACCTTAACGATACTATAAACCTAATGCAATAAAAATTAAACTCACGCGAGGCTCGTAGCTACGTTTATTTACTTACTCAGCCTTTTATGGATTTAACATTCTTTCTGTAATGTGCTATGACCTTAATAAGTGCCAGTTACATTCTGTAAGCTTTACCTAAGACTTTGAGCCCTGTCATCTGTGGCCTTTGCCTATGTTAATCATTAGGCATCCATTTAAGGTTTCACATTATGAAGTGTTTTTTTTTATCACGCCATTGAATGGAAAGTTACTGGGCGCCCCAATTCACCCACCCATGGATCTTAACGAACAAATGATCTACATTTGTAGCTGTACTAACTAAAGTATGGTAGTTGTCAAAGCAACACAGTGTAGGATGCCCAGCGACACGATAGTAATGATATACCTACGTTAGCCAGTTGGTAGTGGCTAAAAGCGAAAAGTGAAGGACGTTTGAGTATAGATTGAAGAATTTAATACTCAAAGCCGAGGATCTAAGTCCATCCATGAAATAATGCGGGCCGATAATATGGAGCTAAATATCAAGAGAGGTCGATACGAACATTGCGTGCCAATATTACCTGAAAAATGTGAACTATGTTTTGAAAGCTCAACTAACTAAGTCGTGAATCTAAACCTTTTTATGTGTAGGTATATAGTTATACTTAAGGCTTTATTTGATGTTTGCTCAAGAATGACGCGGCATGCAACGACTGCACACCAACGAAGTCGAACTGACTTCGCTCTGGCACAGCATAATTGTTAGCACCACGGAGTTGGGGTCATTGAAAAAGTTAATTCGCCCCAACCTTACTATTTATGTCAATGGCTAATGATGATTAGCCGTCCTAGTATCATGGTGTTTCTGATTTGCACCCTCCCCGTTTAATCACACAAAGGCGTCAAAGCTGCGCCTTTCAGGCGTAAATTACAGATTTAATAGCTATTTTATTGACAATGAAAATTATTACAGCACCGTTTTCAACTTGCCAGACTAATTAGTGAAATTGCCCGTGATTCACAAGAGACTGTAATATTATTGCACTAGCATTGTCCCGCTGCGCTGTCTGTGCGCTGTTTCGTTATAATTAAGATAGATCAACCGGGTAATTTATTCCAGTTATCTAGTTCATATTTGATGGAATTTAGTAAGTACATACTCTACTAAACGGTCTTCAAGTTAATTTGTAATTATCTATTTGCATATTTATTTGTATTAAGGTGCAGCAGTCCACTATAAAACGAATCAGTTGGTAAGTAGGTAAGAAGAAGTTAGAAGTCCAGAGGTCTTACGGACCTGTTTTAAGCGATTCTATTTAGATGATGAGAAAAGTTGTGTGACCGTTAACCGTAAGTCGGCGCATTAAGGTTCACGTTTGCGTGATTTTCTAGACTGCACTGTTTCAGCGCTGTTTCAAAATTCTCACATCCAAATGATTGTGTTTTAGATCCTGTTCTTAATGCTGGTGAATGCATTCTACTCATTTAGTTCATTTTATTATCACCTTTGTTTCAATAGTTCTTAAGATCTCATTCATTTAATCGTGAAAGGTTTTGTTTGTTTGACACACGTATTTTGACAGTGCTGTGCACAATTCAGCAATTTCGTGTTTGCTTTTACAAAAACTTTAATACTATTGAGATAAGGTCAAGAATAAATGAAACTTGTAGAGGTTTTCGCGTGCAACTTGTGCGAGAGCGTCGCAAATAACTATGAAAGCTTTGTTAGATGACTTGTGTTAATGTAACTGTCAACAATGTAATACAATTAGATTTTATATTTTCCGGAATTTGTTTAACGTTTTATCAGTATTACAACCAGCAGTAACACGGGTATTCTTTTCTTTCAGTCGTACTACTTACTGAAAAAAAAAATACAACCCACAGTCAATTAAACTCAAGAGAGGTTGATACGAACATTGCGTGCCACCATTACTTGAAAAATGTGAACTATCTGCTGAAACCTCAACTAACTGTAACGTTTCTGTATCAATTAAAATGGAAAGTATCCTACATGTTTTGAGTGTTTTTCTTATCATATTTTATCTAGATCGATCTAGCAGCTTAGTTCTAAGAAGACAATGAGCTGACACACAGACATTAGTTTCGCATACATACCGACAAAAGTACAGTTATACTCATCTATTATACTATTGTGAAATATGATAGAGGCGTAATTCTATTGCTAATTAGGAGCATTATATTAAACTAAAGTTAACACTTAGCGCTTTCGAAATAAGATTCATAATTGGCCACTGTATCACAAAGACGGTATGTAATTTGATATAACAGCAGGTAGTTTTGAAATTGCATGGCTGCGATGCGTTACTGCAGAAAGGCGTCGAAAGATTAATTGGATAATGACGCGCCATTATCAACCGTATAGACGTGGCATTAATCCTTTTCTTTAATACTAAAGGAGCTTAAAATATTTTTGAATAGTTGCCATTGTGGAAGGCTTGACGTCATTCAAGGTCAAGTCAAGGCAAAGATTATTTCACAGAATGTCATGAAAGCAAAACAACGATATAGCAAAATGACAGGACCGGGACGTTGTGAGGTCTTCAAATGTTCAAAACCTCAAAAGGTAAGGATCAGTAAACATCTGGAGGCCTACTACATAAATTCTACTGTGAACTTTCTGTCGTAATAACTGAACGGTAAAAAAGCCTAAAAAGACTTTGAAATGAAAACTATATGACAATGTAGTAGGTCCCTTGGTCATTATCTGAAACAAACTCTTTTAACTACCAAGTAAGTTAATTTAACAGAACAACCTTTTTATTTCAGTATTTTAATCAAGTGTTTTAAGTGACAATACATACAAGTTTTATTGATACCAAAAAGGCATTCCTTTTTAGTAAAAAAAAATGTCAAGAGCGTGTCGAGACATGTGTGTGATAGGGTTCCGTAGATATGTCATAAAAATGCTCATAGCCTTATGAAACTAATTTAATTTTGGACATATTAACTCCACGAGATGCAATTAGAAAACTACGCGCAGGATGTTTTGTTAAGATAATTTTTTGAAAATGAGCTTTGTTTGCATCTTGAACTGATTCTGATTCTCTAAACTGATTGCATCTTTAGAAATTTGCAGTTTTATCTCAATAACTCAAAAAGTTTCAGTATCACCGTGCTCAAAATAGTTTTAGAAGAGAATTTTAAAGGTTTGAATAAAACCTTCTTCATTTTAAAAATCCTATTCAACGAAACCAAACACGAAGGGGTGAAGCCAAAAAAATATTTTTGTCATTTCACATCATAATACATAAAAATCATAAGCATATTTTTATTACCTTAAAATGGAGATCTATGTCTACAATATCATAACTGAAAATGTTAAATGGAATTAATTAAATAAAAATTATATAATGCTATGACAGACTGGGATGGATTGATGGACACAACGATCTTATAAGAATTCCTTGTGAGACTACGGAACGCAAAAAATCAGGCACAAAGAAAAACAAAATTTTTCCAAAGACCAAAAACATAATTTGAATGCAATACGAAGTAACCGTTTCAGTAGGTAGTTGATTAACTTTCCGGATGGAAGTTTAGCTGAAATTTAAATTTTAAACTGTTTTTTGAGCTTTTGTCAATGAGTGTACATCCTTCCCGTACTATATTTGCAGTTTTTTTCAGTTTTGTAGTTGCCATTGCAGTTTTAATCGTGAAACCATTTGGCAACAATGAAGTTAATATCCGGAAAAGCATTTTTAAAACACACCCAAACTCCTGGCACAAGACACGAGATAGACGAAATAATTGCACCAGTTTTGTTCCTGCAAAACATTTTTGCCCATCAGATATTAGACCCAAATTGGTCTTGGCGGAAAAACGCATTAAAACTAAACGTTATCATACTTCTTTTAATTTATGTCATTTTGGGAACTATCGACTTTATGCAGACTGCGGACGATTTTCATTTGTATTCTGAAGTAATTATCACTTTAATTATAATCAATCAGTTTACTTTTCTAGTCTTATTTTTTATCTATTACCGTTCAACATCTCGTAAAGTTTACGTTATCACGAAACAGACAATATTCAGAATTGTGCAGGAAATTTCGTCGGAACGAAGCATTTATCTAATTTCTTTATTTAAATATATAATAAAAGAAAAATTTATCTTTATTTTTACACCGACTTTGCACTACTTAGTCACTGCACTATGGTATTATTTAAACGGTGAAAGAGTTACTCTGGCACCTTCTACCTCGATTCTCATGTCATGTCGTCTCCGACCTACGAGTTTGGACTGTTTTTACATACGCTTTTTTATTATGGTTGCATCTGGAACTGTGGACTGTGAACTGTGTGCATCACATGTGGTTTGTTCTTCTAACATGTTTCTTCTGTGAATCTTGCGACTGCACTGGTAAAGTCCTGAATATAAAGAAAGAAAATGACAACTCCTATGCTAACAGTTTGAACAAAGCCCTGGCAAATTTCTACTCTGTTCACGTGATACTTATAAAGTACGTTATAGGAACATCATTTATAGTAAAATGTAAATGAATTATTTCATTACAAATGCGGTTTTGAATGCAAAGTTGGTGACCGCGTAATCCTCAGTTAATATCGAAAATATCGCGAGCGTAAAGTTTTGCGCTTAAAAAAAAAACAAAACGGGCTATTTCTATTTCCAGGTATTTAAATACACTCAATGTGATGTACCAATGGCCACTCTTGGTCCCAATATTTGCTGGATTGACACTCACGTGCGTGTTTCTTCTGATAACGACTGAGGTAAGCTTTAAGTCACACCATCTGATGAGAAGAATTTAGATTTAGGATTTAGCAGCGGATTAATGATAATCAGCCCGCTACTAGACACAAAAATGCCTTCTAGACTGTTTATTCCAATTTCTTATTCGTATGCTTATTATCTATGTACTGTAATCTAATGACTTGTAATCTACACCCTACTTTTGCTCTCCAATAGCTAACAGAGTACTTCACTTCTGCTTATAACCAGGCCAGCACTCGGTCAAAACCTTGCTTTCTAAACTTATTGTCCTTACAAGAAGTGAACTGGCGTCTTGCCATCATTGTACTCGTAGAGTTCGTCGCGGTTTCCACCTACAACATGCTGGGAGAAACGATTAAAACAAAGGTTAGCTGGTACAAAAAATATTATTATTTTTATAAACATAAAATAAGTGGCGAACAAGCGACGGGCCACCTGACGGTAAGTGCTCACCTCAACTTATGGACACCAACAATATCCAGGGCTGTGTCTGTGCTTTGCCTACCTATGAAGACTCCAATCACTCTTCACTATCTTTTATTATTCACAAATTTTTATAATCTAAATTAGTCAAGAAACTGTTTACGGAGTGCAATACCCACAATTTTAATATTTCCATAACGGCTGCTAG
Source organism: Agriopis leucophaearia (assembly GCA_949125355.1). Classification (NCBI taxonomy): domain Eukaryota; kingdom Metazoa; phylum Arthropoda; class Insecta; order Lepidoptera; family Geometridae; genus Agriopis; species Agriopis leucophaearia. Next base: position 403,405 of record OX421270.1, read on the forward strand.
ATTTTACTGAAGAAGAAGAATTGCTAGATGTTTTTTACTATTCATTTATTATTAATGCAGCTTTGGACAGATTTTATAATATATTTTTACGATGTAATGTTTTTTAATCATTCAGCAGCCTTGGATTAATCTCAATATCTTAGGACGTTAATACTTATAGTCTCTACGACAGCAATTCAACAGCATTCTTGTAATAATTCCTTAAGAAATAAATAAAATTACTTTATTTCAGGAATTAAAAACCCATATGTTACATATGAAACAAAAAATAGAATAAAACATTATATTAAAATATAAATCTTGTAAAGTAGCCAATATGTCGAAATTTAAATTACAATAAAATTGTGCAATAAAAATATTTCAGTCATTTTCGGTTCGCAATCACAATCGGGCTACCTAAATAATAAATTGTATGTTTTAGAACAAAGGAATGAAGAGGGCACTAGTGCACTTTGATTGGCTGAGCATGAGAGTGAAAGATCGGAGGAACTACTGCATCATTATCAGCTACATGAGCCAAGATTTCGGCGTGTGCACGGCCGTCGGGGTGGACTTATCGCTGCTCACGTTGAGCTCCATACGTTTTATATATACAAAGTTACATTTTGTATTTGCAGGATTTATAAATAACTAGCCACGCCTCGCGGTTGCAACCACGTGGATATTCCTTCAGGAATATCTTGAATATATTGACTTGAGTTTACCTTTTTTATTGAGTAATAACTACTTGAATAAATTGACGTCCTATGTCATCATAACAATGTATAATTTGAATTGCAAAAATTTTAGTAAAAAATCACTGATCCCTAAATAATGACTACGGTTATAGTATGTAGTGAGTGTATCTAGTGTTGGCTTATAGTATAGCAAATATTTTGTAGCTTTGTCGGTCGATTATAATGAAACAAAGGCCCCATTTGAGTTCTGTCTCTCTGATATAATGATTGTTTATTTTCAGATTTATAAGGGGAGCTATCAAACATACGCCGTTTTTAACTCTATGAATAAATAAAATTATTTATTATTACTTTATCACACATTTTAAATATCTTAGTAAATTTGTTACTTACTATTACTTAGATCACAGCTCTAAACAGATAGATAGGCACATACGTTTTATATATCAAATAATATATGCTTTATTATATCAAATATATAATATATTATACAAATTACATGCAATAATAGGCACTAATCACCATAGCTTTTATTAAGTAGGTAAACACCATGAAATATAATATAATTTTTCTTATACTCATACTCTGTTTTTCCTAGCAAAAAGTAACTATCAACTATACTCCATTCCCGTTATTCACCTGAACCGGTTTCGACCGGCCACCGGCAGTTTGATCCGGATTGTGCCGCTGCAGTGCCGTGAAAATGTTTTACGATCATAGCCAGTGAGCGGAGAGTTAAAATTCACACAGCTTTCTAGAGTTATTTCGACTCAGTAGTGTAGAGATGCTCTTAATATTGGAACTCGATACAATCTCACCATTTGCTTCACTCCTATGGAATTTTTGCACTTTACAACATGGACGGTAAAAATTCTTGTGAAAAATATAGTTCAATATTTGCGCTGTACCTAAAGATTATAATTTACATTACACCAGACCCAGTCCGGGCGACTAACATTGAATCGTTAAAATATTTCCTAAGACAAATTATATCGTGTGGATGCAACGGTCATTCAAAGTTTGTAGGAAATTTATTGTGTCATATGTAACAGAGTTATTAATGAAATCTCATATATTTACAAGCTGGTATTTAATTTGCCTTGTTAGTATGTGTGTGTGGGACAAATCTTACAAGCTTACAACTGAATTTTAGACCAGTTATCCTCAACCGATTGAGCTGAAAGCATACATATTATGTAAGTTCGGTGTCAATTCAATGTTATGGTACCATCGAGCGGATCTGATGATGGAGACAGAAGGTGGCCATAGGAACTCCTAAACGAAACGACGTAACCCCGTCATGTTTGGGTTCGTTGGGTTTGTCTTCCCAAGCACTTTGGTCCTAGATGATAAATTCAATATGGCGGACGCCTCAAGATGGCGGACAAAATGTTCTTATCTACCATCATGATTGACCATGGGTATCAAATGTAAGGGTTTGCTAAGAATAATACAAAAAGATTGTTTTTAACCGACTTCCAAAGAGGTGGAGGTTATCAATTCGACTGTTTTTTTTTTAATTTAATTTTTTTATTTTAATGTTTGTTACCTCAGAACTTTCGACTGGGTGAACCGATTTTAATGATTATTTTTTAATTTGAAAGCTGGTACTTCCCGTGTGGTCCCATTTGCAATTTGGTCCAGTTCTGACATTTTTATGAATTCGGTCTTTAGGGTTCCGTACCCAAAGGGTAAAAACGGGACCCTATTACTAAGGCTCCGCTGTCCGTCCGTCCGTCGGTCACCAGGCTGTATCTCATGAACCGTTCAACAGTTAGACAGTTGAAATTTTCACAGATGATGTATTTCCGTTGCCGCTATAACAGCAAATACTAAAAAATAGAATAAAATAAATATTTAAGGCGGCTCCCATACAACAAACGTGACACACCAACGAATACCATAAACACCGCATGTTGCTGACATTCTACAAAGTGCTCATTCCACAAAATATTTTCAGGTTTTGCAGTTTTATCTATAACTTCAATATCACGAACCGTCTTGGACAGGACAAAGCTTGGCGAATGTGAATAAAGCTATTAGATTTTCTAATACAACTTTCTGAAGTTTGATAAGTTTGAAAAATAGAGAAAGAGAGAGAGAGAGAATGAACTTGTTGTCGTTTCATATAGTTTGGTGAAACTCTAGTTATTTTCTGAAACCATTAGTAAAAGCTCAGTAAGAACGGGTAATCCCATGAGTCCTGAGGTAGGAGGTAATTCAAACTCTCTCCCCGTCCGAGCCCGTCCGTGCCGGGGGACCACATACACTATGATTGAACCTAGAGACGTGACCATTTTACACAATACCCTCTGCAATGAACTTTATGTAATTGTTTTAATTGTTTAAAGCACTACATTTACTGCGGCAATGCGGACAGCATTTTGGGAACGATGCCTGCTGGCAGCGTTAACGGTAGTATGACTATTTTTTTTAATAGACAATATGTAATAGTTGTATTATATTTGTTTAAACAGCTGTTTCCGTCATCAGTGGAATTATTTATCCTACATCTGGTAACAGGCGCCTCACAGGCTTGCAGTAGACCGCGTCTCAAAGCACGAGTATTGTCATGTTTAATATAGAATTCCCATACTTTTTTTTAAATTGATAAATTGCCTTGAGTATTGTATTGCATAATTTGGCTTTAGTTTGACCACCACCTCGCCTGATGTTACGAGATGCGATAATGTTGATGCGGTCTACCATGGAACTCGTTTGCCTATCAAACAGATTCACTCGTGACTCAAAGACAACCAGATTGTAACTACAGACGTCATATCACAGCCCGTGACGTCATCGTCCCTTCAACAGGGACTGGGGTTGACCACCGCTGCACGTGACAGTGATCACTGCATACGATCGTAATTACTCTCCTTGTTTTACCTTCTACACGGTGACAGTGTTCAGTTGTAAATGACGGTAACTAATAGTCACCTATCTCCGAAAGAACAAGACCAACCCGTTTCTCAAATACCAATGACCCTCCAAAATATTTACTTTAAAAGTCGTAAAAATAATGTTTTACGAGCATTAATCTAGAGCGTAAAAAGTCGTGAAGGTTGCGAGGCACGAGGTAATGGAGTTCCCCTGTAACCCGGCCCTTAAGTGACGCGGGCCTTAGCGGGCCCCTTTACGGGTAAAGGTTCAGCTACAGTGACAGTGTGAGAGCGGAGCAGGCAAACAGAATATTTACTAGCTCAAGAAATGTACGATATTTTCAACACTTGATTGATATTTTCATGAAATAACCGACCAAACACCAATCCCATTTTTTTATATAATTATAAAACCATTCGCTAACGCAACGGGTGGTTTCAACCATTTGTTTTTTTCTATTTTCAATAAAATCTGTCAGATAAGCTTATTATTTGTCTACTATTGGGAGCTTCACAGAATAATAAAAAGTAGAGTATTCGTCACGGTATTTACAAAGCGTACAAAGCTGTCTGTCAAACAGTATGTAGCTTTTGGAGCCTTTTACAGGTCCCTAGTACATTAAAATAGTGTACAACCCTACAATTTGTCGTCTTGTCAAAAATATATCTGTTTCATTATGATAACATTTTTGCCATAATTTTTTTTTTTTGCCATATGAGTAAAAATTAATAATCCTGGGTAATATAAACGTGGGCCAATTTTATTTTAGACAAAAAAACACTTATAAGGGTGGTAAACTTCCAGTTATTGAATACCCGTGAATTCGGTTTTTGCAAAATAATAATAATAATACAATGAATGTATTACAACCCGCGGCTGCTTGTAGCCCTCTCACAGTGTGGCCACACCTCTACCCTCGAGAAGGGTTGGAGTGCGACTTGGGTATCGTTTTATGATGGTATCTTATAATGTTTTATGCGGTAAGTTTCTGTAATAGTAAGTAAACTGCTCACTAAGAGCTGCTGCCCATCAAACTGACAATCTGCCTTCAGACCGGCATCTTCATCTGCTACTTCTCTACGGCTGAAAGTTAATTGTCAGCTTAGCGAGCTTTCCTGTGGCAACTAATCACAAAACCCAAGATCAGGTTTTAGTTTGCTCCCTATACAAGGAACAGTAAAAAAAACGGATCTACACTTAACTAGTGAAGCTTCTCCTTTCGCGGAATGTTTTTCACCTTAGATTTTCTTCGCCTGCTTCACGAATTTTACCTTTTAAACCGACTTCAAAAAAGGAGGTTCACAATCCGGCTAGATTGGGGTGTGTGTGGGGTATGTAGGTTACGCAATATCTTTGCCAATAGTAAACTGAATTTAATGTTTTTATTTAATTGCGAATAGGTTTGTCTGTCAGTACATGAACCATTGTTTAATGGTACGTGTACTGACTAACAAGTAAATGGTGAAAGGTATCTGTTAACTTTTAATTATTATTCATACCTAATTTAATGTTTTATTTTTGTATGATCTAAGCAATTGGTCGAAATAAATGAATTGTATTGAATTCACTCGAGGGTGATCTCATTTAAATTTCAAAAGAATAATCCACTCCCTAATAATCCACATCCTCTAAAAGTGGAATATTATGAGATAAATCACGTTTATTGACTTCCGTAAAGTCGGTTGTTATAAAAATTTTTTTTGTAAAAAATTTAGAAATTATAATTCGTCGTTAAACCAAGGATGGTTTTAACTAGTTAAACTAAGAGCCTATCTACACGTAATACTTTTTTTTATTGCCATTAAATTATCGTTTGACCACCAACTTTTCTGGTGGTAAGCGACTATGTGGTCGAAGATGAAACACGCAGACTTAGAAGACACCTATTCGAGTGAATAGGTGTCTAGGTGCCTTGAGAAGGCCCAGATTATATCTCTCAGAAAACAAGGAAGCCGGCAGGTTGTTCCAATCCTTGGCCATACGGACTAGAAACGTAAAATCGAAACTTTTGGTACGTATCCAAGGAAAGTCCACAATGTATGGGTGGTAATGAGCCGATTTCCTGAAAGGGGATGGTTAGCTAAGGTAGTGTAGCTCCGATGTACATTCTCCGAAATGAATCCTATATAAAATTGACAGACTCGCTACTTTACGGTGGTGCTCTAGACTGAGAAGTTTCTTAGCCACTAACTTCTCATCGCCTATAAGTCGAGGAGCACGCCGGTCTACCGATTCAAGAGTTTCAAGCTGGTATTTGACTGAACCGTCCCAAATAAAATCAACCGCCTCTACAATCTTCACTTTTTTAGCACAGAGTTTTTACTCTTCAGCGTGTTGAATTTGTGTGCATTAATATTAATTCAAATACACATAATACGAATTTACTGTAACAGTGAAAGAAAAGCAATATACGAGAATAATATAACTAAGACGGAATTAATGGCTATTCAAAAAGATAACTATATTACTTGTAATAATCAATAATGGGAAATGGGGAGAAATGTTTAATAATGATCATCAACACCATCAGCCTGTATCGAACCTCTGCTGGGTATTAGGCCTCTTCTCTCTTGTGCCATTGATCCCTGCCTCGAGCCAAGAACCAAAAGGACGCCGTTTCAACTGGCTCCTAACTTGAGCTTTTGGGCGTTGCTCTGTATTCTACTTTGGCTCCTATATTGAAAAAAGGCTCAATTGCACAATCTTCCCGTGAACATGGTGCATATATCGGCGTCGATACATCGGAAGCTCCATATATACAACTTTACCACGGTAAATATCCCGTTAATAATCATACAAATGTAGTGATCAACCGTAACAATTTGAAACAGTGTTTAAAGGCTCAATTGGCTGCTAAAAAGTAGGGTATCCGAGGTGTCGAGGGTGCGTCTTTAGTCGGTACTTCACGTTGGAACAGTAAGCATCTACCACAACGGCCACCCATCGAAAAACAGGCCGTGTCGGATATTGCTCCGATGACTTAGAATCAGTAGATATTCTAGTCTCATAGGTCACGACCCCGAGAAAAGAGCTAAGATCAGCATATTTGCGAGTCAAACTGCAAACACGGCGCACAACTTTGCATCGTATCGAGCACTTTGCCGCCCACCTATGCAACTAAAGTGGGCGCCATAAATTTCTACGTGTAAGTTTAAACGGAGCTTGGAGATATAGCGCGCTGGAAGGACCTGCTAATGTACCACGTACCATCGAAATAACTCTCAACCTCTTAAGAAGTATTTGTTATCCTTATAAACACCTTTTCTATGGGATCAACTCTGAAAACAAAAAATTCAATTGTTTGATACAGAAAGCAATCAAATCTAGCATTATTTAAGTGTTAATTCAGTGTGCTAGGCTTTCTTCACATTAATTTGTTCAGCGGTTATTATACTGTTTATCACCTTTTCAAGGTCAAACGGTTGCACCGAGCTTGTTGATTAACGTCTGGCCTATGAACAGAACCTACACCAACGGAAGTATCAATCATTATCAGCCGATTATGTTCCCACTGCTTGGATACAGGCCTACTCTCAGAGAAAGAGAGAAAGAGGATGGGTCCTAATCCACCATGCTGTTCCAGTGCATGTCGGTGAATGTGTTTGAACTTGTGAGGCATACAGAAGTGGAAGTACTGCAGCTAATATAAACAACTCTACAGCCATATCTAGTAGATGCCACCGAGCAGCTTCAACTTCTCCCCCAAGACATATATTTCTCTATACAGCTGTCAGGGCATCTAATAAAGTGGTCACAGTCGAAGCAAGATTAACAGCGTCTCTTTATTATTGTTTGTGTTGGGGCGCATGCTTACTGACTCCAGGGAGATGAGGTGAGCCGAACTTAGCAGTAACATACCTACTGTGTCAAATTACTGGGCATGTGTGACGTAATCACTCTCATATTATACTAGGCTCTAATATTATCCTTTGCTGGTGAAAGTTTTGTGTATGTGATGAAATTTGATGAGGATGTTGTTTATTACTAAGTTAATACATACATTTGGAAAATGTATGTTTGTATGATTCTTTTGGAACTTGTGGGACGTTGCCAGATACACGGAAATTTAAAATCCGTAACGGTTCTTCTGAAGGGCGGGTCATTTTTACACGGGTCACAGTTTGTTTCATTATTTTTGCTATTAACATTAAAAATACGAAGTTCTGATATGATAACTTTTGAGAAAGAGTAAAAAAAAGTACAAGTATAAATTTATTTGAAGCCCCCGAGAAACTAGCTAATAATGTTCTAACGGCTGAATATATTTTTGAATCATAGTTAAGAAAACTTCCGCTCAGTCAAACAAGAACAACCAAAAAAAAAGGATTTCAAAATCGGTTCAGCCGTTTGGGAACTACGATACCACAGACACACAGATAACACACGTTAAACTTATAAAACCCTTCTTTTTTGTCGGGGGTTAAATTAAAATCGGTGACCCCCTCTGCTGTTACGGTGGAGTCAAGTGGAATTTTTCCCAAAAATTCGCTTACACACTTAAACTTTATCATTTGTTATTTTATAAAATTAATCCTGTCTTAAAATATTAGTTTGTTAATTATTTTCTTCTGTAATTCCGCCAATAAATAAGAAAATACTACCGGAAACTGCGAACACAGTCCATTTCCTAAACAAGCCCTCGTAAAGGCACCAAAAACGTGAAACGCAATATTTGCATACGTCTTTGTCGTTTTCCTCTTGTAATATTGGAGAATAACTCGGGACGGCATTGACTGTAATAACTCGGGACGGCATTGACTGTAATAGGCCCCGATGGCTCTATACAGAGCGGAAATGGAATTTTGTCTTGAAATGAATTGACAATTTCGTTTGATCGTCTCCTCGACCTTTTGTTGTTTAATTTGATGTGATAGTTCAGGAGTTCTCTTATATCATTGATGGCGTCGATTGTGATTACCATCTACCGCGTTCAATTCAATTTGACAGTCATTCTATGCTGAAGTGTTCCACACAAGAACGTTATAAAACCATTTTATAACGTCCTTCGTTCCACACTTTAGGATGGACTATTTAATGTTGTTAACAAATAAAACATTCTGAAATATTCTGCTGTTCGTAAATTTTTTGAATTTTATCAAATTAGCCAATGACTTTTTCAAAAAGGGGGAAAACGCGTGACATCCAAACATTGTAACCATTAAATATGGCTCTGTTCATACAAAATGTTGACAAGTACTTCACGCGCTATCACAGACGCCAAGTTCGATTGTGACTGAAGTTGATTAGGCCCGTGAGCTTAATTTGTGCGGTCCACGTCAAGGAGTTCGTCCCATATCTTCCCACTACTTCTTTACATCAATGAAATTTACTATCTTTTTTTTCATACAAAAAACATTATTTTTTATTGTGTTCTAAAAAAAAGGTAAAAGCCTTATTTAAGCAAGCATGGTTTTTATCATCAGGCGAGAGATTTGCTTCTAGTCGCTTAGTTGTGTATGAAAAGTTATTTGTATAATAATATCGTGATGACATTTTTAGTGTTTTAAATATGATACCGTGACAACTGTACGTAGTGATCGGGCTTTTGAGTATTATGATAACATAATTGTTGGTTTAAACATCCAAGTGCCAAGTCCAGGAAAAAGTATCATAAGTACATGAGAACTCATGAATAGCTTTTGCTGGATATTTGCATGAGTTTTTCAAAACAAACAAAACAAACCAACAACATAATGGAAAATAATATACGTATCAATCTAAAAAAACAATATTAGTGTTACAGTTTATAAAACAATGGTGACTCGGTGTCGCGTCGGTGCGAGCGCGCCCTTATGTGAGCCACGCGGGACAACTTTGTTTAAATTAAATGAAAAGGGAGCAAATGAAAGAATTAATCATTTGGTACGTGATAACAATATTACGCTTCGTTTTAGAGAAGCGAATGTTTACCCTTTATGAACATCATTTTGTCCGGATTGCCCAATAATTATCAATTTAAATAAAACGGCCAATGCGAGTCAGGTTCGCGCACTGAGGGTTCTGTACTACCACATAAATTGTTAACTAATAAACTGTATATTGAACTGGTAATTTTGTAGTTATTTTTAACCGACTTCCAAAAAGGAAGAGGTTATTAATTCAACTGTTTTTTTTTACCTCAGAACTTTTGACTGGGTGGACCGATTTTTTTAGTATTTTTTTAAAGCTGGTGTTTCCCATTTAGCCCCATTTCAATTTGGCCCAGTTCTGATGAAGTCGGTTTTTTATATGGATAATTCTGTTGTATTCATTTATTTATTTATTTTAAAGACATTTTATGTCTTATTACACAATGTTATTTGATTTATTGTATTTGTTACTAGCCTAGCCATTGCAGACCTAAAAAAACTGACATTTCTAATCTCTAGTTACAACTCATCTTATTACTTACGATACTAGCCGTCCGCCCCGGCTTCGCACGAGTATAAGCTCGGCCTTCGGCCTCGCTACAAAATATAATATAGCCTATGTCACCCGGGGATAGTGTAGCTTCCCAACAGTGAAAGAATTTTTCAAATCGGTTTAGTAGTTTCGGAGCCTATTCATTACAAACATACAAAAATAGGTACAAATCTTTCCTCTTTATAATATTAGTGTAGATAAGTTAAATACTTTTCTTGTTGTGCGCATTATAATTGAAATAAACAACAAACACTAGTGCAAAAACAGCACCAGTTTGAAACAAGCTCGCTGTAGACAATCACAGAAAAGATTTTTTTGTTTAAATTATAACGGCTGTCAAGACATTTTTGTAAGAATTTGTTGTAGCCACTTGGACCCATATAAACCCATAGCAACTGTGTTAGCAACTGTGACGCGGATTTCGACGCGTTGACATAAATAATAATGTTCCATCATATATCTGTCAAAATACTTGGGGATACAGTTTCCTTCTCATTTCCGTTCTATTTACTTCTGTTATCTGTGGTACAACCCATGTAGCCGAACACAGCGACATCTCTACATCTCACGTTTAATTTGTACATCTCGCGTCTTTGTTCTCGCTGCTTCGTTTACACGTCAAATATTGGTATTCCTCGTAACAAGAGGATGGGAGATTAAAAATGAGGATTCAGGAAACTAAACTAAATTAGCTTCGAAAAATGTTGTTTGCTCTCTTCGTTTATTATTTTAAATCAGATTAGAATAAATTGAGTGGAAACATTTGTTTGTGAAATGTTGTAAAAAATAAGATTTAGCTAGTGTTGTCGAAAATATGTACTATAATATGTCACCTATGTAGCCTGTCATCAGATTTGGATTAAAAACAGGTGATGCTTGACATTAACCTTATTTGATACACAAGTATTTTGTTATTAAATAGTGTCAGTAGCTAATAAGAAAATGTTTGCATAGGACAGACGGACACTGGATTTTCTAAGGTCTATTAGAGACAGCGTCTTAAATAATCACTAATATAAAATCAGAGTAAATTATGTAGCACATATCGTGAAAATTACAGACTTTGGAATTGAATATCTACTCGTCTCTAACTCTATTGAAAAACCACAAACTAAAAGACCGGATAGAGTTGTTAATAGCGGCTCTTAGAGGAGACACTGACAAAACTGCAGCCTGGAGCCCCGACCTGGATCCGCGCTGGCTCAAGAATGTATCGGAAATGCATTTTTTATGGTGGCACACATCCACTATTTAGAGCTTATCACCACCACAGAGTACATTCCACAGAGAATAGACGACTGACGTTTGTGTAGTCTGTGAACACGCGCACGACACAAACGTTTCATACAGCATTATTGTGGATGTTAAAAACCCGGACCCGGACTAATTGTTCCGGACCCAGCTATGTCCTAACTGTGGCCAGGACTATCTGAGGATGGAAAGCAGCCTCTTATTAGTACACGATGAACGTACTGCGATCCCCAAGCCCTTACCAAGCGTGTGTATTATGGCAATACCCATCTCTAAGAGGGATGCCTTTGTTCAGCAGTGGACGTTTACTGACTGATGATGCGATGTTATGTGTTATAAAGAAAATGCAGCATTTTATGCTAAGCTTTCAATTATTATTAAACTACCGTGATACTAGTTTTAGACCGACTTCAAAAAATGACTTTATTAATTAGACTGTTTTTTTACGCGATTAAGTTACGCCATATTTTCGCCGAATGGAATCCTATTTTAATGATTCTTCTTTTATTAGATAAGTTGTTCTTTGAAAGTGGTTCTATTTAAATTGGAAGAAGATATTTCACCACAAATGGGAGAAAATTGGGGGATGTATCCTGTTTATTGAACTTCCAGTGAATATGGTTTTTAGTTTTGTATCAAAACGTATTAGTTAAGACCACAATAGTAAACCACAGCTTAATAAGCTTATCATAATAATATTTAACTCTTAACTCGTCCTAAAATAATGCAATTTCTATGATTTGTACACCAACGTACAATATTTCTCGAGTTGCAACCAACAAGCACCAGAGCGGCGCTAATTTCATTAAAAACAACGCAATGCTGAAAGTACTTTTGTAAAATATTTTTATCTACCTTTAAATTTAACACACCTTACATTTAGATATTTTCCAGATTCCTTGTTCAGGAATTGTAAACATTTAGAATATGTTTCAGACTGACTTATCTCGTAGTTTAGTTTTATTGAAATGAAAATGAATTAACTTTTATTCCAGCTGACAAAACATATTAAAAAACTTGAATCATCGTGTTTTAGGCATCATTACATTTGACACTAGACAATTTTTTTTATACTCATGATAGTAATGTGTTGTAAAAAAACTTTACTCTACGCCTATTTGACAATTTTTTACTAAAAAATCTTTAAGAAATGTTAAAGGGTGTAAAAATTGAAAGTTGAAGTGGCAATGGGCAGGCCACATCGCTCGAAGAACTGATAACCGATGGGGAAGAAAGTTTCTTGAGTGGAGTCCACGAACCGGAAGACGCAGCGTAGGTAGGCCTCCCACTAGATGGACCGACGACATTGGGAGAGTCGCGGGCATTCAGTGGATGCAGATGGCAGATTGTCGTTCCAAGGGACAGGCCTATCATTAGAAGTAGACGTCTTCTAGCTGATGATTATGATGATGAAAGTCTACGGAACCATACAAGAATAAAACGTGTTGGAAACACTTTAGTAAGTACGCGTCAAAAACAAAAGTTTCCGTTTAGTAACTGTAAAGTTAGCTCGCGCTTGTCGCCAAGTAATTGTGCTCCATATTTATTTACTAACTTTGCTCGTTATGGCGGACGTTCTGTTTATAATTTTTAATTTCATTCCAAATTTTCCTCCTAGTAACACTCATAATAAAATTGTTTTAAATAAGGTGGCACGAGTGTCTATAAATATTTTTCGTTTAAACTGACATTAACATGGTAATTATGAGAATTATTAGTATATGAATTGGTGGTCTGAATCTGATCCCCAAAAGCCATACTTAGCTATCTCAATTTATAGAAATGAGAAAAAATATGTCCAACAATTTGACTGTTCTTACGAAACCATCTCAAATTGTTTATAATGTTATAAAAAATAATTTTATGAATAAATCCCCATAATTTGCAGTATTTGTACATATATACATTTACATTTCTACATATACAATTAATCAATTCAAATTATTATACCGCGTAAACGCTTCCTTTTATGTTTGTGGGCCACGTGACTTGAGTGACGTCACAACGTAACAAATAAGGCCTAAAAAACGTTTGCAGGCAAGTCGCGTGATAATGAAAAAATATTAATATTTTGTGTTTATCTGAAAATCAGGACATTATTTTGAAGTGGTTAGGAATTAAATATAAAAAAAAAACTTCTAGGATAAAACCATCATGAATCACATTTTTAATACAATCAAATATCCTATTGAAACTAAAAAAATAATCTATGAGAAACGGTTTGTACACGCGTATTTTGCATAGAAAAGAGAAGGAAAGATTATTTTTTTCTTCTGTGATCTTATGTTTGTGTGTCGAGACGAGTTCCGTTGCAGATTTGAAACTGAAGTAATGAATGTCCACGTGAGTTTTGAAGAAATACTAAAAAATAACCATCGGATTCAAATATAAATTTCAGAGGAGCATCCTAAATACGGCGCTATAGTTATGCCAAATATGTACTTCCTGGGTAAAATTATGTATACAATTTAAGATACTAAAAATAGCACAATTCAAGCATAAGTTAAAAGCCTAGCTAATATTAAAAGTATTCTATACCCTGAAAGAATATTTGAATGAATAATTAGTAATATAATGATATAAATACATATAAATTTAGATGCATAGGTAGTTTTGGATGATATTTTTAGTGTAGGTATATAAAATATATACGTACCTTAATGATAATTATGCTGCATAATCTGCATACCTTCTCATAAAACTAAGTTTTTTTTCTATGAAGTGGAGTATTTGATTAAAAGACAGACAGACACCGGGACAGGTGGATATAAATAAAAGCTTATAAAAATGGCAGTAATTTTGTCCGCAGTTTAAAATAAATGAGCATAATGAACAAACAGCATTTTTTTTGTGATGAAATATTTTTAATAAGAGCGTCGGACCAGCGTTCAAATTACCGAGATGTTTGCGGCGATGTTCTCTATCCTCGAGATTAAATTCAAGACAAGATCGTGGGAATATTTGGACGCACTACGTTATTTTGTTACAACAAAAAAAGAGGAAACCTGTTTGTTTCTGTTTTCTTGTAGTACCGGAAGCTGATTTTATTTGCAAAAAATTCAGAACGCGTAGCTGGCGTGTTGTTTCTGGCTCAACGCGTAAGCATTGCTATTACGCGTGGTAATGCCACCAGCATGCTGGGTTTCCTGCAACCTGGTGGGCTTTTTTTTGTGTAATAGGATAAGTCTAATTTAGTTATTTAGTGTTAGTTACCTTGTTAAAACTTTTTATTATTAAGCCGGGTCCGCTGCGGCATGTTTTCGTGTTAACTAACACACTAACATGTTACTGACACGAAAATTGGGTGTGACTTTGGTGTTAGCTAACAGTTAGTGTTAAAAGCTAACAGCTAACAGTTAGTGTTAGCTAACACGAAAACATGCCGCAGCCAATGAGGGTACAATATAACCTCATTGGCCGCAGCGGACCCGGCTTTAGCCTCTACCTTATTTTGTATTTTTTTTCCTTTTTTAATTTTTCTTATTTAAGGGCTAAATTTTGATCGTGTAAGACTGGGGGACCATCGCAGAACACATCATCGCTTAACATCAGGCGAGATGGCGGTCAAATGCAAGCCTATTATTGCAAGCCCAAGGTTGCCTGGAAGAGATTATAGCGATAAGGCCGCCAATTGTTTCACTAGTTTTAAGTTGTTTTTATCTTATGTATGTTATCTATCTATTATTTAATAATAATAATAAAAACGTTCAACAGAAGTTCGTTGAAGAGACACTTGCCATAACGCTGATGACATGCATGTTATGTTACTTCTAAAGTTGACTATCGGCTGGGTTACCTGCTCGCTTTATAACTTTCAGGCAGACACTTTGATCGGAGAGTAACTTCTGGTACTCATTATCACTACTTGCTGGATGCCGGTCATCTAATGCAGATGTTACCGCGGCTGCTCACACTCCGCACACTCTCTCTTGTCTTGCTTCCCTGCACTCGCGACCTGGACCGTCGTGGAGTACATCTGAGTTATCCGGCTGCTTATCGAAGTTACCTCGCGTTAGGGGGAAGTGGTCCCAGTCTGGAATTCGTCCTTCAACCACTCACTAACAAGCGGACATTCTACTTGCTTATATATTACACGTCTAGTGCTCACTATCAGAAATGTTTCTGCTAAAGAATGTACTGTCTTTTGAGCCTAGCATAATAATTATAATCTGGCGCTCCCATTAGGTGGATGACGTTTTTGTTGGAGAAATCTTCTTAAGATACATAGCTGCGTTGGGGTCCTGTGCTCTCACCTAGTGGCAGCCAACCAGGTTATTCAGCATTATAAACCCACTTAAGCTTGAGAGTTCTTTGTTTCTTGGTGCTTTACGGAGACTGAACCGCGTTTCCTTCTAAACACGCGACGACATTTTCTTTTAGTGCGTAATCCAAAATCTCCCAGCGACAAGCGTCAACATCAGTCAGTGTCGCGCGACAAACGACGGCAATTAACATTCTGGGCCGCTGTTATAACGCGGCAGTTGTTACTCACTTGTTATGTGCTCTAAGATATGGTAATGTTGGAGAGTAGGTTGCAAGCTTGCCTGTCGTGTTGGTTGAGAGGTAAACCCTAGCTTTAACTTCTCAAGAAAGGTTAATATTTTATCTGAAATTGTCAAGAAAGCATTTTGAAGGTTGTTTTTCATTCCTGCAAAATGTGGAATGAATTCCCTTCGTTATTATTGAGGAGAAAATCATAATAGGTTTCTCCAGAATGGCTGTTGATAGCATCTTAAAAAGTTAGCAGCGTATTTATGATGCATCTGGTGTCACAGGCGTAATTAAGTGATAATGTTACAACGCAATAAGGAATGCAATTTATCTGCGTATTATCAAAATGTCCGTGGACTCAAAGGCAAACTGAAAGACTGGCGGAACAATTTGCTTCTAATGGAATATAATTTAGTAGCCGCAACAGAAACCTATCTAGACGAGTCTGTTGCAGATTCTGAAGTTGTCGATGGAAGCTGGAGTATATTGCGACGTGACAGAAATACGCCATGTGGAGGCGCGTTACTGGCCGTGCAGCAACCTATCGTACTTCGTCATCACCCTGAGCTGGAATACGTTGGCGGTGGGGAAGATTTATGGGCGAGTTTCGAGTGGCGTGGTCATAAGGTGTATATTTGTGTTTTTTATATCAAATCAAATGGCCCAGATGATTTCTACATGAAATGGTTTTACAAAGTTGAAAGTTTTATCAATAATTTAAAAGGGATAGTCCTGATTTTTGGTGACCTAAATTTATATACAGCTTCAGTGAGTGTGACCAATTACTTTAATTATTTTATGTCTTTCTGCAATTTGGTGGAAAACAATGCTATACCAAATTGTAATGAGAGGATGTTAGATGTCATACTTACTCGTAATAGCGCAGCTGCTAATGTTTATGTAGTAAGGGCAACTGAGTCAATAGTTAAAATAGATCCTCATCACCCCCCTCTTGACGTCAATGTTAATATATTCTCTTCTAAAGATGAGGACAAGCTGGAACCTAGTAATATTGATCTCTGTAAAGACTGGAATTTTAAAAAATGTGACTATGTTCTATTGTTTGAAATGATTTCTGATGTGTCGTGGAGCGATTTTGCAAAGCTTAATGATGTTAGTTTGTGTACCCAAAGTTTTTATAGCACTGTTTATCAAATTTTTGACGCGTGTATTTCCAAGAAGCGTCGCTGTGCTTCATCTGGTGCTCGGTATCCGGTCTGGTTCACTAGGTCCATCATAGATGACCTAAAACTCAAACTGAAGCTTCATCGGAATTGGAAGCGTACGGGTACTAAGGAGGCTTATGAGTTGTTCTCCGGGTTAAGGTCTGAGCTGAAAGCGCGCGTCTCGAACGCTTATGACTCTCACGTCTCTGCCATAGAGCAGAATATCAAAACGAATCCACGAAAGTTCTGGAGCCACGTATCGGGCTTGCGCTCTAAGGGTGGATTCGAGCCAACTGTCACCTATAAGGGTAATACAATTAGCGGGGTACGGGCCTCGGAGGCGTTTGCAGACTTTTTCTCGAGTGTATTTTTATCGGACCAACCTAAATTAGACGCAGAAAGCATTTCTAGTAGCGATCTGTCTCGCTCGAGTAATTACGTCCATATTGCTGAGGTATCGCCTGATGACGTAGCTGCGGGGATTCAGAAACTCAAACTTAATAGCTCTATTGGCCCCGACAGTATCCCGCCATGGCTTCTAAAAGAAGGCAAGAATCTTTTCGTATATCCTCTTTGTCATATGTTTAATCTGGTGTTGAGAAATGGAACGTATCCAGCGGAATGGAAGTTATCCCGAGTCATTCCAATCCCTAAAAGCTCTAACAAAACAGCTGTAGAAGAATATCGCCCAATAGCTATATTACCAACCCTGGCTAAGGTCTTTGAGCATGTGATCCATAAAAAGTTATACAGGCAGATTGAACCGTTCCTATGTAACGAGCAACATGGTTTCAGAAGTAAAAGATCTGTGAATACCAACTTACTGACCCTGGTTGACTATATCTCTTCCAGACTTGACCGTAGGTTGCAGGTGGATGTGGTATACTTTGACCTCCGGAAGGCGTTCGATAGGGTTGACAATGACATACTGTTGAAAAAGCTTAGTGCTCTGGGGTTCACCCCAGCCCTTCTCAGTTTCGTCGCAGATTACCTTCGCGATCGCCAACAGTTTGTCCGGCTTGGCTTGTACGATTCTCGACCCTATCACACGCGTTCCGGAGTAAATCAAGGATCAATTTTTGGACCTACGCTTTTTGACCTTATGATCAATGATCTTCCTAAAGTTGTCAAGCACTCGCAATGTCTTTTGTATGCAGACGACTTGAAACTATTTCTTGAAATAAAAACGGTGGAAGACTGCTTAAGGTTGCAGCAGGACATTGACGCTATTTATCAGTGGAGCTTAGACAACAAAATGGAATTTAACGTTTCAAAATGTTTCGAGATGACGTTCGGCCGAATGCGACATCCAATCGAGTTTAATTACAAATTAAATAATACTGTAATATCACGGTCTACTACTATTAAAGATTTGGGGGTCACATTCGACCGGACTCTTACTTTCAATGATCACATCACGGTAGTCGCTAAAGAATCTTTCAGACGACTAGGCTTTGTGTTACGGAACTCTAGAGACTTTCATAATACTGACGTTATCAAGCTCATTTTTAGTGCCCTTGTCCGGAGTAAGCTTGAAGCCAGCTCTTGTGTGTGGCACCCGCATGAGCATAAATACACCCTCATGTTGGAGAAGGTTCAAAAAGCCTTCCTCAGATACCTGTACAAACGGAGGTATGGGTACTACCCGTTTATGTATCCTACTGAATTTCTGCTCGGTTCCCTAGGGTACAACTCTTTACAAGTGAGAAGATCCCATGACCAGCTAATGATGATGTGCAAGGTTATACGCGGTAAAGTTGATGCGCCAGATCTCAGTGAGCAGCTCTGTCGTCTATACACTCCCGACAACTACTTTCGGTGCCGGAAACATAAGCTGTTTGCTGTACCGTGGTGTAGGACGGTAGCTCATGAGATGTCTCCGATACCGCGATCCCTTGCCACACTCAATGCGCTCGTTGACACCACTCCAGAATGTGATGTATTTGACGGCGCTTGGAGAGACATTGTTGCACAGTGTTTGAGCTATTGTGAGATGACGTCGAAAAGCATTGCGAAGTCGCTGTCACATAATGTATAATATTTTATTATTATTATTTCACTTTATTTCAAACAATTCTCGGGTCTAGCCCGGACATTTGGTGGGCATTGGTGGAGCCGAAGCCGGCACCAGGAGGCCCTTTTGAGTGTAAAATGCATGCAACTATGAAATATGTATAAAAAGGAATATGAAACTATTGTTATTATTATTATTATTTTTGACATTTAATTAATTGTTTGTATTAGTTAATTTTTAATTTAATTTTAATTAATTGTATTCTTATTTGGACTTGATAATGTGTAATTAGTGTAATTGGTTTTAAGCCGTACTAATGACAATAAATAAATAATAAAAAATAATGATTGTCCATCTATCAGGCAGCCCGTTTGCTTGTATGGCAAATAATAAAAAATAAATGATTAATTAATAAAGTGCAGCAAATTGCTCAGCTGCAGTAATATTGACAGAATAATAATAATAAAAGCAGTAGACCAAAGCCAACGTGGCATTAAAACGTGTTATTTGAGTTATTGGAAATAGCAGTGGAAAAATAAAATAATACTGTAGAAATTTGTCCAAATGATTTCAAAATGATTGAATATTATAATTGTCATATCCACTAAAATCAGTTACTTGAAGTATGTTCCTGCTCATGATATATTACGAATGTTAAAATTACTTCAGCCTAATTCACAAACCGTAGCCCTCTTATCCCGACATGTATAATATAAACGTATTCATTAAGAGCATCGTCATTAAGACGAATTAAATTATAAATCCTTGGAACATCAGAACAGCACTTAAAATCTCAGCAGCTGAGGTCAGTAGTAAGGACTATGCAAAAAGGGGCTAATGTAACGGAATCCTAAACGAAAATAATGATAAAATAGAGACAGATTTCATTAGTTGTCACTGTATCACTATCACTTCACTACATAGTACGTATAAAACAAAGTCGCTTCCCTCTGTCTGTCTGTCCCTGTATATGCTTAGATCTTTAAAACTACGCAACGGATTTTGATGCGGTTTTCACTATCAGTTAGATAATTTTTCACTGAAGGTTTATATATATGTCGCAGCGTCAGCATAGTGGCGCTATCTATCGGTGGAATTGCGGGAAACGTCAAGATATACTTGGGTGAGGTCGATACTACGATGGCAACACATTCGGTGTTTGACATTTGTGACGTCTAACATTTCTGACGTATGCCATTTAGAAAAAAAGGCGTGATAGCCCGCTGGGCATTAATGGTCAGGACACGGACAAGCACGGTTGTTGCCTCGTCGTATCAAACTCGCCACGTTTCCGTTGAGTAATCCGGCTATATCAGTGCCATCCAGTATTATTTTGTGAACTTTTTAATTGTTTGAGTTATTAGAACATTAAAACTAAGTGCTCGACGTTTTAATTCGGATCCTCTGCCATGACCGACTCATCTGATAGCGAGGCACGGCCATCCGCCCTCGTTATCAAAAATTACATTGAATTTTTTTATCAGTCTGGACTATTTTGTGCTGCTTCGTTTTCAATTGAAAAATAAATAAAAATCACGTACTCTGCAAGCTTAATCTGTTTAATAATTTCATTTTTAGTCATTTAAATTTAATATCATTATAAAAATATAAAGAACTTTCTATAATTAAAAATGAGACAGATTAATAAAACACACACAGCAGGTTAATGAGAAACATGACATAATAATATTATATTCTCATTCCATAAAAGAGCACTAGCCCCGTACCCAGTCCTTAGTACGCTTATTTCAACAACCTAGAAGGTTTATTATAAACTATAATGTATGAGGATCCCTGCAGACCCTTGAGGTACTTGGAACTCATAAACGGAACACATTAACTGAAGTTATGGTGAGCAGTGAGATAAGATGGTGGCTAGCTTATTATTATGAGATACATTTTGTAATATATAATTCTTCCGACAGGCACATACAGAAAACAATAGGTTTTTTAGGTTAACAATAATTTAAATTATTTGTGTAATGGGGTTAAAAGTAGTTAATCATAATTCTCACTTAGCCTTTTATTATGCGTCTTGCACACGATGCAAGTAAATTGCGTGTGCGTAAACAGGATGCAAATATGTAATGATACGGATATCCTAATACACCTGTGCAACTAAGATGCGCTCTGTGGAAGAGGTAGTTAGTTTTTTTTATATTTAAAGTACTACTCCTGTCGCAGCATCGATTTTATAAATATTTATGCGCCACGGGATATAATTTTATGGTGTCTGTTTGTTGCGCTGTTAGTATTATAATATTTTTGTGTGCGATAAAATAATATGTTATCATCAACATCATTTTACCCATAGGACGTCCACTGCTGGACATAGGCCTCCCCCATTGATCTCTAAAAGGGCCGGTTGGAAGCGTCCTGCATCCATTTCCCAGCGGTCTCTTTTAGATCGTCTGGTCATATTGTGGGTTGACGTCCTACGCTGCGCTTATCCGTGGTCTCCATTCTAGAACCTTTCAGCCCTATGGGCCATCTGTTCTGTGTGCTGTGGTGTCCTGCCCATTGCTAAAATTATATATAACTATATTTAAATATTAGGCACTTTATTATTATAAATGAAGTCGAAACTTACAAACTGTACTGAATTTCTTAGACATGATTTAGTATTTCTAGAAGTTGAATAGTCGCAAAATCATACAAGCAAAATTGTTAGGGAAAAACTAGAAGGAATAGTTTACCTGGTACCCGGGGAGCTGAAAACTTTCGTATAGGGCCGTCCATAAATCCACGCCCAACTCGGTGATGTTTATTGAGAATTGCGTCCTACCGTCTCACCGGCCCACGTTGATAGTGGTGGCAGATTGTTCGAATTTATTCGAATTATTCAATTTGTTTCATAAGTTTTTGTCCTCGAAATAGGCTTGTTTTTAGTGCCACCTTCCTCAAAATTTTACATATCATAAAATAAACGTGTGACAGAAATATTTTTGGTGCAAATAATTGAGTATAATTTTAATAAATACCTTTAGTTTATTCGGAAAAGTCATTACTTTTTATTGGCTGCAACGAATTTTCATCAAGAACAGATAAGAGCCATATCGATTAAACTAATTCGCAAACATCTCTTAACAACAGGCGAAGTGGTGGTCAAACCCAAGTCTAGTACCTATACAATAATAATAAAATCATAATTATAATGAAAATGTTTTGAAATCACCGATTTCATACGTTTTAAGAGATTTCATGCCACACAAAGAGATAGACATAGGCCTCAAATTCACAACACCCCTCGATTTACAACGTTGAGTGTTTAAACAAAAACAAACAAAAAAAACATTACCTATCTAAGAAGTTAAAGTGGGAAAAAATTATTATGGGTCATTGATGGAGACCAATATTTGTTTACCAAAAATAAATGTAAACTTCTATAACATTTAAAACAAAGCAATACATGTTACCAATAAATGTTAACCAAAAAATAAATTTTAACACCTGCGACATCTAAATATTCCTTATATGGACTATTTTAGAACTCATTATTCGAATAACTTGAACACATAATCGAATATAAGTATCAGTTTAATTTCGCTATCTCTACCACCCGTCCCGTGTATGAGTTATGCGTCTTTGGTTACGCACTTACGTCACTTCACTATGATTTATCGCTTTCTGTTGTTGGCCCTTTACTTGTTAGTTTGGATGTCATATTGTTTTGGCCAACAACGAATGTCTTACCAAGTCTTTTAGCCTTTTACTAAGTAGAACGGGAATAACAAAAGCATGACCCGATTTTAGATCGTTATCACCAAGTTGATACCTGAGAGTTTTTTTTAGGTAGCTTTTCTTTAGAAGATTTGTATATTTATACCCAGAGGCATTTTAAGCCCATACCAATTCTGTCCCAATTATGTTTATTATCATACGTTTAGAAGACATTACAAACTTTCGGAGTAGTACATATTGTAAGTAAAATACTTTCAAAGTAACGTAATTTCGAACACTATTTAAACACAAATTACTTGGACTTTGGCTCTACTTTGAGTTTAAAAGAATTGTTGTCGCCGCGAACACAGTTTCTGGGGTTGCGTAGTAATACAAGGAACCCTTATAAGTTCGTTCCGTCTATCTGTATGTT
Organism: Agriopis leucophaearia; assembly: GCA_949125355.1. NCBI lineage: Eukaryota > Metazoa > Arthropoda > Insecta > Lepidoptera > Geometridae > Agriopis > Agriopis leucophaearia. Next base: position 426,379 of record OX421270.1, read on the forward strand.
TGTCCTGATTATTTAGATCCTTCTAACTTCATAAAGGTAAATGCATGAAAATTTTGGTAGCAGTTTTAGTAATGATCTCATTTTATAAAGTAAGTTATATTATTTCCTATTTTAGCTATGTCTCTAGTACATGTGAAATGGGTATGTTTTTTTTATAACATGCTTTTATTAGCGTGGTATGTATCTATGTAACGGAACCTTTGATCGTGATTTTCACCCCTTTTGAAACGTCGGATTGATTTGAAATTTTGAGCACTTATCAAGGACAGATGAAAATGCAATAATTTAAATAGTCCCATTATCTAGGACCTTCAAGATCAGCGATTTTAAAGCGTGTTTTTTCACTGCGAGAATTATTTCATTTGGGGTATCGTTGAATAGGCCTTTTGAATTATAGATAAGATAGATTTCATACATAACTTTGACATAGAAACTTTGGACGTGCGTTGCTGGGAGATTTCTAAAAACCTCCGATTAAAAACTTTAATAAAATTTAGTTTATAATTTTGAAAATTATAACTTAAATAAAACTAAAAAGTATTAAAACAACTTTTTGAGATAGCGGTAAAACTGGTAATACATTCAATACGTTTCAACTGAAACGTTATTGAGTTTTTCATAAAATAAATTTAGAAAAGATTGTTTCCCAAGTAGTTTTTTATTTGGCTAAAATTAAATCATAAAAGTATAATTTGTTATGACGGGATGTTCCATCTCTGAAATTATGCTAACTTTATTTGAAACAAAATTTTCGAAAAGTCTAATTTTAAATCTATGACCTAGGTATTTTCTAAACTATGCGGTATGAAAACTTACTATCGATTATAACAGAACCCTATCATAAAATATGAGTGTCTCGACACGCTCTTGGTCATTATAAATTATGAACATGAATTGTTCCAAGCCAAAGTTTATTTATGTATGACTAAAGGCTGGCACACACGATCTCAAGTGAGTACTGAGTGACTGAACCTCTGCCATCACTTTAACATTGACACTCATGGCTATCTAAATTCTAAGGAATAAATAACAACTCTGTCATTTCATTGAGGCAGTAGAATTCAACACATATTTTGTTGTTATCATCACCCTAATAAGATGTGAGCACCATCTCAAACCAACTGTGGGTTTTTGGTGCAACATAAAATTAAAATTGTATTGTTATGTATTAAGAAAATAAGTTTAAAAAAAAGTAGGTAATGTGTTTTTTCTTTTGCAAATGAATGGTTGAATTGATTTTAGTTAAATTTGGGGTTGGTGACTTAATTATACAGAGATAGAAGATATTAGGTACCTACATAATTTCTATCACAATTAAAAAAAACGTATAATATGGCCAAAAAAAGCACGCATAGCTAAGAAGTACCCATTCACTAGTATTTTTTATATATAGAAATACTTGCGCTTGACCACCATCTTGCCTGATGTTAATCAATGATGCGGTTTATGATGGAGCATGTAAAAGAAAAAACAAAAAAAAAACGGAAGAATTGAACTGAAAACGACGACGACGACGACAAAAACCGATGCAAAATTATTGCCCGATTGTTACAGAGTTGTTATTATCGAGAGATTGTCAGAATAGGACTTACGAAATTTATATATTTAGATACACATAACAGAAAACAGTCATAATAGGAACCAATTTAAATGTAGTTATAACAAACTAAACAAACAACGTAGAACCTGTAAAGTGAAGTACAAAGAAAATCTAATATTGTAAGGTCAACTACACAATCCGCAACAGAACTCCAGTATCTTGTTTGATGTACAAGCTTTGTGCGAGGACACACAATTTAACTTGTGCTTGTGCTGCGGCCGTGACGTCACGCCACCCAAGCTTACCGCCCAAGCTTCCAGCCGCCCTAGCCCGCCCTCGTTACAAATTGACCGTGATTGTCTGCATGTAGTTCACTCAAACAACGAAACAACGTTACTGGGGTCGGTAAGTTATTGAGCTAGTGAATATACCTAAAGGCTTACTTAATTTAGTTAAAAATAACGTTAAGCATTCACTTCCACAAGGTTATAAATACGCAACGGTGGTACTAAGTAGACGGAAGACTATTGTACTCATCATAAAAAGAAAAAAAAAAGTGTTAAATGACCAAATTTCTAGAGCGATGTATACCACTTCAAGTATTTAAATAAATGTCATACATTGTGATCTAATTTAAACCGTAAAGAAATAAGATACACACGGAAAGCGAATGAGAGCGAAACAAGGCATATTTTTGTTTATGCATTGTTTTGCCGGTGCTATTTTTTAGGCGACAACAGTGCATCTACAGAAATATATGATCAAAGGTTGGGACAAAGAGTACTTTATGCCAGCCATAAAGTACTCTTGGCTGTGAATAAGTAAATTACATTTGTATATGAAACAATTGAACTTTTTGTCCCGAAAATATATACATTTCCTGTAGGATAGCGTGTGTAAAAACGGGGTGCTGCTAGTGCTGTATAATAATTATATAGTCGGCGAGTTGACAAGGTAATGACGTCACAAGTAACCGTTTAAAATTTCGCAAGATGTTTGGGGCTGCTCTATTTCCTGAATGTGTTCAAAAGCTCTCTTTCGCAAGTTCCAAACTGTAATGTTCCAAGTGAAGCAGAACTTTGCATGAGTTTTTGTGTGAAACTAGGTAAGTGGTGACATTATAAGGCACTCGCGCTTGGCTTGCGGCGCCCTTGAGAGTGGCTCAGTTTTCATGAGCCAGGATGAACCAGGTTATGACCCTAGTTTAGTACTAAACTTTTTATGCAGACTTGTAAGATTAGCTACGCCGTTGCTTCAAATATACAAAAAATTGTATTTTTTACTTGAAATAATTCCATGTCATATTGAGAGGTCTCAGATTGCGATCACTTGCGTATCGTAGATTTGATTGTCGTGAAATTTTGTAGGCAAATAATTTATTCTAATATAACTTTTATGTACGAATATGGGAAAAATCGGTACAGGGGTTGCGAAGATATAGAGGTCGCGAGGGGTGAGTTCGGGACAAACAGCTAGTTTAGGCTTGACTTCGAACGCGTAGACTTTAATATACATTTTCAACCCGTATAGCCCCCCTTGGTTCTGTGTTGTCGCTGTTATCGGACCTCTACACCCCATAAATAATCTGAACCTATCTGAATCTACTGCCGAATTTTAGCTTCGTAGGTCAAGTAGTTTATGAGATTTTGTGATGATTCAGTCAGTTAGTCAGTCAGTCAGTGAGTGAATAGTATTTTGCTTTTATATTATAATGACTAGCTATTTATTACCCGTCACTTTGCATGCGTGGACTTTCACAAACCTAATGTCCATAACATTAAAAACAAACGAATTAAACTTACAACTTCTATTTGCCACCCTTTAATTCGGCCCTTTCGCAAAATCCTTTCTTAGCAGACATCTCATGAGGAATCTATATGCCAAATTTCAGCTTCGTACGTCAATAGTTTTCAAGAATTCGTAATAAATGAGTGAGTGAATAAGTATGTCACTTTTATATTTTGCTTTGAGCCATTGTTTTAGAGACAATAAACAATAATTTATTTGACGTCATCAAAACTCGCGTGAGGGTGCGTGACGCGAGTGAAAGCCGGTTTCATAGAAATTTATTAATAACTAACCGCTCGCCCCGGCTTCACACGGGTGTAAGCTCGACCTTCGGCCTCGCTACAAAATAGTATCCTATGTCCGTCTCCTGATTTTAAGCTACCTCTCCACCAATTTTCAGCCAAATCGGTTCAGCCGTTCTTGAGTTATAAAAAGTGTAACTAACATGACTTTCTTTTATATATATAAAATTGATTTGTTATAATTTTATACATATATAGCACATTATATATTCAACGTTGGTTCTCCTCTAATCTCTAACTAATCTAATTGTAGTCGCATCAAGAAACGTAAAAAAATCTTTGAAGAAAAAAACTGATATGTAATAGTTTGCGAAATACGAGGTCATTTAAGGGATTCAAGTGAGGTGGATTAAAATAAATGCCAAGTGCGAGTCGGGCTCCCGCACTGAGGGTTCCATACCACTACAAAATACAAAAAACCGGCCACGTGCCCAGGTGGTCATATCTAGGTGGTCACCCATCCAAGTACCGACCGCGCCCGACGTTGCTTAACTTGTCAGTGAACAGAAATTTGTCACTGACTAGCACTTGGCAATTATTAATTATTTGTTGTTTTATTTTAGAGTGTGTACTATAATCACGGCAAGTTTGACGCTTAAATGTATTACCGTTTTTATACTAGATCAAATATAAAAATACGTTAGTTAAATGAACAGAGCAAGTCCAACAGTATGTGACCATCTTTATCACTTAACATCAGGCGAGTTGGCGGCCAAGCGCAAGCCTATTTTACAATAAAAATAAAAAAAGACCAGCGAGTGTTACCAGCTATTTATTTTAGAAAATCTCCTAAACCGGAGCCAGCATAGGCAAATGAAAATGCCCGCATCCCGACAATATCGGAGTTGCCATGCAATCCACAAGCTAACGCGGCTTTATCTAACTGTATACGAGGAAATACTAACTAACGTATGTGTCTGTCTGGGTATAAAATACAAACTAAACTAAAAATATTATCCACACTAATATTATAAATGCAAAGTAACTCTGTCCGTCTGTCTGTTTGCTACATAATCACGGCTACAAGGCTTAACCGTTCTCGATAAAAATTTGCGAGGTAATAGTATGTATCATGAGGACAGATATAGGCTATTTTTAACACGGTTTTATTAGCTTGATATTTATGTATGTATGTAACGAAATCTTTCAACTTGATTTTCAACTATTTCAGAACTTCGAATTAAATTGAAATTTTGTCCTAATTATCCTTACTAGGATCTTCAGGATAAAAGGGTGTGTTTTTTGTTTTTGAAACTGCCATAATTATTTTAAATATATTAATAGGCTTGCGTTTGACAGCCAAATCGCCTGATGTTGAGCAATGGTGCGGTCTACGTTTGAGCACGTTTACCTAGAAGAAACCGATTCACTCGTGATTTAAAGCCTCACCCAGACACCCAGATTGTAACTATCGGGAAACACCCATTCAACCCAAGCTAATAAAAGCGTATTAAAAAGCAAGGGCCACGTGCGCTCATGAATTGCAACTACTATACGCATTTGGAGTGTAAAATAAAAAGGCTGATGGCATAACCAGTAACTGGGATCACCGACGTGTTTTACATGAAAAAGGAACGGACCTATACGAGGAAAAGCAATATCATGTTAGTGCCGGTACTGCAGCCGTGGTGCAAGCCATGAGAGGAGCACTCTCGTGAGGGCACCGTGGTGGGCTTACTTTCTACTACCCGTCTGGTACTCCACTATCCTCAAGTTGAAAATCTGTTGGTTGGCGGTGTGTACCGACTGCTCGAGTCTAGTTTCCGGGTCAAGGAAGGCGTCTACCATCAGATGAAGCAAGAGATAATGTGGTCAAAGATTCTCAGAGCACCCCGTCTCTGTTAAAATAGTATTGAGCTGTGGGGTTAGTACGAGCACTTGCAAAAAAGTTATCGTTACGTAAACGATAGCAAATGTATGAAAAATTCAGTTTCCTTTCACGTCCGATAGAGGCGCTGTTCAATTTTTCATACATTTGCTATCGTTTACGTAACGATAACTTTTTCGCAAATACTCGTACTAAGACCACTGTAGTAAAAAGCCTAGTTAAAAAACCATTTAAAAAAATAGAAATGTAAGTGGTTTCGTATAGTCATATTAAAAACTCCACATCACACTAGTACATATTTTTTGTTAACCTGTGCTATCCCACTTCTGAGCAAAGGTTTCTTTCAATCTTTCGTTCAACCTGTTTGGAACTAAGTATTACTATCTATTTATCTGTATAAAAATCAATGACCTAGTTGTATTGTGGTATTACCCGCTACACAAGAAACAAGTAGGTAAGTTAGGCACTGTGGTATTTTGAACGAGAAGATTGTTTAACTCGAGAGTGGCTGGACTGATTTGGCTAATATTGATCTTGAAATATTTGTGGAAGTTCAGGGAAAGTTTAAACGGTGAGTAAACAGCTGGACCGATTTGGATGAAATTTTGTGTTCCTGGAGCAGATTATATTAGCGAGAACGAAGACCGAGCTCTATGCGTACGAAGTAGCTGGTATTAGCTGTTACGTAATAAATATCTTAAATTCATACATTCACAGACAACGTACAGCCAAAACCGCTGCCTCCAGGAGGATGACAGTTTGTACAAGTGTTCCTTACATAACATAGGTGAGCACAAAGGAAGGACTTTTGACAATTCCTCTCCTAAAGGGGTTAAATAAGGGGTTGAAAGTTTCTATGGAAGTTATTTTTTGAAGTCAGAAACGTAGATGTTGACCTGAAAACTTGGGTTCTGAGAAGTTAACGATGAGAAATCCCATAAAACATCCGACTCACGATTATATATGATTATAGGTAAATGCTAAATTACGACTAAATTCAACATTCAAGTTTTTGAGAAAAAAACATAAATATGACTTCTTACATTCTACCTTCAACTTGGTCCACCAGCCTTCATGCACTTCTGATAGAGCGCAGTATTCGAAGGGTCATTGTGAAAATACAGTAAGCTCGGCATCTAACGTATGCGCTGTTTGCCTCGGTGATGGTGTATAGTATAGGCAGCGTCTCAACAATATCCGATAGCTTTACCTAATGGAAATAATAATGTTTAAAAACTAGCTTACCAGTCAAATGAAACAAGAAAACACTAATGTTTTATGCCCATTTCGTAAAACCAAACGTGCGGATATAAGTTTCAGAGCAGTAAAACAAAATAGTACTTAAGTATTATAAACGTCGAATAGTTTTTTCATTTGACGTTTCGACATCGTCTTTTATTTTGATTGATTATGACTTTATTTTAATAAAACTATGATCCTTTGTTGTTTCTAGAACGTATAATTGTACTCCGGTGTAATGTGCCTTTATTGTTTATCGATTCATTTTTATTAAAAAGATTCTTACTCAAACAATACATATTTATCAAGCAAACTGTCAAAAGAGATAATAAGACTCGAGATATTACAATATTTGCAATGTTACATTTCGCGCAAACTATAACAATAGCATCGCTAGTTTGATACAATACTCTGAGAAGGATTTATAATTGAACAAACCTGATATATCTGTCAGTCAAGTAGAGCCCCGGGGCATAACTAGTGGAATAACGTGTAAGGCACGGCGCACACTCGCGACAATATAGCAACGCTTATTTTAGTAATTTTACTATTTTGTCCCTGATGCGTCTTTTAAATAATTATAATGGGGCCCATACAACAAACGTATTTTTTAACGTATTTTTAACCGACTTCCAAAAAGGAGGAGGTTCTCGATTACTTTTTTTTAATGTTTGTTACCTCAGAAGTTTCGACTGGATGAACCGATTTTGATGATTATTTTTATATTTCAAAGCTGGTGCTTCCCGTGTGGTTTGATCTCAATTTGGTCCAGTACTGACATTTTTATGAAGTCGGTTTTTTGTATTGATAATAATTTTTGTATTTGTTCTAGTATAAAAACGGTAATACGTACAAGCGTCAAACGGTAATACGTACAAGCGTCAAACGGTAATACGTACAAGCGTCAAACGGTAATACGTACAAGTGTCAAACGGTAATACGTACAAACGTCAAACGGTAATACGTACAAGCGTCAAACGTTAAACGCTAAAACTGCGACCAGAACCACCGGAGGATAGGCAGCAGCGTCCTAATAGTACACGGTGAACGTACTGCGATCCCCAAGCCGCCTGCCAAGCGTGGGGATTATGGCAACACCCCTCTCTATGAGTGAGGCCTTGTCCAACAGTGGACGTTAATTGGCTGATGATGTGTGTGTGTTTGCGTCAAACGGTAATACGTACAAGCGTCAAACTGGCATGAATTTAATAGTACACACTCTAACATATAACAAAAAATACTGAATAATGGCCAAGTGCGAGTCAGTGACTAATTTCTTTTCAATGTCAAGTTATAACTGGAAAATTTGGCTACTTGAACGACCTTATTATGTCCTTCAAGGAATCGAAATTGCATTTTTAGTAATTTTGGAGTTGGTTTTTTTAAATTGTTAATTATTGTATTTTATGGTGGTACATTTGATTGTATAGTTTGGTGGTATAGTTGGGCTCGCGCTGAGGGTTCCCTCAGCGCGAGCCCAACTTGCACTTGGCCGGTTTATTTATCTTTAAAACGAAAAGCGCTTTCCCAGAAGTCAACATACAGACCAAACTACTAATTATAGAGAAGTGAAATTTGAACGAAATATTTCTCATGGGTAAACAATAAGAACAGTTTTTGCTAAAATCATGTTTGAAACTATTTGAAGGTACTAAGATAAATTAAAGTAATAAACCCATGTTTTATATTTTTCTGAGCATCAAGGACATGGCGGTTCCTGGTGATGTACGGCGTCTTACGTTTTTCACGAAAAATATTTTTTATATAAGCTTTAACTTACTGATCAATAACCTCTCCAATGATATACATTTAGAACAACAGTTGAACAAGTTGCGGAGAGAAAGATTGCAACCGTGAGACGCGCCTTACCCGGCGGGGAGGACCATTTATAACGAGGCACAATGGCAGTGACAGCGCATTACGCAGTGTCATGTTAATGCTGTATTAGATTACCGACCATAATGAAATACCACTGAATACTCGCCAGGAATGTCTTGGTGAGGCAGGTTAGTCGCCGTCCGCGAGGGGGATTATTGTGGCTTGTTGTGATCGACAAACCGAAACTAAACTAGAGAAACTTTCGGTTGCCGAAATAACACTTATCACGGTCTGCCTCGGTGGGTTGGATTAGTTCTGACAGCTGAAATTAAATTTTAAAAAGTTATATTTATACATTTTCTTTTAATAATGATTTCTTAGGCGATTTTTACAAATTAAAATTAAATACTTTTAACATATAGTATCGCGAGTATTTTACATTATTAACCGACTTCCAAAAAGGAGGAAGTTCTCAATACGACTGCTTTTTTGTTACTTCTGAATTTTCGACTGGGTGTACAGATTTTGGTTATTTAAAAATATATAAGTATATTAGAAAACTGGTGCTTCCCGTGTGGTCCCATTTCAATTTAATCCAGTTCTGACATTTTTATGAAGTTTGTTTTTTTATATAAAAGGATATACTTTCAAATTGTTCGCATAGATATTGCATCAAAATCGTTTTAGTAGTTTTGCTTATGTTACTTGGCTGACAACATTATGTCATCCAAGTGACAATCACCGTCCAGCTTTGTGAAGTCGTTTTTTTTAATTCACAATTATTTAACCATAAGTGAAATGAAAAGAACCAATGAAAAGCCAAAAGTAGGGTATTGTAGTTAGCGTGGATGCATACTTTTAAATTCTCACCTACTGCCTAAATCACTTGATAATGTTAACAACACCTAGAAAAAATAGTCAATGCTACACGACAGTTGACGGATGAAATAAATACATGAAATCTAATATTATAAATAATTATTAGATCAGTCGTTATAACATAGGACAGTCAAACAGACAGAACACACGGACAGAAACGTAGGTTTAGTAATAGGGTCCCGTTGACATCTTTTTGGGTACGGAATCCTTAAAAAAGATTAAATTATTTGTAGTAGGAAAAAAAGAGTTCACGAATAACTTTTAATGGTTTTTAAACAGTCTTTTGCAGAGATGGCCGCTAAATGGTGTGTTGTTTGATGTGAAAAATAGAACGAAGTATATTGTGAACTAATAGTATAGGTAACAAAATAATAACTAAACAAATTAGATTTTCTTTTTCTGTTGCGTTTTTACATACTTTTATTGTTTATTATTTTGAACTCAATTTCGAAAAAACGGGTTTGTGTAGTCTCACTGTTCTTGTAATGCTAGTTAGCTTGTATTTTGTTTGGTTAATAAAGACATGCCAGTAAAAAAAAAACATTGGTTCTAAAAACACTTACAAAACATATATTTTTCACAAAATAACTTTTAAATACGCCATAGCGAAACCACGTCATACCGTGGCATCTTGCCACTCGGCCGTTTGAACCTTCGACCAAAATAAAATGAATGGACGGGCCCAGTAGAAGAGCATTTTTGAAGATTACAAAATGAGCGCTAGCTCTCATTTCGTTTCAGTCGGTCTCTAGCCGTAGGAAGTGAAACACGAGTCTATTGTTACGCGATAACGAAACATCTGACAAAATTATGAATTCGTATGCTTTACCGAAGTGTAAATACACAAATAAAACCGATATCTATTTTTTGTAACATATATACTGTACATTTTTATAATTAGGTGTTGAAGTATATGTCCGACGGTTTTGACTCGTTTTTACTGATCAAGTTCAATGGTTAGGGCCCGTCCATTCTTTTATTTTGGTCGAAGGTTTGAACGGTTACAGTGGAACAAAGTTCATTGAACAGACAAAACTTAAGACAAATGACACACAATTAAAAAAAAAAAAATTGCATAAATTTGCAAAAAAAGGTCTGCCATTGTTTTCGAAAAATGGGAAAATGGCGGTGCCAGCGGAGACGAAATGACAAAAAAATTATTTCATCAAAATTATTCAATCATAACTATACTAAAGATTGTATAACTCAAAACTAGCTAAATAGACAAGACGTCAAATTTTAAAACAAACAAAATAACACATCAGTCATAGGACTGCACGTCAGAAGTGAAAACTTAAGTCGTAATTCACCTAATCTACGAGAGATGGCGCTGTTTTGAAATACACGGTACAATGTTGTGCATTATGTATTCTGTGACAGTGTGACGATGCCGCGAGTTCCATGATTTTTGTTCACCCAAAAAGTGTAAAATAACTAAGTAGGTATATTTGAAACAGCATGCCACGTCACCCAGCAGCCACAATACGAACAAACGAGCAACAGATTCCAAATTTGCGGTGAGCGGCCTGAAACCACATCGTTTACAATGAGTTTCGTGAATTGCGGCTTAGTATTTACGAAATATTAGTTATTGTTACTAAAAATAAGTATATGAGGGTATTTACGACTCGGCTGTACACCTTCAATGTATCTAGCTGAGCAAAACGTCGGAAAAATCATATATGGTTTACGCAACGTTCATTTTTTTACTGATTTTTTCGCGGGGTTTTACTTTATTTTAAGTTTTACGTTTCGAACACTTTGTAGTCACAGGTAGACTAGATAACAGATGTCTATACAAATGTTATGAAATTATTTACAAGTACCGCTAGTTTTTTAATCAACACGTTCCTTCTGTATGTAGTAGTCGTAATCCATTAAAAGCATCGAGATACAATACCTATAGTGTCACAATCTCTAAGTGAAAACAGTCAAAAACGTCCGACCGTCGTTGTACATACATATACATCAATTATATAGTTCAAAATCCAATGTGGTGGTACTTCAATTTAGACGTTATATCGCTTGTATCAACGTCAACGTCGTGTTCAACGTGGCTTGTCCGCTAGGGCATCGTAGCACTGGCATCACGCGGCGTGGTAGTCGGATCGTGGTTGCCTTACAACTAAACAAAAAGTCTGCGCCGAGTTTTGGTTCGGACATATTTTTTTGCACGATTGTTACTCTATAGGTATTGTTTATCGATGATTAAAAGCGTTTAATTGTAATGTACTACGAGTACATGTATAATGATTTATGTCATTCCAGAGATCAAGAGGAAATGATCGACACTTGGAATTTCAAAATTTGTCAAGCAGTTTAGGCTGCAAGAGGTACCGTAGAAAATGACAAACATACTCTTAAATATATAGTAGTTTGTTTGCTGATTTTAAACACACACACGCACATTTTATTTGCATAACACGGGAATTACTCACGTATGATTAAGCCGGTTACTCCGACTATTATAGTTTTACACACATGCAACTTATATTCTCACACATTGGGTTATCCAATTGAGTGTTCAGCTGTAAATATAGCTATATACACTTTTTCCTATTATTATATTTTCTTGACCAGAATGTCCCTCTGACATTGTTGATGTCATCTGACCAGCTTTTTTTGTCTCCGTTATGATTTTTGTTGATTTTATCCGACTCTCTCTTGCCATTTGTGTCCATCGCCATTTCAACTTTTAGGTTTCCGTAGTACTACAAAAAACCCTTATTTAGTATGTTCTGTCCATCTGTCTGTCCGCTTGGGAAAAAATGCAAATGTAACATTTCAAGACTGTAGCGTACGATATTTTTCATAAGAATTATCCTTATGTCGTTTGTAGTAACAGCTACGGAAACCTAGCTTTAGGTTTCCCTAAGTTTAAGTTAGCCCGGCATGACCTTGGTCTCTTATATTTTAAATTCATACAAAAAAACTGACTTCATGGAAAGTGGGTAATTTTTTTATATACGGGGTTCGTCACCTAATTTTACACCCTTAGAGGTGGAATATTTTCTTCATGAAATATACCCACGAGATTAGCATTTTTAGTAGACCCTCCATTTTTGAAGTTGGTAGATAATAATTACCACTACCTACTAGGGTGGTCTACTTAGTGCAGTGTTACTAACCGTACAATTGATTATCAACTTAATTTTATTTTACACTGAAAAAGAGAACCGTTTTGGGAAGCATTTAATTTGGGGTTTTCAGCTGAAAGTTGAAACAGTGACGTCATTGGCCTGCGTGGTGGTTAATGTAAACAGGGACATTTATTTACATTTGCGCCAGGGCTGGCTGGCTGACTGGCTGGCTGGCTGGCTGCCGAAATACAAGAGGAATTCCACCTTTAATAACATTTGATCTGATTGAGATTTTTATTCTGTTTCAATGTGTAAGTAGAAATAAGTCATTGTATAAAGAACTAACATTACAACTTAATCTTTACTAACATTATAAATAGGAAATATTTGTATTTTTAATGTTTGTAACAAAATAACTCAAAAACTACTGAACCGATATAAAAAATAGTTTCACTGTTGGGAAGCTACACTGTACCCGGTTGACATAGGCTATATTATATTTTGAAGGCCGAGCTTACACCCGTGTGAAGTCAGGGCGGGCGGCTAGTCAATAATATAATTAGGTTTTTTATCTGATTTAAATTCGAATAAAAATATACTCTTGTAACGTCTAATTTTCCGGGTAAGCAAAATAAGGCCTCAAATGGTGCTAATATAGGAGCCTAGACAGTGAGTGGTACTTATAAGAGCCTTTTGTGGAATAATTTTAGGGTCGGCGCTAAAAATTTTTATAAAAAAATATCTGCATGTCTGGTCGTAGCATCCCGTGACCAAAATGCTGGTCAGTACTTTTTGTAACGGGTCAGTATTGCAATCCAACGTGACAATGTGGCTAGCATGCCTACGGGCAGAGGTTTATTATATTAGTATACTCTTAGATTCATTTTTAACCGACTTCCAAAAAGGATGAGGTTATCAATTCGACTGTTTAAAAAAAATGTTTGTTACATCAGAACTTTCGACTGGGTTAACCGATTTAGATGTATTTTTTATTTATTTGACAGCTGGTGTTAATTTGGTCCAGTTCTGAAATTTTTATGAAGTCAGTTTTTTATTGATAATTATTTAGTTGAGTTTTCTATACCTATATTTATTTTTAAGTAGGTAGATTTAGGATTAATTTATTCATTATTCATTTTTTTATTGTTATAAATTAAGTAATAATTAATTTCCAGCCTCAAGAACATGTAGATAAATAAATAATGAGGTTATTTCGTGTATGTGTGTCATCAGCAGATTTAATTCATTGGAAAAGTGTTCGTGTCAAAACTACAATCTAGTTAATTTAGAGATTCGAGGGAATTCTACAAACGCTAGTCAGATTTCGGATCTGATTGGTGGTTTGGTGATCGACTGGACTTTCCATATCAGAATTGAGGATGGTGAATGTTTTTTACAATAGCCATTTCTATAGAAATCTTTTCTATTACATACGGAAAATCCTTCCTACAATAATAATTAAATGAATATGTCTGAAGAGTACACAGTTTATTGGCTCTCCCAAAGTGTAATAACATTTTGCAATTTTTGAATTATCTAAAACATTAAAATAGTTCTAAAATTGTCTAAACTTCACTTTAGAGTTAGTAAAAGGCGTCATCTTTCAGCCAGCTTTAGAGCCCGTGATGGTTCTATCTGAGTAGTTACTAATGACAGCTCAAGAGTTTGCAGGGACAAGAGCGACCGTAGCTTTACCCAGATTGAGCAAGTTCTAATCCTGCCGTATGTCAAACTTTTAATATTTCTATGACAATTATTAAATCGAAATAACATTTTTTAAGGCTAAATAAAAATATTTACTTGTAATATATAATTATTTCACTGAGGTATATCCGCTACCAACTACAAACTTAAATTTATAAAAAATCAGTAAAATTAATCGGAATTTATGGTTATTATTCTGATTTTTACAATGTACTGCAGCTGTTAGGGGAAGGAAAAGTTGCCTTATAAATTAAATGTTTGGCATCTTGTGTCATGTGCCATTTGTTTTATTTGTGGCACAAAATATTAAAACGTTTGTTTTGTTACACTAGTGCTTTGCGACTTCGTACGCGTAGATTTTCATATAAACGTTCAGCCCTTTTTTCTTATCTTAATTCTTAATATAGCCTATACTTCAATCTGGTCATAGCTAAGCATATTCGTGAAAACCGCACATAAATCCGTGCAGTGGTTTAGGATATGAGTGTGGACCAACAAACAAACTAACAAACAAAAATTTCAATAACTGTCATGTGTTCAGCTGCTTATTTAAGACGCCCTGTGTTTTTTTTTCATCATCATCAGCCAGAAGACGTCCACAGCTGAACATAGGCCTCCCCCCTTTAACCTCCACACTGAACGACGACATGAACGTGACTTAACGTGTTTTTTTAATAACTTGCAATTAAAGATTTTATTATCACTACGTTATTATTATATATTTTTATAGAATATGTATAGATGTAGTTGTAGATAGTTGTGCCTTCAAACTTAACAAACAAAATACAATCCAACTAACAATTAATAGGTACCTTAACTATTTAATATTTTTATGTAATAAGAATTAGATCTCGATGGGCTGGTAAAGGCAGAGACTAGGTAACGTTACTTTGGGTTAAGGTCTAGAGACAACAGTATAACATTTAAGTGGCAGCCCTAAAAGTAAAGAAGTTAAAAATGCAGAGCTTCAACATTAAAATATCAGTCGTTATTTACGGCAAGGCTCGTGTATTTTACTCGAATTCCGTAAATTGTGCTCTCATCGTGACACACTCCTACGTTTTGCCTTTTCACTTAAATTCACGTAAAACACTTGTGTTAATATTACTCATTTCCAACAGACTTCAAAACAGAGGTTTTCAAAACTGTTTCAATTGATTCGACTGGTTTTTTTAAAACTAAATATTATGAGATTCTAGCTGCACTTTTTTTTAACGCGGATAAGTCCGCGTTTGACCTCCAACTCCTGTTGGATGCCTGTTGGTAAGCGACGATGTAGTCGAAGATGAAGCACGCAGACTTAGAAGATACCTATTCACTCTTGCCTTGAAAAAGCCCAGATTATATCTCTCAGGAAACAAGGAAGCCGGCAGGTTGTTCCAATCCTTGGTCGTACGGGTTAGAAACGTAGAATCAAAACGTTTGCTACGTATCCAAGGAAAGTCCACATTGTATGGGTGGTAATGGGCCGTTTTCCTACTTGTTCTGTAGTAGAAAGGGGATGGTAGGATAAGAATATGCACTTTACAGTTTTATCCTTGATCATGCAGATAGTTGTTCCATCCTGCCTTATCGTCCCTTTAAATAAATAACGTGAGCCCATTTGCCTTTTTATCACATTTTAAAAGGTGAATTTAGTCCGTGGGACAAGCTCTTTACTTGGACAATCTGTTCCCTTACCCATTTTTCAAACACAGTTAAAAATATTTGCAGAGCGAGACGAAGTCGCGTGCGCAACTTCACCTTGTAAAAGACCGCTTGATGCGGTTGAAACAAACAAAAAGTGAGACATCCACGTTAGTTTCTATAATCAGACTACTTGATAGTTAATAAATAGAGGTTAACATCTATAAGACGGTTACAATAATAGATCAAACATATCTCACATAATCCGTTTATAACAGAACTCGCATATTAAGGCCCAGGACACATTACTTGATGAATACTCACAAACTATACACGTGAAACACTAATAACACACACGTCTTGATTACGTGAGCAGACATAATCTGGACCAGCTCTAGACAGCATTAAGACTGGATTCTGACGACCGCTTTCAGACTTAGACTGAGTAGACTTAAGGTCGAAATTGACTACGATTTTTCTTAGAATTCAATTCACAATTATTATTTTTAGTTTGGTACTAAGTATATAAAATTCTGCAGATAATTTTTGTGTCCCCTTATGGACTCTTTATCCACAATAGATGCAACATTTTCAACAACGCAACAATTTATTCTGGCACTGGTGCAAGGCAATAATATTGGTGCTAACATAAACACAAAGAGAAAAATAGAGAAAAGGAAGATAATTATGCCAAAATTTGCTCAAAATGCAGGCTTTGATGCACAAAATTATTAATCAAAATGTCTTGTCGGTTTCATATTTAATTGATAGACGTCTAGTTAAATATAAGATTTATTGGAGAAAGTATGGTACTTAGTGAAGATCATACAATAATATTGCATGTAAGTGATACGTCTGTGTAAATTCGTCATTACTAAAAACAAAAATATAAAAATATATGTGTTCCACACTTTAAGATTTAGATGTTATAGACTACATGATATGACATTTATGTATTAAGTTATTTAGGGCCTTACTTAAAAACTCTGTTTTAAACTATCACAGTTGTTCACTACAGTTGTATGATTATTTACGGGATATTTACCGTGGTAAGGTTGTGGAAGGAGCTCCCAACTTACTTAAAAACTACTCTCGTTGATCTATCCTTAAAATTGCTCTCTCAACTTCTCGCTGACGGCAATCGTTACACACGGAAACGGGCCAGAGCAATTCTAAGTAAAGCCATTAATGCTTAAAATTGCTTTGCCTCTTTTTGGATCTCAAAATATTCGTCAGCGATTTGAAGCGTTGTTTAACTTAAGTAACGTTTTTATCTTAGATTGTAATTGTTTTGTAATTTATATGACAAGTTAGCTGAGCGCGTTTTGAGCCATGATGTCATCGCTAAAGGAATCTAGTCCTTAGAAATAACCTGGGTGACAGGTTCATGAAGATACATCGCACGGACGCGTTCAGTGTGGATGCGAGTTACTCAGGGCTTGTACGTTTCATACTTACTGAAAGTGTAATACTGCCTTTATAATATGCTTATAAAAAATATTTATGAAACCGTTCGATCCCATTTAACTGATAAGTTTAACTGACTAAGAATGTAAACAAATTTTAAAATTTGATTTACTCTTACTTTTTGTTGTCGTATTGATTAGAAACATCTGATTATAGAGCTAGGAGGTGAATAGCGGAATTCTTCAATGACCTGTGCGGAGTTACGTCTTTTGGTTTGTTTTAAAGAGTAACATACATTAAGCTATTAATTATTTATATCTGCACTGTCCTTTACTCGCAACTTGTCCCGTGCACTGAATAAAACATGGCCGTTGTCATTTGAAGGCAGTCTTCAGTCAGTAAAAGTATTTTCAGAATTGCTATTACTAATACACAAAGTCGCAAACAATAATATAACCTCTTTATAAATTAATTCAGTATTATTATTTAATTGATAAATATGTTTGTGTTTCACCGCAACCTCACCTGATGTTAAACGATGATGCTGTCTACGATGGAGCATAATATTTCCTTAGAAGAAACCGAATCACTTCGATTGTAACTATCGGGAAAAACCTTTTCAGGCAGCGCATTACACAGCCTAGCGGTTCAATCAAAGACGTAGTAGCTTTACTTAGTCTGTGGGTTTAATTGATATTCGGTTCTTTATTAATAATTGGGCGTTTTTGGCTAGCGTTTAATAAACAACTCATCTGATTTAAAGCGATGATATAATGTACGATGGAGTATTCTCACTAGAAGAAACTGATTTCCTCATGTCTTGCAGACACCCATGCAGACTGAAAAAAAACATCTCCTTTTCACACGTACCAGAAAACACTTACAATACAAAATTATATATTTTATAATTGAGAATTATAAATAAACTGCATTTGTGTTCAAATTCCATGCAATTACTTTAAAAACTGAAGAAATTAGAGGCTTGGGACAGACGGACAAACAGGCGGACGTACAGAACGAACTAATATTATGGGTTCCTTGTTATTACCAACATCATATCATCCATAAGTCATCCACTGTCAGACAATGGGCCTATATCTATGTCCACTGGACATAGATTTCAAAAAGGACCAGTTGGAAGCGGCCTGCATCTAGCGTTTTCCTGCGGTCTCTATTGTGGGTGGACGTCCTACACTGCACTTAACGGTTCGTGGTCTCCATTCTAGAAGCTTTCGGCTCCATCGGCCATCTGTTCTGCGTGCTATGTGCCCTGTCCACTGCCACTGCAACTTGCTATGTCGGGGGTCCTTGTAGTACTACGGAACTCTAAAAATTTTGCTTGGTAAAATTATTATGCATCATCATCATATATAATCTTACAAAGCTTTTTTTTTTTAAATTTATACTGCGTTTCTAAATGACTCCATAAATATTTATTGATGTAAAATCTAAAACGTCAGGTATTACTCAAAACCAAATCGGCTCACAAAATTCACCTCTCATAGGTATGCTCCTTGAAAAAAAATAAAAATACGGAAATAATTCTTTACGGCATACATTAAAAAATCCAGCCGGAGATTTTTCGTTCGGCTACTCTTCAGGGGCGCTTTAATCTTGGGGAAGATGAAAGCGACTCTACTCGTGAGTTATTCTGACGTAAGGAGATCGGAGGAACTGGGGTTTGCTAACCACAGGAGTTCGATTGTTATTGTAACTTAATAATTATGGAACATACCCCTTCGGAAAACTTACTTCAATCAAGTAATAATTACTTTATACTAGCTGTGCCAGCGACTTCTTCCGCGATTTCTTCAGAAAAAAATAGCCTATGTCCGTCCTCATGATATACATACTATTACCTAGCAAAATTTTATCGAGATTGGTTAAGCCGTTTAGCTGTGATTATGTAGCAAACAGACAGAGTTATTTTCGCATTTATAATATTAGTGTGGATTGTAAAGAGGAATTTTTACTGAACTCTCCATCATTAGGCCCTCGTCACCAAGAGTAATCAATGTAAAAATTAAAAACAAAATTTTAATATGAGCAAAAAAAACTGAACTAATAATATACAAGCAGTTGAAACAGCGAGGCGCAGCTAGTATGTAATTTTTGCCAATAATGTTTTATAACCGTTGTTGGCTAAAATTATAACAAGACGATATAGTATACATTGCTCCCCGTGTTTTATTTTTGCGAAAAAAAATTACTTTCTTAGTTCCTATTCTCGGTTTTCCTTTAGATAAAATTGCACCATTAAATCTCCGTGCTCAATTACACATACGCCACAACGTCTTTAATCCCATAAAAGCTATCGATAAAGTATATATCCCCGGTTACCTACGAGTTCCATCGTTATCCCATTACGAGACGAGGAAAGAACTGAATTACACAAACACATAACTCTATATAAAGGAGCAATCATTTCAATGGGATCACTGTTACACTGTTACGCACATTATAGCGATACACACTGTCGGGAAGAACAACTACCATCAGTACGTCTGTGCCTGAGCATAGTAAGCATGCTTACACATTTGTAAAATAAATCGAGGTGAATATCATCACTTCAATGTATAGGACAATAATCAGTTTCACATTCAGGAATTGTATTGTTTGGGAGGAAAGTATATTAACAACTATCAGAACAAACGAAAAAAAAAATGAGAACCGAGAATTTTTTTTATCAGACTGCTGGAGAGGGCACGAAAAGACAACACTGCTTCATGGTTCATATTCCAAAAACCGGTAAAAACGCTTTGATTCCACTTTTATTGTTGCAAACTGCTAGTCTGTGGCATGCACTCCCTGAATGGGTTGTCTCCGATAGTTACATTTTGAGTGTCTTCAAGTCGCGAGTGATACGGTTTCTTCTAGGCAAGCGTGTTTTATCGTAGACTGCATCATCATTTAACATAAGGGCGTTACTTAAAAACGTTACTCACGTTGATCTATGCTTTAAAATGCGCTCTCAACTTCTCGCTGACGGCAATCGTCACACGCGAAAACGAGACGGAGCATATTTAAGCGTATGTCAACTTGAGTAACGTTTTTAAGTAAGACCCTAGGTGAGGTGGCCATCAAACGCTCATTTAAATCAAAAATAAAACCAGCCAAGTACGATCCAGGCTCGCGTACTGAGGGTTCCGTACGATCACATAACTTGTTAGCTACTATAGTACAAAAAAGTTGTGCAAAAAAACAACATCCCATCAACGCCCAGGCGGTCACCCAGCCAAGTACCGAACACGCCTGACTTTGCTTAACTTAGGTGATCTAACAAGAGCCGGTGGTGAACAGAAATGTATTACCGACTCGCACTTGGCTGTTATCTATTTTATTTGTTGTTATACTGTCCGTGGAGTTGAATTTAACATTTTTATTACCCAAAAATAATTTCAAGTAAAAGCACAGGCAGTACTCGATCATAAAACAGACGCATTATAATATTTCAATAAATTTTCAAAACGATGGGGATGAGGCTATTTGCCATATATTATTTGAACCGATTTAGTAACCAGTCACCACACTAAGCTCAACAGATCAGATGCACATGAAACGTATGGAAAGTAGATAGAACCATGTTGGCCGTCCCCTTCAGCCCTAGATCCCGGGCAGCAATCGTCGCAGCTTCTCTCCAGGATGTTAATGGTGGCTATTTGACGCGAGACATTGACAAATGCAGTGAATTCCGCGAGAACGCTAACTGGTTAACCCTCCCTTATCAGTTACGTTGCGTAATAGATGCTGACTGTGAGGTCAGAGCCATCTTTATTAGAGGCCCGTAGGACGGAACCCTCACTCGTCGCTTTTACTACAAATCGTATCACATTTTGTAAGAGAACATACTAGATGACCAATAGATCTCATAGATGACAAATATATCTAACAGATCTATCACACATACAAAGTTGTGTATCCTATCGAAGGTGCGTGGTTACTTTACATCGGAATAGTTGCTTTCACCAAGCACAAGTTTGGTCGGAGTATTGCTCCCACCTTTGGGATGGATCAGCTAAGTACCAGCTTGGGCGTTGGAGTCTATTGAGAAACGTGCCGAGAGGCTCATCAGCAACGAATCCCTGGTTCAGACTAAGCTTCTTAATCTTGAGCATCGGCGCAAAGCTAGTCTATCGGTTTTTTATCGGATATATTTCGGAGTGTGCATCACATTTGCATCTAATTCACTCCTGCCCATTTTTCTAATAGATTAAAAATTAAATATTTATTAATAGCAAAACTACATAACAGGTCAGTAAAAATATTTTTTTACCATTGCCAGAGCGGGCACGAAAAGCCTGCCTAACTCGCCTGATATTTAAAAAAACAATACTATTACTATCACTATAATAATAACTAACATATATCACAGATGGTTAATACATCTCACAGATGACAAATAGATCTCGCAGTTGACCTGCAGATCTGCAGCCTCTCATGACATCTGTCAAAATTTATATCATGATAATATATTGTAATAATATTTTAGGTTTCCGTGATTATTACATATTGAAATTAAAGACTTTAAAACGGATTTAATGTTAAAACATTGGTATACTACATATTAGTGAAACATTTTGTAAGTTTATAATAAAAACTGATTAATGACACGTTCACTGTCTATGAAAAGTTGCGTTTTCAACCAAAAGCAGCTTAAAATTTCAAACAAAACCCAAGCAATTAATTACGCGAGTTCACGAGAATGTATCTTCCAGAATTACTAAACGTACAAGACTTCCTCGTTAAAACATTATGGGATAAGACGGTAAGCCTCTCGGTTCGTAGCGTGCCCGAGTCTTGTTCACAGCCTGCCGCTGCGACCCGCGACCGGCGCATCGGACCGACAGGCGACTAGGAAGTCGCTTGTCAGTCCGGCGCGGCGGCGTACAATAATACAATACAAAAATATAAATGGGCGATACAAAAATATAATTTTATTGAACAGGTCCTCGGGGCTCTCAAAACTTACTACTACTTACACAATATCCACAAATATGTAGCTATGTGTCCTCCGTCAAAGGTTGGATACAATAAAATGTAAATACTTACAGCATAAACACTGTTGATTATCGTGAGATTTGCTTATATAAGAAAACACAGCTCACTGGAAACATAATATACATCTTTATTTCTATACATATATATATAACAATTTATAGGATGTTACTTAATTTATTTTAATAATGAAGTGGTCACAGTTAAGGATTGATTACAACAATACATAGTTTTTAAATCAGTGCACTTATTATTCACATTGTGAAATAATGTTGTACCCACATTATTTCAGACAGATACTTAGAAATAGTAACACGGAGCGTATATTAGGAAGTGTTGTCCCTTGTGTCTCCCAAGTGAGAGCTCCGTCCAGTCGTTGCTTGTCGTTTAGTCCGATGTGAAGTTGTCCAGTACCAACTGGAACGAAGTTGCTGCGCAGACGACTTCACATCAAACTCTGTTGTACAAGACTTGCCAGTTGCGAGGGCGATAACACTTATATTGTCAAAATCAAAGATTTTTGCCTTTTTTTTTTAAATCAACTGACATGTATTACTTAAAGAAAAAAAAAGGCAAATTGATGCCTTACTCTTGTTTGTAGCTAATCAAAAACCTCATCCTTTTTAAAAGTACGTAGGTAGCTAAATTACTTATCTTATCGACCCATGTTGCGATTATTAAGCTTTAGCTGTCAAGTTTAGTACAGTCTCCTGTCACGATTACTAAACTTGTCGCTTCGTCTCTTGCCTGTCGCAATTACAATACTTGTCACCTCATAATTTGTCTGTCACGACCACAGTCGCTGGTCGTCGCCGGTCGTCGCTTGTGAGAGACGGCCGGAAAAGGGCGCATTGTGGGATACGTAGATAAATCACCCTATTTGATGGATGATATTCAATACACGCTGTGGGATTATTCTTATCCGATTACATGAGAAATATTGGGATTGAAGTAGGGATAGAAGGCGGCTGTAAAAGGAGATCAGTTCCTAAGAAAGAACTATTTTGCTGCGAGGATTGAGTATTCTCGGCGTATCGGAGCAATATTTTATAATACCTAGCAACGAGTGCTTGTGGATAAACTGGGATTAACGGAATATTTTGTTAGATAAATAAAAGTATTTTGTAGGTACGTTCATATTGTCATGTATTGAATAGTTTTGAACCGACTTTGAAAAAAAGGTCCTCAAACCGACTGTTTTTAACGTTGATTTCTTAATTGTATTGTTAATCGGTATTAATGGGTATAATATAAAATATATTTTTTTATATAAATAAATTGGCTATTTATGTTGGGTGGGTCCTATTTAAATTTGAAGAAAATGTTCTATCTCTAAGGGTGGGTGAATCCCGTATGTTGAAATGCACCCGAGACGTGATGTAATTTTTTTTATTGTAAAAAAATTACTTTATCATTTCTTAAATTTTCGGATGCAAATGGTAAAACCGGCTAAAGGCTAAAGATACTATCTTAATAAGACAAAATTCATCCATGTGAGTGTACGAAAAGGCCAGATTATAATGCTATTTTTGATAATTTTGTGTCTCCCAGAAACTCTTTACATGAGTTAATGCACCGTTAAAGCATAATGTACTACTCCACACTAATACATCATTACAAATGCAAAAGTTTGTATTAGTGTACTTACTTCCACGTAACTTTCTAACGGCTGAACAGATTTGGATGTAGTTTAGTGTGAAAGTAGCTTATGTTAGTTGAAATAACGTAATAGCTTATATTACGTTATTTCGAAATACGTTCGGTTTCAGCTAGTTCAAAAAATAAATTACTTATCCAAATAAATTCAGTTGAGATTCCGCTACAACTTCAAGTATACTCATAACAAAATCAACCTAAATTCCCTGAAATCAGTTCGCAAGTATATCAGAAATAATTAACAACCCACTTACAAAGCTTCGGAACTCCTTGAAAGTATTTCAAAAACGCCTTCCCTTCCATACAGTGAAAACCAGTAAGGATATTCTCAAAAACTATATTTATAAAAAAAACTAATGATAAGGGTCGCTGCCTTTAAAAATTGTAGTAGGTACCACTCAATAAAGTTTTAAACTTCATAGTTCTGAAATCTGCGCGGCACTACATTGCGTGTATCACAGTCATACATTGCTTTTTTTTATTGTAGAATAGGCTTGCGCTTGGCCGCCAACTCGCCTGATGTTAAGCGATGATGCGGCCTACGGTGGATCACGCTTGCCTAAAAGAAACCGATTCACTCTTGACTTGAAGACACCCAGATTGTAACTATCGGGGAACACCCATTCAGGCAGTGCATTCCACAAACTAGCAGTTCGCACAATAAAAGTGGAATCAAAGCGCTTCGTACGGGTCCATCAGTCTCAAATATGTCTTTGAGTAGGCACTTTGGTCATGTTGCCAAGAAACAAGAAAACAACTTAGAGAAGTTGTTGTGACAGGGAAATTCGACGACAAAATATCACGAGGTCGCTGCGCAATACATCAGTCCGAACAGATGTGCACCGCTCTTGACACCTCACTCTACGACGCACTTCATGTCATAAGACGATGTGACAAGATCATCCAAGGAGACTAACCTTCAGGCATGAGGAATAACATTCAATGAGGAGAAGGAAAATGATGTCGATAAAATAAAGTTTGCCCATGTGTCAACATTATCTACTGATCGGACATTGTACTGTATTTTCTTGTGACGGGACCCTAAAAATAAACTCTGGCGGAACATCTGTTAAAATTTAACGCTTGAAGATCAAAGCGCCACTAATCAGAGGATCAAAGCCTCGGTTTTACGTAGAACGTTATAAACAGCTTACTCTAATGGATAGAGCTCGCTGGAAGTGAGACCACACTATGCATGTCTTGATTTAAGAAGACATTACTTTCATAGGCTTTTCTATTTCTTTTCCAGTCAGGCAGCGGTACGATTTAGCTGAGATTAGTTGATTCAGAAGAGGAGAGGCATTTTTATCCATGTAAGTTAAAATTATTTATAAAATTAGGTAGGTTTCTAGCGGCTTCGTTTACAATTAAAAAGTAAAGTATTAAAAGAACTGGATATTAAAATATGATCTAACACTCGCCACTGGAAATAAAGGAGAAACGGTGAAGCAACCACGTGGTTGAAAATAAACACGCAGACTTAGAAGAAACATATTAACTCCGTCTTTAAAATACTTATATCTCTCAGCCGGCCTAGGACGGGCCGTAGACAAAATATCACTTTTCATCATTTTAATCCGCGTGTAGATGCGACAAAGCTAGATAAAGACAAACGTAGTTACAATTTGGGTGTCTTCAAATCACGAGTAAATCAGTTCCTTCTAGGCAAGCGTGCTTCATCGTAGACCGCATCATCGCTTAACATCGGGAGAGTTGGCGGTCAAAGGCGAGCCTATATCTAATAAAATAAAAAAGCGTGCTCCATCGTAGATCGCATCATCGCTTAACATAAGGCGAGTTGGAACGGTCATAGGTTGGTGGCTATGCTAGGCCTACAAGAAATGAGAAAACTAATAATTCTACCTATTCTGTAAAAAGAAACTTTATACGTATTGCACTCGTCTCTTGTAACCTGCGTAACCAGAGAAGGATGCAATATGCTTATAATAATAAAATAATATGCTTCACCATGTTCTCGCAAGTGAATCCTTGTTTTAATTTGGGCAACTTACATGCATCTTCAATGGAAAAACTTTGTCTAGAACCGACTCATCTTTCTTGCGAACTGGTGGATTTTAGTCTGTGGTAATTGATCGAAGTAATTATTTGCTCCACCTAGTTCTTTTTATGTGATCTGTAGTTGTTCATTCATTTTGTAGTATCTATAGTTCATTCCATAAGTCTCGATCTGTCATCCAAGTGAATAAAAACAAACAAGTGAATTTCGGCGTTTTAATTAAAATCTTCGAGTGTTGGGCAATGCCATAGCGGAATACGAGAGGTACATAAATACGCCAATATAATAAGAACGATAAATCAAACAAAAGGTCCTACGAGACGGATTATAATATTGGTGGAATTTAACGTGGCAAGAGGGGTGTCATCGACAACACGATAAATGGTGAAGGAGAATGTTGCCGAATATGAAATACAGATGGCGCCACTAGTACACTGAAGATAAATATTGAGTTCGACATTATTTATTCATGGCTATTGGAAAATAAGTGGAAGAGTGCAAGAATACCAGGAGTTGCTATTGTAAAACTGTCAGGGTCTCTGTGGAGGTCACTTCATTTTGGAATTTAAAATTGAAAGAAAATTTATATCGTCGGTCAAAATGGAGAATGATATAAGAGTATTAGAAGATCTGAAGAACCAGATAGAGAAAGGACGTGTCAACCTCAGGAAGACCCCAAAGGAAAGACTTACGGAGCCTTACCTTATGACGAGAGTTGAGGCTGTGGAGCGATTAATTACGCAGTTTCAACGCAAACATGAACACGTTATAGCAACGTATGGCGGAAAAGATTTAGATGCAAGTGATTACGTCAAAAATGAAACTTTTGACATGTGTTATGAAACATACATAACTTACAAAGGGGAATTGAAGACCAAGTTGGCATCGATGATGCAGACATCAGCAGGCAGCCGGGAGACAAGTGCACCATCGGTAAATTCAGTCGTCAAACTACCAAGAATCACGATACCCACCTTCAGTGGAAATTATTCGGAATTTTTAACGTTTAAAGACTTATTTACTTCGTTGGTCCATAATAACACCGCACTTGACGATGTCCAAAAGTTACATTACCTAAAAACTCAGTTGAAAGGTGAAGCTGAACAGTTAATTAAGAATATCCCCATCGCTAGCTCTAATTATAAAAAATGTTGGGATTTAATAATAAATAGATACGACAACAAGCGTTTCATGTCCAATTGTATTCTAAAACGTTTGTTCGGACTACGTACTATGAATGGGGAATCTGCTCAGGCCTTAAAAGAACTTTTGGACACAACGTCTGATTGCATGCATGAACTTAAGAATTTAGGGATAGAAGTAGATTCTTGGGATATAATTATTATTTATATCGTAAGCCAAAAGTTGGACCCTGAAACGAGGAAGCAGTGGGAGTTACACGTAACCCAATCAGGGGAAGACTTACCTTCTTTAAAGTTGTTCAAAGAGTTCCTAGAATCACGTTTCCGCGCGCTTGAGTTTGTTGAGCCTATAAAAAGTAAAACTAAGTCAAACATTTCTACTAAAGTCTTGCACACAACTTCCAATTCCAGCATTACTTGTCCTCATTGTAATGATAGTCACAAACTGTACTTTTGCAGTAAATTTGCCAAAGAAGACGTATCAAAGCGTCAGGAAATAGTGAAGGCTCTTCAGCTTTGCTATAATTGCTTGGGAAGCAATCACTTTGGCAAATCATGTCGAGTTACAACAAAATGCCGAATTTGCAACGGAAGACACCATACCCTTCTTCATGGAAAACCGAAACCTGAAGCTACTAATACAGTTTCAGCCCATGAAGGAGAGAAAAATCCGGAACAATCATCCTCGGAGATGAAAGAGACCACCAACATTCGAAACCACTTTGCGACAGGGCAAAGCCAGACTTTACTGGCCACAGCTTTGGTTAAGGCTGAGTCCAAAGACGGTTCGAAGCTGATACTGAGAGCTTTGCTAGATCAAGGATCACAAGCAAGTTTCATATCAGAAGCAGCTGTACAGTTGTTACGGCTGAAGAAGACAGCCGCTAAAAGCTGTATATCAGGATTGGGAGATACTCGGAGTGGCTTAACCTCGAAGGCGACGGTTATGGTCAACATACAGTCACTCTATGATCCTAATTTCACGTTACAGGTGAAGACGCACGTGCTCAATACTGTAACGTCACTGTTACCTGAAAGTAAATTCGTTCTGCCTAAGTGGGCGGAACTCGGTCGTATTCAGTTGGCTGATCCACAATATAATACGCCCAATAAAATAGACATTTTATTGGGCTCTGAGGTATATTGCGCTATCTTGAAACAGGGCTTGTTACGGAGTCCTGCGGGTTGTACAATTGCTCAAGATACATACCTCGGATGGGTATTGTCGGGTCAGGTGAGTGGCCGCGGAGGCAACAAACAAAGTTGTCATAATGCGATCTTGAATTTGCATGTCAAATTTGAAGAAAACGAGCTCCTGAAAAGGTTTTGGGAGCTAGAATCTGAACCTAGTTCAATAACTGAAAAGATGCTCACGCCAGAAGAACAAGCGTGCGAAGAACATTTTAAGGTAACGACCCGGAGAGATAATTCTGGTCGTTATGTAGTGGAGTTACCTTTCCGTCCAGACGTAGATCAAAATTATGGAGACACTAGAGCTGTAGCGGTAAAGCGGCTGGTCGGTCTAGAAAAAAGGTTAACAACAAACCCAGATCTGAAAAGGGATTATTCTCAGGTGATTAATGAATATCTTGCGCTAGACCACATGGAAAAGGTGACCCCGGATCTAAAGCAAAAAGGTGAAAAGGTTTGGCTGCCGCATCATGCTGTGGTCAGAATGGACAAAAGCACAACTAAAACCAGGGTGGTTTTCGATGCCTCGAGTAAAACGGCAAATGGCGTGTCTTTGAATTCCACTTTGAGAGTTGGCCCAACTTTGCAACCGGAGTTACGACATACAATTATGCGTTGGCGCCTCTATCCCGTATGCCTCACAGCAGACATAGTCAAAATGTATAGGATGGTTAGAATTGCTGAGAGGCATAGGGACTATCAGCGGATAGTTTGGAGAGAAGACGCCAACCATGACATTCAGGATTATCGCTTGTTAACAGTTACGTTCGGTACATCTTGTGCGCCGTACTTAGCTGTAAAGGCACTGCAACAAGTTGCACTGGATGAAGGCGATAATTACCCAATAGCTGCTAGTAAAGTTTCTAAGGACTTTTACATGGACGACTTGCTCACTGGATGTGAATCTGAAGAAGAAGCAGTTAAGCTGTATGACGAAATGAATTCTCTTCTTAAAAAGGGTGGATTTCTTTTACAGAAATGGGCCAGTAACAGGATTGGTTTACTAGAAACCGGAAATGACAATACCGGATTGAACCGCGAATTTAAGGAAGACGATGTCACCAAAGTGGTAGGTCTGACTTGGAATCGTCGGACGGACGAATTTGACTATAGCGTCAATTTGTCAAATGCTTCAATACCTGCAACTAAACGCGAAATTATTTCCGAGATCTGTCGGCTGTATGATCCTTTAGGATGGATCGCTCCATGCATAATCCGTGCTAAAATATTCATTCAAAAATTATGGATTACGGGTCTTGACTGGGACGATAGTTTGCCAGAGGATCTTCTGAAAGAATGGGTGATGTATAGAGAAGAACTAGCAAAACTACTGAACTTTCACATCCCTCGATGGGTGCGAAGATCCGAAGCCGACCAACAAGTGACGTTACATGGGTTCGGAGATGCTTCTAATGCAGCCTTTGCAGCCGCGGTATATATTCGTTGCATCTCCGCGGATGGTACTATTAACACCCATTTAATAACGTCAAAAACCAAAGTTGCCCCGATTAAGCAGGTGTCTATCCCACGACTGGAGTTATGCGGAGCACTGTTAGTTGCAAAGCTGCTTCGTGAAGTAGCCGAGGTCTTGAATGTCCCTAAGCCTCACCTGCATGCATGGACGGATTCGACCGTCGTCTTGGCTTGGCTTAGTGACCATCCAAGCAGGTGGAAGACTTTTGTGGCAAACCGGGCATCAGAAATCCTTAATTTGTTGGATGGGTCGCAATTTTCTTACGTCCGATCCGGAGATAATCCGGCAGACTGTGCTTCTCGTGGAATCCCAGCCTCGGAGCTGATAGATAATGATTTATGGAAGTATGGTCCTGCATGGCTGCGTAACGAAGATATTTCTTATGCGAAACCACTGTCAATATGCACCAAAACAGATATGGAAGCGAAAGAGCTAAAGGTACATACATCAATAGTTGATGGTGATCCAGAAGCTCCGTTATGGACTAAATTCTCTTCTTTTAGAAAACTTCTTAGAGTGGTAGCGTATTGTAGACGGTTTCTGCGATTAAGGGATCCAGTTACTGCAAAAACAAAACCATTACCTTATCTTACTGCATCTGAAATAAAAGAAGCACTTACCTGTTGTATAAAACAGCATCAGCAGCACTCGTTGCACGAAGACATAGTCAGCATCCTGAAACAGAAAGAAGTTAGTAAGAAGAGTAAGATATCAACCTTAAACCCGTTTATGGATAAATTTGGAATATTACGAGTGGGAGGAAGACTTGAGAATTCTGAGTTACCTGATTGTAGCAAACACCCCATAATTATCTCTGGGGACGCGCATCTTGCTAAACTTCTAGTAGCCGATGCACACGAGAAGACGCTGCACGGAGGACAACAGCTTACCTGCAATTATATTCGAACAAGGTATTGGGTTACTAAATTAAAGAATTTAGTTCGGTCTCATATTCACCAATGCATACCTTGCATTCGAAACGCTGCGAAGACACGAACTCAGTTGATGGGTCAGTTGCCAACATGCCGTGCAACCCCAGACAAGCCTTTTGTGCGTTCAGGTGTAGATTATGCGGGACCGATAAACATAAGAGTGTCAAAGGGGCGTGGCAATAAGTCTTATAAAGGATTTATCTGCCTTTTTATCTGTATGGTGACCCGTGGGATACACTTGGAAGCCGTATCTTGCCTTACCTCAGAGGGGTTCTTGTCAGCGTTTAAACGATTCGTAGCTCGACGAGGTCGTTGCGTTCAACTGTGGAGCGACAACGGAACAAATTTCGTTGGAGCTGCTAGAGAATTAAAAACCTTATTGAACAGTGAGAGTTCTTCATTTCCCAGTGAAGTGGCTACTGCACTAGCCAATAATGGAACAGAGTGGCGCTTTATACCGCCTCAAAGTCCGAATTTCGGTGGCTTGTGGGAAGCAGGAATAAAGAGCACCAAACATCACTTAAAGCGCGTTATTGGCGATTCCACCCTCACCTATGAGGAACTTGCTACCGTCTTATCACAAATTGAGGCCTGCCTCAATTCGCGTCCGCTATCTCAGACCAGTACAGATCCTGACGATCCTGTACCTCTGACGCCAGGTCACTTTTTAATAGGTGAACCTTTGTTAATAGCACCTGATCATAATTATGAGCAATTGCAACCAGGTAGCTTACGCCGCTGGCAAGTTACTCAGAGGATGGTACAGCAGTTTTGGAGACGTTGGTCTCAAGAATACTTAACCCATTTCTTCCAGAGGTACAAATGGAAAACTCAATCTCCTGAGGTGAGGATAGGTGATGTTGTGTTGATACGTGAAGACAACTTACCTCCTACCAAATGGCTTTATGGTTTAGTAGTAGATTTGCATCCCGGAAAGGACAAAATAACGCGAGTTGTGACGTTGCGTTACAAGGGGTCTTTGTTTCAGCGTCCAATTTCTAAGCTTTGCCTTTTACCTGTCCATAGCGATGATTAGAAATAAAAATATAATATAGATAATTATATAGCCCTGTTAGAGTAAGTTGTTTAATTGTGTTTATACGTATACTTTGTAAATACGGGTAAAATTACCTTAAAGTAGCATGAACTATGTAGAAATAAGATTTATTGCGCTTATAATTTTTTTGTAGTTAATTTTCAAAGTTTGTATAATTTTCCAAAGAAATTTATTACTATGTGTTTACAGTCCACAGAAGATGTTAAAAAGTAGTCGTTGTATTGAATCTAATATTAAAAATGCATTAGTAGATAATTTACATTAGTAAAGATAATTAGTTTTGAGTTTGAATTAAGTGTAATTTCCTCTATGTAAAAGATGTTGAACTTGTGTATTGCATATTCTGTAGATCAAGGACTATTTGTCCTTGGTGGGCGGTATGTCTAGAACCGACTCATCTTTCTTGCGAACTGGTGGATTTTAGTCTGTGGTAATTGATCGAAGTAATTATTTGCTCCACCTAGTTCTTTTTATGTGATCTGTAGTTGTTCATTCATTTTGTAGTATCTATAGTTCATTCCATAAGTCTCGATCTGTCATCCAAGTGAATAAAAACAAACAAGTGAATTTCGGCGTTTTAATTAAAATCTTCGAGTGTTGGGCAATGCCATAGCGGAATACGAGAGGTACATAAATACGCCAATATAATAAGAACGATAAATCAAACAAACTTGCATACTTTCACCCGAAAACGTCTCCGTCTAAGAACAGTCGGGTATATATAAATGCAACGTACGAATTTTTTGTTATTCTTTAAATCGGGTAAAAATTTAAAACCTCTGCATTTTAAAGTTTTAATACCATCCAGGCTTTGTCAAGTTTGTTTCTATGTGCCTCGACGTCAACTTGTCCCAGTGCGGTGTTATCTCTACGGATAGAGTGCGCTAATGCTGATAATCATGTCGGGAAGTGACGGCAGATGAATGGAGGGTTCAGTTTGCGGCTGGCAACATTTGTGCCAGATACATATCCCCCACATGACATGGTGTTATCTCATATCTTTTGTTTTGTCATTTTATTTTGCAGTCACTCATCTTGTAATTCGGGTGTCGTTCTCTAGCTCTTAATGATTTCATTGGATAAAGGGAAAAGTATAATTTAGGATAACTTAAAAAAAATTTGATCGGATGTATGACTTAATTATTAACACACTATCTTTCATAATGGAGCCACATTACTTCACGCTGTATAGCATGTATGTAACTGCATCATTAGGTTATATCTATAATCATTCTGGCAATTAAAAAAACTAAAAAAACGCTTTTAAATCGTTAATCCTGAAGATATGGAGGATAGTGGATAAGGATAATGCACCTAGTAAGGATAATGGGACAAACTATTTAAATTATTGC
Organism: Agriopis leucophaearia; assembly: GCA_949125355.1. Taxonomy (NCBI): domain Eukaryota; kingdom Metazoa; phylum Arthropoda; class Insecta; order Lepidoptera; family Geometridae; genus Agriopis; species Agriopis leucophaearia. Next base: position 459,406 of record OX421270.1, read on the forward strand.
ATTGTCATTGGTCCTTGATAAGTGTGCAAAATTTCCATTTAAGTCGACGTTTTGAAGTAGTTGAAAATCAAGTTCAAAGATTCCGTTACATACATACTAAGCTAATAAAAGCGTGGAACCTGGGCCACCTCTCGAACGAGTGACTACTGCGTCACAAGAAAGGAAGAAGGCGTTATAAGGAAGAAAGTTTGATAAAAAATCTTATTAAAAATTTCGTAACATTTCTATAGACATCCGTCATCTAGTCTACCTGAGACCACGGACACAACAAAGTGTTCGAAACGTTAGGCATATTAGGCGTCCTTTCAATGTGTATAAAATGAATTATACAATTAACGCAAACAATCATCATCCATCTATACATTATTTTATTGTGTTTATTCAATTCACTTAGCGAACTAAGTTTTAACCAACCACCCACTCAAGTTACAAAGTTACTTTTGTATTCATGTATCCACCTGCGAAAGGGTACAATGCCATTACGTTGACGAGATTGACTTGGATTAAGTTTAGAAGACCTGTTCACGGTCCAACATGTCCTCGAGCATCACTAATTGATGATTCCATATAACTAGCTCTCTGCAGCTTCGGACACATTTTCCCAGCGTTTTTCAAGATAAACAGTTTTGTAAATAATAATATGTACTGAAATATGGAGGTAAATTTTTACACTGAACAAACAGTATATCAATATTATGAATATAAAAAAAGAAAAAAATATTTAAGCTCTCGAACAAAATAATTGATATTGCCAAATGAACAGGCGTTCTAACAAAAATATTCGCATTATTAGAGCTAGTTCAAAAACTGATCCAATAAGGTTAATGAAATTTTTGTGGGGCCACTTTAAGAGATATAAATAAAATAAAATAATAACACGTGGATTGGTCCATATATAAAGGCACTTCTTTATGTTATGAATAAATCAAATTGAGAACCTGGAGTTGGTCAAAAATAAGATTAAACGACTTCCCATTTTACACAAAAAACTGAAATTCCAATTGAAGTAGATGCTTTATTATTATTATTTAAAATCATAACGAAAACATACACTACTCTAGACCTGTGAAAGATACCTCTGATCTAAATACTTCGGGCATAAATACTTTAAAAATTCAGTTGGTTATTCGCCAACTTGTCATTCAACTGTATCATCAACTGGCCACACCAGGTACTAGACAGTACGCCTCTCCCATCCCAAGGCACGTGGCTCAGCTTGATCTTCTTCTATTCTTCTCAGCCAACTTATCGGCGAACAAATCAGCCGTGAGGTCCCGCCTACCCGTATATAAGGCGGGTAACACACTGGCGGTCTGCACAATTAAAACTTGCCTCATTAATAACGGGAGATTTAGGTCGTCTCCTCCGAGACTCCGGCTTGTGATGATATATTTGTATTCGGAAACAAGTTTTTGTATTATATAAAGTGGTGTTCGCAAGTTGAAGGAAGGATTTCGGTGGTTTAATGTGTGAATTGATTGTGCGGTAGGTTTGATGAATGATTACTTATGAACCCATTATCGAGTAGACACGTTGCAAAAGTGGTCCAAAGATTACACTCTTAGGTTACATAATTGATTGAATCAGGCGTTACTTTGTGGAACTTCATCTTGAAAACTGTTAAACGTTAATAATTGATCCCTAATTCCTTATATCTACGGACGGGTAAGCGCAGCATAGGACGTCCACCCATAAGATGGACAGGCGACCTTAAAGAGACCGCAGGAAAACGTTGGATGCAGGCCGCTTCCAACCGACCCTTTTGGAGATCGATGGGGGAGGCCTATGTTCAACAGTGGACGTCATATGGCTGAAACGATGATGATGAATTCTTTATTGTACTAGATACGACATTTAAGCAGAAATTCACTAAAGATTCGTCACAGAAACGGTTTCTTGGGTTACACGGAACGGTGGTAATAAGTCGAAAAAATATAATTGCACTCATAAATATAAACAACTTTTACTGTAGGACCAACCATGAAATTGCAAAAAATAAGACTGTTCAAGAAGGTGGGCGTGAATAACATTTATCTATGGAACAGTTTTTTTTTCACGATTTCAAAATTCACGGCTACTTTTAATATGGGACCAGATGGTCCCATAATAAAAGTTGCTTCTGTAGTAAAAGTTTCATAATGGTGATTGAAATCATCTTCTTTCGGCCTTTTACCACCTTTCTGTCTAAACCCACGGTTAGTAAACTTTGGTTAAGCTATGGACGAATACGAGAATACTCGTAAAGCGCTGTGTCATCTTTTCGCCGACAAAAAGTATCACGCGTCAAATATAATAACATTTTCAACCAATTTCATAAAATACCTAGATGTTTTTGGATACATTTAATCAAAATTCTGATTACGAGAAAACGGTTTCCTTCATACTCTTAAATAAACATCGACAACTAAGTGAAGACGGTTACATATTGTATTGTGTAAAATAATTTAATTTGACCTAAAACTGAATCGGACGTTCTGGAATAATATCATTCTCTCGGATCTAAATACATTTTAATTCACTCTGCAGTACTTTGACAGCAGCGTCTATTTTAGCTTCAATTAACAACAAAATTTAACGTAACTTAGTTGTAAACATTGTTTTTATGTAATCAGTATTTGCTAGTCATGCTGGGTACGCATATTTTGGGATACTACTCAGTTTGAAACTGTAATGCTTGCAATAACTTTAGCTTAAGTTGAGATCATCCTGTTTTGTGAACCTTTTTAAATAAAATAAATAAAAGCTTGAGTCAGAAGCAACAATGATCATCCTTTTGCAGTCGGGTAAAAATAACTGCGACACTTTTTATTTTGTACAAATACAGACGCTATAGTTTCTCACCGAGGCTGTCCAGCCTTCCCGCTAGAAATATAGTGTGGTCAACTTTTGTGAGATGATTCTAATTCATTCAGCAAGCAGAGATTCCAGTGAAGAAGTTATCAAACTTTAGACAAGGTTTGAATGATATATAAACTCAAATAGTACCTACTCAGTTAGTTTATATAATATAAATCCCTATAAATCCCTACATATTATAAATGTGTAGATCAAATACCTTCACACATGACTTCTAACCAAGTAGAAGCAATACCTGATATCGGTTTTTCTTGCAAAAATAATGCCGTTTGTGTGATTCAGGTAAAGTGTCGTATTTACCTATAATAGACGCACTTTTCATATTTGTGAAACTACGACCCATTTACACTCATTATTTTAGGAATTATTGAATACTTTATTACATTTTTAATAATATTATTCGTAAAACTTAAGCAAATTAATTTTTTTTCGCGAAACATCGTTTTAGTACGCAATCTATTTTCAAACTATGGAACTACAAATCTGACGGCTGTCAGTTTGTTTGTTTGTCCACGCACATCTTTTAAACTACTAGAAGGATTTCAAAGCAGTTTCCACGAATATGCTTAAAAATACCTGATTGAAACATAGGCCATATTAATTTATGACAATAAATAGTAAAAAAAAATTTTTTTATAATTAGTTATAACGCCATCTAGCTTATTTTATAGTAATGTTGTCGTAATGATAGACTTCTACTCGCAGACATGGTAGGTAGGAAGACTGAAGCGGCTGTTGCCATATAATCTATATGTAAATAAAAAACGAATCGCCGAAATGTATGTACCCGCATAACTTCCGATTGACTGCACCAAATAGTTTTTTTTGTTTGTTATTGTCAGGACAGCCAACTGCTTTAAAAGAGGTTTTACAGTTTATTATGGCGTAATTTAAAGTACGTTGATTTTTGTATTGACTTCTGACGTGCTAATATACAAAGTCGACGGAGATTAAAATGAATACATTTTTTGCCAGGATCAAACTGAAGACCAATAACAGACACGCAAAGTAGGTGAACTCGCGGCATCTAATCTGATACTGATTTGATATGATTAGCAGCTATTTTGGATGTTATGGTGGTGAACGAAAGTGGAAGGGTCGAGGCGCAGAAGGCAGGCAAAAAATATTTAGACATTATTGATTGACAGTCTTTACGCGGAGTAATGTTAATTAACAGCGATTAATTATAGATACCGCTCCATACTTCCTACTTACTATTTACTAATAATTCAATAATAACGTTTGTCATGCATGACATTTCGCTTGACTTATACCAATTTTTTTTCCTTATTAGCTCCATGGCTCCACACTTCCAACGTATTTAACCAGTGAAAGTAATATATTATTTGCTTGAAATATATTTGAAACTATGGACATGTCGGGATACCAGCAGGGCTATTATAAATCTTTGATCGGGATCGCGACTTGTCAAAATTATGTCAAAAAAAAAGCGTTGTCTATTTCCAATTTCGTAGTATGAAATTGGAAATAGACAACGCTGTTTTTTTTTTGCGTCATAACCCCTTTCAAGTGTCAAAATTCTGTCAATTCTGACACTGACTGATCCCGATCAAAGATCCATAATAGCCCCGCTGTATCGAGTCAGATTAAAACTAGACTAAAATCATACTATGACGATAGTATGACAATCCGCATTAAAATGGAGAGCAAAAAAATCTACAATAATGTCATAAGTGTAGGTATTATCTATAAAATATTCAGTAGATATAAATAATCCGATGGATTTGTGTCTATTTAAAGTTCCGTTCGTGTTCGGTAGTATAACATTTATATTTGGCTATGTCAGTTAATCATCAGTCTAATCGTCCGCCCACTAATTACTTTGCGCTACGCCTACGAAGTCGCGGGCATTAGCTAGTCTATATAATATAATAAAAGCGAAATTAACGGCAAGGGGATTGTGAAAGTTTCTACAAAAAATATCTTAAAGTCTACGCGTAATAAGTCGCGGGCAATAGCTAGTAGATCGATATTAACTTACAGTAAATTAAACTTTGCATTGTTTTAACCAAATCTTCTTTCGTTTTTCTTGTCCATTACTGAACATTGATTTCTCGCAATTTGTTTTACTAGCTGCGACCTTTTGCTTCGTGACCTGTTTTTGTTTGTTTTGCTGGTGGCTGCCGGTCAGCACTCAAGTATGCGTCTCGACGTTAAAATCACAAATGCGAATATTGGCACGTGGGTATGTATGTTGGCTCTACTGTACGCTGTTACAGCCGTATATATTGAATAAGGTATAGACACTTATACCCTCAATACAGGCTACTTTTTATCCAAAAAGTTCTATAGTTTCTGGTATAGCAAGTAAAACTATGGGCCTAGATAGTTATTTTATAAATTGAAATAAAAATTAAGTTTATGCAGATTTTTTTTTCCTTCTTGCCTTCCTTTTTGCCTGCAGCTTTCCTGCGGCATTTCCGAGTAGCTTTAATATGGAGTTCTCCATAAGGCCTGGTAATATAGTCTAGTATCTCTGATGCCCCTGGTGTTGCAGGTATCCATAGGCGACGGTGATCGCTTACCATCAGGTGGCCCGTCTGCATGTTTGCCACCCATGGCAATAATAATAACTAGTTAACGAAATACTTGTGATACTTAAGTTTATGTACTCTACTATCTATTCCATAGAACAAGTCCGAGAGTTACAAGTTTGTGCGGATTATGAGTATCAGAAGTTGGCGGAGAGTTTGTTTGAACGGTAATTGTTAAAAGTTTTCTGAGTAAAAATGCTTGTTGGTGTTGATTGATGCGGGCTGCTGATGTGGGGGTTTGACGTTTGTTTAACGATTATTTTGCTGATCATATTAAGCTGATATATTTAGTTATAAAAACGTGATATATAACTATAAGTTTAGCTACAATAACCGGGCTTGCTTCGGGTTTTTTGAGTAACAGATAAGGAAAAGTGGCGTCTTTTGGTGTCGATAGCCAAGACGGAATGGATCGAAGTGATTTACTTACAACTGCTTATATTAATTTAATATGCAGTAGTAAGTGACCATAGAACTTTTACACCATCATATAAAAACCCACAAACGTTAATCAAGTTATATCAACTATAGTGTGATAACATACGACAAGTTTTGTATTATGTATGTATTTTATATTTATAATTTGTATTGTAAGTATAAAAAGATTATTGTAAACCCCTGAAAAATATACTATTAATCTTTAACGGCTGAACAGATTTTCTTTAATCATAAACTAAGAACACTCTACATCAAGTCACCTTTCAAACAAAACAACCTAAATCAAAACTGTTTCAGCCGTTTGTTGCTGCGATACCACATGGAGACGGACACGCACAGATACTATGATTTTGACTTGTAACTATGGTGTTATTCATAAAATATTGTATTGTATTGATACAAATGTTAACTTATAATGGGCTTAAGAGAGAATTCTATTACTTATTGATTATTGAACTTATAATTTATTAGTGTTCTTTATAAATGAGAAATAAAGTTATATGATTATTTACGGGATATTTACTGTGGTAAGGTTGTGGAAGGAGCTCCCGATATGTCGGCGCAGTTACATGCACCATGTTCACGGGAAGACGGTAAATATCCCGTAAATAATCATATAACTTTAGTGAACAACCGTGATAGTTTAAAACAGTGTTTTAAATGAGAAATGTTCTTAGAAACAGGAAAATCGCAAACAAACCAGTAATACGTAGCTAGTATCTAATTTAAGGCATGTGGTGCATAATGCATGCGACGTACATAACGAATAAGGGTGTGTCTACATTGGTAATAGTCCATTAGGTTGCCGCGGCACGCGACGACGCCGATCGGATTGCGCTCCTATTTATTGTTATCGATGAAGATGTCGGGCTTTTAAATGAGAGATTTTACTGAATGATCACTGAACAAAATGTTACGTCACGGGCTTTGGGAGCTACGCTACAAGCGTTACCTTTGTACCTAACTGATACTTTACAAGTTTTTTATTAAAGAATATATTTTTCAAACCAAGCTTTTATGAAATTAGTGATCGCAACGGTGTGCTGATCAAAAGAGTCCAAACACTGACAGTCTACTATAAAAATAATCCATCGAGGAGTGCCGTTGTCCACCGTAACCATCATCAAATCAGGTCGCTGTCACCATAATATTGTATTGTCATCGGAACTTGACATGTATGACAAATTTTAGCTCAATCAAACACCGGGAAGTAAGCCAAATTTGACTTGCAATATTTGATTACAGACAGACAGACACTGGGACAAGCAGGGATAGGTGAAACTAAATAAACGCTTGTAAAAAGCGTTACACAATGCGGTTGGTCATTATTGACTAGGAATAATGATACCTTGATTATGATTATAAAACAGTCAAACAAGTTTCCAAAATGCACTCGAATATTCGGAATAAAAGTATTTAACGCCTTTCTGAAACCCATTAGAGACGCAAAGTTGCTTAATATAAATGTATATTCTATAGACGGAAACTTGTAATTGGCCCAGTCACTAAATCTAGTTTTAAGTCTATATTATTAGGCTGAAAGTTTCCCTAAAAATGCAAAAAAATAATATAATTAACTTCTTCGACCAAAATAAAATGAATGGACGGGCCCAGTAGAAGAGCATTTTTGAAGATTACAAAATGAGCGCCAGCTCTCATTTCGTTTCAGTCGGTCTCTAACATCTGACAAAATTATGAATTCGTATGCTTTACCGGAGTGTAAATACACAAATAAAACCGATATCTATTTTTTGTAACATATATACTGTACATTTTTATAATTAGGTGTTGAAGTATATGTCCGACGGTTTTGACTCGTTTTTACTGATCAAGTTCAATGGTTAGGGCCCGTCCATTCATTTATTTTGGTCGAAGATTAACTTAAGGTTTTTCTGACCAATAATGGTGAAGAATTTACAAAATTTGAATAAATTATCGTATTGCTTAATTATAAATTAGAATAACTATTATTATTGACTATTTGACTGCCTCGGTGGCTCAGTTGGTAGTGATCCTACTTTCTGTGCTTGGGGGCGTGGGTTCGATTCCCATCTAGGACAAACATTTGTGTGATGAACATTTGTGTTTGTTCTATGTCTGGGTGTTAATATCTATTTATGTATGTATTTAAAAATATATATGTATGTATATCAGTCTCTGGCTGCCATATTACAAGCTTTGCTTAGTTTGGGGTCAGATGACCGTGTGTGCAATAATGTCCCAGATATTTATTATTATTATTATTATTTATTATTATTTATTGGAATAGTTTTTTTATATAACATAACGTTTGTTAGGTTGGTCTAAAATCCAAAGATCGGGCTGATAGGCGTGCCTTATAAGCGCTTATGTCCAACAGTGGATTAGTATGGGCTGATTATGATGATGATAAGTTGCTGCCTGTAGCCGTTTAGAGCGCTCGTGATATAGAATTTTTGTAGCACTTATAGTATATTTTCGTAGAGCTCGTGGCGTAGGCAGTCGCTGCGACAGTGCTCGTAGCTCGATGCGCCGCACGAATGATGTAGCGCTTATGGCGTAGCATTTGTGGCGTAGTATTGAAAGGCCAGCTGTTCGCTAGCTATATTAAGCAAAGACTAGTGCCATCCTCGTGGAGAATAAGAATTTACGTATCCCTAAAAATGCAATTTCACAAGTTCATGGCCCGACGAGTAAGATTTACGCAGTATCGGCTCACCGTCGCGCCGTGTTGATCGAGTAGTTCAAATCTGTGTAGTTATGTGTTTGCCGGCTGCGCCCGTGTCAACACACAAATGCATTTGCGATGTCGTGCGCCGTTCTTGTACGTATCGATGTACATAATTGTTAAGGAAATCGGGATAGATTTACTATAAAAAATTCAGGTTATTATTTGAATGTACTTAGCGCTCGCTGTTAAGATTCATTAGCAGCATGCTGGGTTTGATGCGAACTGGCGACGAGTTCAAACTAAATTCAATCAAAAGCTTGAGCTGTGACTGTTCCAAAAAAAATCTTTTTATTAACTTAATTCATTAAGGTTTAGTTTCGTTACTCAGATTCTACTCTATCGATCTTACAAAACATAAAATTTAATGTTTCATCGTTATGTTAGCTCCATAGCAATTAAGTTAAATTAGTGATTTATTTCCAAAAAAATTGACAATACACAAGTAAAAAAGTGTAAACAATTTGTGTTTTGTTTACAAATAAAGGAAGTTTTCAATTCGATTGTATTTATTTTATCTTTATGTTGAGCGATATTTCCGGCGATTTTGAATCGATTTTATTTATAAAATAGTCTTCATCTCAAGGTATTTTATTTAAATTTAAAAGTCCCATTTAAATTTAAACGAAACATTCCACTTCTGAGAGTGAAAAGATAAGAGATGAATCTCGTTTATTGAACTTAACGGAAAGTTAAATATGTGGTTTTTATTTTATTTTTGTAATTTTTTATTTTATTTTTGTAATAATGTATTAACAACGGACGCGATTTGTTGCATTTTTATAAAGGTACAGTCCACGAGGCTATTCTGGCAGCAGACTATAGATAATAATGATAGCTAGTCAGCTCATTATCAAACTCGTGATCCCTCCGTCCTCCCTCGCATCAGCATTTGGAACAGTATTCAACGAGAATATCATTTTTCAGCGCGTTCCGGGCCTTTCAGCGCGGTTTACAAGCGTGAACCCGATACGATATCTCATTGGCAAATTTACCGTGAAGAATACCGCCCTCCGATTATGGACAACGGCTTTTGATACTGCGGTTCGTATGGTTTTTATACTTTAATAATAGGATGCCTTTTATAAGGTCAAAGAAGTATAGTAATCTAACTGCCTACCTTCAATAACGGAGCGGCGCTATATACTATACTAATATCAACCTCAAATATGTTGGAATTAGCACAAAATATTCAGATTTATTTCCATTATACAGCGTTGAAAACACAGTTTTAGTTTGAGGTACGGTTGTGTTTTTGTTCCGATATTGCTACATTTTTGAATTAAACACAATTGCTATTATAAATTCTTTTTGGAGTGACTAGATACAGATTAGTGGTTGTTTTGACCTGATTATTTTCATCATTTATTTAATTGCTTTAGCGCAGACGACATCGAATCTAAATTCCTTACAGCGAGCGAAAGTTCATTTTCCCCTAACGACACTCCTTAATGGCGGTGTGCCGACAAATAATCCACATAGATCGCATTAATCGATACCACTCATAAAATATTCATTTAAGCGGCCGGTGGACGATCCAGCGCTGGTAAAGAATCAACGTTTTGATACCAAAATGATGTGTTCAATTAAAATAGAGTTAGTCTTTTCACGCTGACTCTATTAACAGTAGGCTATGATGATCGACTATCAAAAATGGGTTGTTATTGAAATTATACATTTTAATTTGTATGTATACAAATACTTATATCATAATCCTTTGAGTATAGCAGGAGACGGCATAACTGGAGAGATGCATGTATCCAAAAAGTGTGCTAAGCTGAAGAACAAAATGATTAAACTATTAATTTAATGAGAGTTTTTTTTATGTATAAATAGGCTTGCGTTTGACCGCCAACTTGCCTGATGTTAAGCGAGGATGCGGTATACGATGTAGCACGCTTGCCTATAAGAAGCCGATTCACTCGTGATTTGAAGACACCCAGATTGTAACTATCGGGGAACACCCATTCAGGCAGCGCATTCCACAGACTGGCAGTTAGCACAATAAAAGTGGAATCAAACGACACAAAACGAACGAGTTTAAACGACACCAAGCTTGACAATTTCTGCTTTATATAAAGCCAATGAAATTAATTCATATTACAGTCTACAGGGGATCTTTTTGCGTACGCCACTAACAATACATAAGCGACGCAATTGAAATCCAGTAGGGGAGGGTGCTGTATCTCTGAACATTTCAAAGGTTTTCGTCCGGGTCTGGCCTGATGGACAAGCTTCCTGTGTGCTTGGATCTCTGACTTTCTGCTCATCTGATGTATTGGCCATCAATTCCGGCGTATCTTAGGGGTCTGTTTTCTCCACATAAAGCCTGGTACCTCTGGGTATGACAGATAACAGCACTGTTGTTGAAAGATTCTTGTTCAATGTCCGTACTAACAATGAAGACGCCAAAACACACTGTTATAATGCGATATATTGAGAGTAGCAGCTAGTTGCCGAGCATTGCTCCACAATCATGACTTATGTAGATTCTTTATTTTGTACACGTTTTAAAATATTTTTTTTTAAATTTGCTATGGATTATAGAATGCAGGAATATTATAATAATTCTCCGTTTACCATCCACTTAACAATTAACACAGGATCGGGCTGGAGTCGAAGACGACAGGTGTCTCGAATAGATTACATTCCTCGTCCTAAGAATTTAATGAATAAAGTTCTCTATCTCGAAAATAATTCACAAGGAAACGATTCATTTGTACGAGCGTGGAAATTATGGCATATCTAATGACGTTGTCTGGAAGTTAGCCCCTCCTTAGCGATAAGGCTGCCATTTGCACTAATTTTACTTAGTACCAGCTTTAAAATAATTCCTAGTGTGGTCTAAATGATGTACTATCATACAAAACACTTAAATTTATTTTATAAATGCTAGTCTATACATATAATAAAAATCTATCTATCTATATCTATATCTATCTTCTATCTATCTATATATATCTATCTATACATATAATAAAAACGTAGAGATAAAAAAATCTGTAATTGCGAGATAACAAAAAAAAAAATCACACAGGTCGTCTTAAAATAAGCAGCTGAACACGATAGGACAGTTTTTAGTATTTTTGTCTGTTTGTTTGTTTGTTTGTTTGTTTGTTTGTTTGTTTGTCCGCGCACATCTCCTAAACCACTGGACGGATTTAAATGCGGTTTTCACCAATATGCTTAGAAATTACCAGATTAAAACATAGGCTATCTTATATCATTTATTTTAATTCTTTATTTTTACATAAACGAAAATAAAAATCAATTATTTATTTCTTCGTTACCCGAAACGTAATATGAGGATCGTCACATAGCCTCAAGCAAGGAGATCCAAAGTAAAGAGAATGTTATTGACATAGCCATTAAAATTTTGAAACTGTCAACTGTCATTCGGTTAATCAGTTTAAATTTAAAGAAGGTTCCTTAACCTTCTTAGATGAATGAACGTGTAGATCAAGCATGTTATAGGCCTTACAACCTCTTTGGTGATTCATTCCAGTGCATGGAGTAGGAGTGTGGCGTACTCGTACTCCTTGCGCCAACCTTCGTGAATTTCATTCCAATTTTCCACGACGTGTGGCGCTGGGGCGCGAAAAGAAAATAATAAAAGAACACCGATTTTCAAATGGAATTGTCATTCGCTTTTTCTAAGATTTGTCTAAGATTTTTCTTTGCATTAAATTTATAATTTCTTTCGGACTCAGCTATTTTCTTCCATTGTCGGTAGCTTAACCCTCTCCTTCTATATAAATAGTACAAATCCACTATAATTGGTGACCACTGAATGGACCGTACACCACCGACAAAGGTCAGAATGCCGCTAGATCGTACTGATAGCACTGGGGCTGACACGAAGAATAAAGATGATGACAATGTATTCCGAGTTGGCGTGCGAATTCCACCGTTTTGGCCCGAGAAGCCGGCGGTTTGGTTCGCCCAGATCGAAGGCCAATTCGCGATTTCCAACATCACTGCAGATAGCACCAAGTTCTACTATGTGATTGGACAACTTGACCCGCAATACGCAGCTGAAGTCGAAGACATCATCGTCAACCCGCCTGTGACCGAGAAGTACGAAAAACTCAAGCTGGAGCTAATTAAACGTTTGTCCGCATCAAGAGAAAAAAAGGTACAGCAACTTTTAACACACGACGAGCTAGGTGATCGTAAGCCTTCTCAATTCTTACGTCATCTACGACACCTAGCAGGCCCCGGAGTTTCAGAAGACTTTTTACGCATGATTTGGACCAGCCGCCTACCGAACAGCACGCAGACCATCATTGCTTCGCAGCAGATGACGTCATCACTCGATGTGCTGGCAGACCTAGCCGACCGCATACATGACGTTGTCCCTATAGCCCAGGTCGCATCTACATCCAGTACCACACCGGGAAGCTCCAAGCTCCATATTACATTCTCATGGTTTTATTCTATGTTAGTATTTAAAACACAAAATATACCGCATCCTATTTTAATACAGTCCCGCGAATAGAAATATTCAAAAAAGGCCCTTTGAACATGAAAATAAACCTATACAACAAAATTCCGGACGCAATAAAGAAAGAAAGAAATAATAACATTTTTCCAGAACCAACTTTGTAAGTTTCTAACCCAAAAATGTTATTACGAGATAAAAGATTTTTTCGACGATAAATTTTAGAAAATTATAATTAGAAAATAAATATCGATATATAAATAGTTAAGAAAGTAGCGTCATAAGTTTTGTATCATCTATCTATACATATAATAAAAACGTAGAGATAAAAAAATCTGTAATTGCGAGATAACAAAAAAAAAATCACACAGGTCGTCTTAAAATAAGCAGCTGAACACGATAGGACAGTTTTTAGTATTTTTGTCTGTTTGTTTGTTTGTTTGTTTGTTTGTTTGTTTGTTTGTTTGTCCGCGCACATCTCCTAAACCACTGGACGGATTTAAATGCGGTTTTCACCAATATGCTTAGAAATTACCAGATTAAAACATAGGCTATCTTATATCATTTATTTTAATTCTTTATTTTTACATAAACGAAAATAAAAATCAATTATTTATTTCTTCGTTACCCGAAACGTAATATGAGGATCGTCACATAGCCTCAAGCAAGGAGATCCAAAGTAAAGAGAATGTTATTGACATAGCCATTAAAATTTTGAAACTGTCAACTGTCATTCGGTTAATCAGTTTAAATTTAAAGAAGGTTCCTTAACCTTCTTAGATGAATGAACGTGTAGATCAAGCATGTTATAGGCCTTACAACCTCTTTGGTGATTCATTCCAGTGCATGGAGTAGGAGTGTGGCGTACTCGTACTCCTTGCGCCAACCTTCGTGAATTTCATTCCAATTTTCCACGACGTGTGGCGCTGGGGCGCGAAAAGAAAATAATAAAAGAACACCGATTTTCAAATGGAGTTGTCATTCGCTTTTTCTAAGATTTGTCTAAGATTTTTCTTTGCATTAAATTTATAATTTCTTTCGGACTCAGCTATTTTCGTCCATTGTCGGTAGCTTAACCCTCTCCTTCTATATAAATAGTACAAATCCACTATAATTGGTGACCACTGAATGGACCGTACACCACCGACAAAGGTCAGAATGCCGCTAGATCGTACTGATAGCACTGGGGCTGACACGAAGAATAAAGATGATGACAATGTATTCCGAGTTGGCGTGCGAATTCCACCGTTTTGGCCCGAGAAGCCGGCGGTTTGGTTCGCCCAGATCGAAGGCCAATTCGCGATTTCCAACATCACTGCAGATAGCACCAAGTTCTACTATGTGATTGGACAACTTGACCCGCAATACGCAGCTGAAGTCGAAGACATCATCGTCAACCCGCCTGTGACCGAGAAGTACGAAAAACTCAAGCTGGAGCTAATTAAACGTTTGTCCGCATCAAGAGAAAAAAAGGTACAGCAACTTTTAACACACGACGAGCTAGGTGATCGTAAGCCTTCTCAATTCTTACGTCATCTACGACACCTAGCAGGCCCCGGAGTTTCAGAAGACTTTTTACGCATGATTTGGACCAGCCGCCTACCGAACAGCACGCAGACCATCATTGCTTCGCAGCAGATGACGTCATCACTCGATGTGCTGGCAGACCTAGCCGACCGCATACATGACGTTGTCCCTATAGCCCAGGTCGCATCTACATCCAGTACCACACCGGGAAGCTCCAAGCTCCATATTACATTCTCATGGTTTTATTTTATGTTAGTATTTAAAACACAAAATATACCGCATCCTATTTTAATACAGTCCCGCGAATAGAAATATTCAAAAAAGGCCCTTTGAACATGAAAATAAACCTATACAACAAAATTCCGGACGCAATAAAGAAAGAAAGAAATAATAACATTTTTCCAGAACCAACTTTGTAAGTTTCTAACCCAAAAATGTTATTACGAGATAAAAGATTTTTTCGACGATAAATTTTAGAAAATTATAATTAGAAAATAAATATCGATATATAAATAGTTAAGAAAGTAGCGTCATAAGTTTTGTATCATCTCATATATAATTAAGTAACCTATCACACTAAGTATGTTTTTTTTTGTTTTGTAAAATTGCTCCACCCTAGGGTAAGTTTGAATAGTATATATAATAGATTTAACTATACTTAAATTTATATGTTTATGTCTGTGGTCTGGTTTTGTGAACAGCCACTACATAATTCATTGCTGCACCCTTTATGCAGGGTATATAAACTTAGCTTTTAGAAGAATACAGTGTATATTTGCAATAAGAATAAGAATATAGAAATAATTTTATTTTACTGTGATATTTTAACAGATAAATAGGGTAGTTACATTTCATGGCTTTTTAATCAAGGTATACATACAAATGCACGCGAAATAAGAAATAACTATCCAAGAGCGTGTTAAGACAAGCATTATGTCAGGGTTCCGTGGCCAGCGAAACTGGCCGGAAATATACTTTTAATGGTTTAGACAAAAAGAAAATTTCAAAACATGCTCTGCACTGTGGTCACATTATCTTTTTGATTTGAAAACTGTTGACGGTGTTATTTATTACTTTTATGATTCTATCAATACTTCACACAAGGGCGACTTAAAATAAGCAGCTGAACATGTTAAGGCAGTTTTTAGAATTTTTGTTTGTTTGTTCACGCACATCTCCTACACCCCTGGAAGAAAATGCGGACGGATTTAAATGCGGTTTTCACGAATATGCTTAGCTATGACCAGATTGAAGTATTATATAGGCTGTTATTTTGCGCAAGGCCGGATTAAGGGAAGAAAAAAGAATTGAAGGTTTATATGAAAATCTACGCGTACGAAGTCGCGGGCAAAAAAGCTAGTAGTTTAAATAAGAGCTTAACTTTGAAGTTTTCAAATAATTATCTTTACGAGGTATTTGGTCATTTGCGTGTTCTACTATTTTCTGTACAACATATAAGGTCGGGGAAAAAGTTTCTTCGTATTTTATAAACAAATTCAAGACATATTTTTTTCAAGTTTAATTACATTTAATTATAATATATATGTACCATTTTTGTTCGATAACTTGTTGCCATCTTTTAGGTAGTGACATGACCCCGTTGCTGTAGAAATTTTGGGAATTCTGATCAATAAAATGCAACAAGTAGTTTTGACAGTCCTCTCTTGATGTTAATCTAACACTACCCAAAGAATTTTGAAGAGATCGAAACAGGTGGAAATCTGAGGGTGCAAGGTCAGGGCTATGTGGTGGATGCATTAACACTTCCTAACCAAGCTCTCTAAATTTTTGCTGAGTGGCCAAAGATGTGTGCGGTCTGGCGTTATCATGATGAAAGACCACACTCTTTATGTTGATCAATTCCGGCCGTTTTTTCTCAATTTCTTGTTTGAGTCTCATCTGCTGTTGGCAGTAGAGATCCGAATCGATGGTTTTGCCCGGCGGTAAATGCTCATAATGAACGATGCCCTTCCAATCCCATCATACACACAGCATCACCTTATTACGTGTTAATCTGGGTTTCGCTACAGTCTGTGGTGCTTCACTGCCCTTTGACCATGATCGTTTGCGCACATTCTTGTCGTAAGTGATCCATTTTGCATCACCAGTGATCAATCTTTTCAAAAACGGTTCGGTTTCTTTACGTTTCAATAGAGAATCGCAAATGAGTACACGATTCATTTGGTTTCTTTCAGTGAGCTGGTGTGGCACCCAAATATCGAGTTTTTTTGTATACCCAGTTATTTTCAAATGGGTCAAAACTGTTTTGTGGTCAATCCCCAGGTCTTCAGCTACGTTGTAACTACTAATATGCCGATCTTGGTCCACTTTTTCAGAAATGGCATCGACTTTATCCGTAACAGGGCGACCAGAGCGAGCTGCATCTTTGACATCAAAATTCCTGGACTGAAAATGCTTGAACCAACATTGTGCTACTCTTGATGACACTGCATTAGGTCCATAAATGTCACAAATTTTATTCGCGGCTTGTGTCGCATTTTTCAGTTTTTTGTAATAAAATTTCACAATATATCGAATTTCTTCGTTAGATTCACTCATTTTATCGAACAAAAAAACAATTGCAAAATGGCGGGAAATTGCTTTTAACTTTTTGTATTCCTTTTTTAAAATGTCATATTTTTAATGGTATCAAAACCAGCCAGATACAAACAGTACAATCGATGAGATTTTTACTACAACTTTATACATACAAAATACGAAAAGACTTTTTCCCCGACCTATTAATAACTCTCCAATAATAGAGAAAGCTGTAACTGTAGAGTGAATTTGAATCAATCACGATATATTTTGCAATATAAGGTATGTTCTTGCAGATGTTCTAATACAGTTCGTGACAAAGAAAAACTTGAAATCCTTCTGCATAACATTAGACCCTGTTATGCCAGTACTCTTGATTGTTGCCCAGAAATAACAACAATTGAAAAATTGCGTTCAACATGCCGTAATTATGAAAACTATCAAACTCGTGTTTCTCATTTTAGAGAACCACCTTAAGCACACTTCGCTAGCTGTTCGGGAGAATAAAGATTTGATTGAAATGTGTAAGTAAAGAGGTACTTATATATATTTTTATAACTATAGCTTGTGATGTAGTCTTAATAATAATAATTACGAGCAATAATTTAAATATATATACAAGAAAATAGAAACATTGTACCGCTATACCGTCCCTTAGCTTCCTACTTACCTAATATTGTAATTAAAAACCAAGATTTTGGTACTCAAATGAAATGAATGAAATGAAATACTCAGATATCATTAATTTTTAGATAGATAGATTCATTTTTATTCAGCCTCGAGCAGCTGCGACCAGCTGCACTACCCACCTGTTTGACGTCTCTGGAAGAGACGGCGCCAGTGTATTATCGCATTTGGTGTTTCACACTAAAGGCCGTCCCATCTTCTGAGAAATGACAGTAATTCTGTCGAGTATCTTGCCATCATCGTCTAATAAACCAGTAGGATCTAAAACCGCTGCGACATTGCCACTTTCAAAGGTCTGACTGGTGACATCATTAAATTGCTGTGGTGAGCAATGCAACTGGCACTTCTGGTGCATGATAATCCGTGGTAACTTAAGCTGTCAGTATATTATGCAAGCATAATAATTTTTCCAAAGTTTGTGATATACCACACAGTTGTAATCATCTACGATCATCATCCAATTCACGGTCAACCCAAACTTAAAACTATGAACAGTTACTTATGTAAATTAAGTAAAAAACTGTTTTAATGATGAATTTCTAGTGTAATTCCGCTTCTACGTCGCTTCAAGTACAATAAGGAACTTGTAATAAATATTTGTTGATAATGTTAATTTATTGAGTTTAATTTTGCCTAACCTGATATAAAATATTAATTACATAAATTGAAAATTAATGTAACCTGAAACAAAAATTAATTAATTCTGAATTATTTTTAATTAAAAAATTATTAAAGTAATCTGAAACAAAAATTAATTAATTCTGTCACATGAAATATGATAATACTAAATCTGAAAAAAAAATGTATTAATTCTGAAACATAAAATATATATATTAATTGAAATTACTTGTATTTTAATTGAATTTAAATTTAAAAAAGTAATAAATAATACCCGTTTCCTTAGTGCACTTTGTCGACACGTGTTTCGCCTCTTCACGAGGCATCCTCAGGACGTGTTGACTCGTCGAGCGCTTGGCCTAGAATGAGCAAATTCATCATTAAAACAGTTTTGAAAATGGACTTCCGCAAAGTAACGCCTGATTCAATCAACTATTTAAATTAAGTAATGCATTTTCATTCTAACCAAATACGTTTGCAACTGCACGAGTCCTGTTGGAACCGACTATAAAACAATACGAGATAACTCGATTGTCCATTTGAACGAATTAAATGCAGGAAACACTAAAATACGCTAAACATTCTAACTCACAGCGACTATTGCAACTGCAGTGAACTGTACAAGCACTTGATAGGGATGGGACAATTTCAGCATTTCGTTTCAAATTTTTTTATTTTTTGTTGATAGGTTCTTTGCTTAGTACGACAATAGGCATGTGGCCTAATGTTTAATTACTATAAATAACAGGCTTAGCGATGAATATAACTAAATACATTACACATACTGAAAAAATAAATTGAATTGGCTGAATAATCTCTGAGATATGAGCGTTTAAAGTTTTAGGTGGGGATAGAGAGGGGATGTTCCATCCCTTTCTCGCAAAGCGTGTGTTAGTATAGGATTTGTATGACGCGCCTGAGCCTTGACGTCATAGCTCAGTATAGTGCGCTCTCTATCTAGCATGATATTATAATACTTATAACTTATTTATTTTTGAACTAATTTTAATTTAGTTTTCGTTGATAGGCTCTATTAACGATCAGCTTTTTTATGAGGTAATAAAAAATTATTAGTCATCATGCGTATTATTGTAACTCAAAGCGACTGTCCAGAGAAAAAAAACACCAAAATTAAGTCTATTTTAAACACAGTGTCTGTGCATGTTTATAACTTTGATAGAAATGAGAACATTCAATCGTCTTTATCCGGCCATATTTATATAGCCGTGTATGTGTATGCTACCCGACTAACGCTGGTTTGATGGTTTGGTTTAGTTTAGTTTGTGGCACGTCAACCTTTTATGTTGCATATTGCGTGTTCGATTCCCGGTCGGCAAAAGATTTGGGTGATGAATTGCAATATCTGTTTTGGGTTTGAAGGTTCATCATCATCAGCCAGAAGAAATCCACTGCTGAACAGAGGCCTTCCTTTTTAACCTCTACGCTGAACGACATCCTGCCATCTGCATCCGCTGGATGCCCATGACTCTCACAATGTCGTCGATCCATCTAGTGGGATTTACCTAAGCTCCGGCTCGTGGTCTCCACTCAAGAACCTTTCTTCCCCATTGGTTGTCGGTTGTTGGTTTGAAGGTTGGTTGTGTCTATTTGTTTGTATGTATTCAATGGCATCCCCGACCCAGGGAAAGTCATAAATGTGATACGCGTTATTGATACTATTTAACAGTTTTACTTTTGAACATGCTACCGGAATATGCATTTTTTTTTTAAGTTGGCTCCATTGGTCCGTCCAATCCATTCATTTCCCATCTCTAAGAAGTACCACTTAAACGTAGAATTGCGTGAAATAAACGTTCAGCTACATTGTTTTAGCAACGAAGCGTAATAATAACGCAATTAGCACAACTCTGTAACGTTGTAACGAATCGATGCGGTCGGCGTTAAACCTCGATTTATCGCGCGTTATCCGTTATAACGGACCGAAAGGTTGAATTAACGCAATATGGCGCTAGCGGGAAGCCAGCGAATTTTTCATTCCTTCCGACACTTTCAGTGTGAAAGAGACAAAAAATAGATTGATCTAGACTATTCACGAATGCCACAACAGTTACAAAAACATTTTAATTGTATATTATGCTCTACAAGTTTTAAATTCTAATCTTAAAATTGAAAAGAAAGAAAAGACTGAAATATAATTTATTTTTGTAACATTAATACAAAAAAACATTTTTTTACATGCTCTTTACATTGACTACAGTTATATGATTATTTATGTAATATTTGCCGTGGTAAGGTTGTAAGGGTGTAAGGTTGCTGTGGTATGGTACTGAGACGTGGTCCTTAACTGTTGGCCTTTTGAAAAACTCAGAGTCATACAACGGGCAATGGAGAGAGCTATGCTGAGTTTGTTAACGCGATAAAATTCGGAACATACATATTCGCCAAAGAACCAGGGCCACCGACATAACAGGCCACATCGCTCGAAGAACTGATAACCGATGGGGAAGAAAGGTTCTTGAGTAAAGAAAAAAAAAAAAAAAAAAAAAAAAGACCGCGAACCGGAAGACGCAGCGTAGGTAGGCCTCCCACTAGATGGACCGACGACATTGTGAGAGTCGCGGGCATCCAGTGGATGCAGATGGCAGGATGTCGTTCAGCGTGGAGGTTAAAGGGGGAGGACTATGTTCAGCAGTGGACGTCTTCTGGCTGATGATGAATACATATTTTTACCCATAGTAACACTAATTACGATGCAATATAAATTGAATAAAAATGTGTTTTAAAATCTAACTGATTCTGGTGGAAAATATTTTTTTGGTGGCCGACTAAATAACAAGCCATCTTATACTATACAGTACTACATGTACTAGGTAAAGTCAAGGTTGTTGGTAGACACGCCAGGTATCAGCGTGACTAGAGATATGATTTGCGTGGAATAGACACGACAATAGAGATTCTATAGCGTCTCATAAAATAGAACGATTGTTTTACAACTTTGTAAGTTTATTACAGCGTGCGGGTTCTATTTGAACAGTTTTGGAAAAATTGCTAAATCTTTTGCATGTAAGCAAATAAAAGTGCAAGGTTCAACTTTGCTGCGCTCATAGTGGTTAGTTAGGCATCATTGTTTTGTGTCTTGCAACGGGGTATAATATAATAGGTCGGGGAAAAAGTCTTTTCGTATTTTGTATGTATAAAGTTGTAGTAAAATCTCATCGGTTGTACTGTTTGTATCTGGCTGGTTTTGATAACATTAAAAATATGACATTTTAAAAAAGGAATACAAAAAGTAAAAAGCAATTTCCCGCCATTTTTCAATTGTTTTTTTGTCCGATAAAATGAGCGAATCTAACGAAGAAATTCGATATATTTTGAAGTTTTATTACAAAAAAGGGAAAAATGCGACACAAGCCGCGAATAAAATATGTGACGTTTATGGACCTAATGCAGTGCCATCAAGAGTAGCACAATGTTGGTTCAAGCGTTCTCAGTCCGGGAATTTTGATGTCAAAGATGCAGCTCGCTCTGGTCGCCCTGTTACGGATAAAGTTGATGCCATTTCTGAAAAAGTGGAGCAAGATCGGCATATTAGTAGTTACGACGTAGCTGAAGAACTGGGGATCGACCACAAAACAGTTTTGACCCATTTGAAAAAGTCTGGTTATACAAAAAAACTCGATATTTGGATGCCACACGAGCTCACTGAAAAAAACCAAATGAATCGTGTACTCATTTGCGATTATCTGTTGAAACGTAACGAAAGTGAACCGTTTTTGAAAAGATCGATCACTGGTGATGAAAAATGGATCACCTACGACAAGAATGTGCGCAAACGATCATGGTCAAAGGGCAGTGAAGCACCACAGACTGTAGCGAAACCCGGATTAACACGTAATAAGGTGATGCTGTGTGTATGGCGGGATTGGAAGGGCATCGTTCATTATAAGCTTTTACCGCCGGGCAAAACCATCGATTCGGATCTCTACTGCCAACAGCTGATGAGACTCAAACAAGAAATTGAGAAAATACGGCCGGAATTGATCAACAGAAAGGGCGTGGTCTTTCATCATGATAACGCCAGACCGCACACATCTTTGGCCTCTCAGCAACAATTGAGAGAGCTTGGTTGGGAAGTGTTAATGCATCCACCATATAGCCCTGACCTTGCACCCTCAGATTTCCACCTGTTTCGGTCTCTTCAGAATTCTTTGGGTAGTGTTAGATTAACATCCAGAGAGGACTGTCAAAACTACTTGTTGCATTTTTTTGATCAGAAGTCCCAAAATTTCTACAGCAACGGGATCATGTCACTACCTACAAGATGGCAACAAGTTATCGAACAAAATGGCACATATATATTATAATTAAATGTAATTAAACTTGAAAAAAATATGTCTTGAATTTGTTAATAAAATACGAAGAAACTTTTTCCCCGACCTTATATTTTTTCAACAAACATATTATATTTACTTAAATTCTTCATAAAAGCTATTGGTGAAACCAATAGCTTGAAACTTACTAACTTAAAACCACTGAAGTGTTTTTTTTTTTGTTTCAACGATATAAACATCAGTCATCTACCCTATTATCAAAAATGTCAAATCAATAGTCATGTCACCACAGACATGTCACCAATCTACATTTTCAACTTTCCAGGGATAAGTCAAAAGTAATATCCGCAGTTAATGTAGGTAGCATGCGGTGTCCAGTCACGTCTGCCTTTTCAAACGTTTCTGTTCGTTTTGTACTCGTATCACTACCATTTTATTCGAAGGCCGAAGCGAGGCTTTTTTTACAAAACGAACGAGAGCAACGGTTATGAAATTTATTACTTTTTCACGTTTTGTTTCGATGCGAGACATAAAGTTGCGGAATAGTTTTGCCTTTGAGGCTGTGTTTTTGAATGTGCCATCGGTTTTAGATTTTTTTGGTGTTATCTGAATATGGCTTATATTTTTTTTGTTTTTATAATATTAGTAGGCACATTATAATAGACGAATGATGTATATAAACTCTCATAGAGAAATCTCATAGATATTGTAAAAAGTTTTGTTTGAAAATCGAACTGGCCACCATAAGCAAAGCTCAAAAAAAAAGGTGCGTTTACAAAGAATGTGAAACAAAAGACGGTCTTTGGTGTTGTGATTTTCAGAGAATATTATTGAAATATTCATGTTGATTAAAAATGTCGAGCGATAGTGATTTTACTCCAGAGTTTATCAAAACAGCTGAACAGAAACGTTACTCTATCCTTCCATAACTGGACTAATGTGTCTAAATATTCAGTTTTGATTAATTACAAAAAGAAATACTTAATTTATGGAGCTTTTTATTGTCTCGCAGAAGGTGTGAAAAGTAGAGTATGCTCCTCTGGAATAAAGCCTGTCTTCGTCTCGGGCAGTTTGAACCCCTCGCTTCACTCAGGACTCTATATAACTCTACAGTTCCTCGTTACGCTCAAGCTTCAATATGCCGCCCGCGACGTAAGACACTGGTTTATTCCCTTAGCGTATAATGTACTATTATTCACCCGTTTGAATATCATCAGGTCTATTATCGAGTTTTTTTTTTCAATGTATACTTGCTATACAATTGTTAAGAGTTATTCATACTTGTTAATCATCATACTGATATTATACTTGCGAAAGTTTGTTTGTTTATCTTTCACGCAACAAACCAACGGATCAACGTGATATTTTGCATAGAGATAGTTGAAGGGGCCGGAGAGTGACATAGGATACTTGTGCCGGAAAATATACGGTTCCTGAAGGAATTTCTACGTGGGTGAAATGCAGTTAGTATGATTGTAACGAAGCTTTACATGTATGCATTAAATCTGTAACATTTTTGAGTGCGGCTGCGTTTCGCTGAAGCTCATGCAAACTCAATTACACCGAAACGCATTAATCCGAAGTTTCCATAATCCGGAATATTAATGAAGTTGCCAACAACTCATTAGGGATGCGTATGTGAGCGACGTAATGTTTCGGATAAACCTGCGCGACCTATTCGATCCCAGTTACAGTATAATTCTATATTATACTAGCCGTCCGCCCCGGCTTCGCACGAGTGTAAGCTCGGCCTTCGGCCTCGCTACAAAATATAATATAGCCTATGTCACCCGGGGATAGTGTAGCTTCCCAACAGTGAAAGAATTTTTCAAATCGGTTCAGTAGTTTCGGAGCCTATTCATTACAAACATACAAAAATAGGTACAAATCTTTCCTCTTTATAATATTAGTGTAGATAACTCACTAAAACTAACACTAAATAAACAGTTAGACTGTCCATAGACCGTTGAAGCTCTAAAGACAATCCAATGCTCAAACCCACTATCAGTTGGCAGCGTACCCAGCATGCTGGCGGCATTACCACGTTGGATGGCAATGCTTATACGTTGAGCCAGATACACGCCAGCATTTTGGTCACGCGTCGCGTTAATCAGACGCTCTGAAAGATTTTTGAAAATGAGGTGAGCTCCCGGTCCCCAAGGGCCCAATGTCTCGACACCAAACGCCTCAAATATGTAACCACTGCCGAGGTTAGCATATTTGCGCCGCTTGTGCTGCTCTGCCGAATTGGCAGCTGCACCAGCCCTACCCTGTGTCTCAGGAAGATGTGACGGTGCCAAAGTATCGACACAAGTCGCGTCCCATACAAGGGGCCGCCCCAACTTCCAGGGAACAAGTGTCATACCATCAGGCCTCCTTCCATCGTCACGCGCAAGACCGCTCGGTTCGAGCACAGCTGCGACATTGGCGGTTGTCTTTAGAGCTTCAACGGTCTTTGGACAGTCTAACTGTTTATTTAGTGTTAGTTTTAGCTAGTATTTTGTTTATTTAATAAAGGCACTTGCCATTAAAAAAAGTATGTATTTAAAAATATATATTTATGTATATAACTCATATTCGGTAAAAGTGTCGCTTAAGTCAAGTCGCTTTTTACCCGTCGATATTATTTTATCTTAGGGCTATACCATCGACCATGGCCGTTTAGTCAATGGGCATGAAATCTCTGCGAGACTCAGTCATAAGCTACCTCCATACCAAATTTCATCAACATCAATTTAGCCGTTAGGAATTTAAGTAATGTTTAGCAAAAATAACAGCACATAAAGTTTAGAGTTTATAACATTAGCGAGATGCTAAATAATCAGATTTTACTTGTCTTGGCTATTAAATTATTTATGTAAGTAAGTAATTCAAGAAATTTATTCTCATTACTTATTCTGAAACATAAGTAATGAGAATCATCATTACATATTCTGAGTAAGTTTTATTTTAATTCCATTTCCAAGCGTAACTAGAGTAAGCTTCATCATCATCGGACAGAAGACGTCCACTGCTAAACATAGACCTCCACACTGAACGAAAGCCTGCCACTTGCATCCACTGGATGCCTGCGACTTTCACAATCTCGTCGGTCCATCTTGTTGGAGGCCTTCCTACACCGCCTCTTCCCGTTCGTGGTCTCCACTCAAGAACCTTTCGTAAGCGAAATTTTCTACGATTCTAATTTTCTACGATATCAATATTATGCTATAATTTTACTCTGAGATAAAAATGACTGCAGTCGCATTGCTCGTGTACGTGTGACCGAAGCTTTAAGATTCATTATTCAAGTGCTATAAAATATCTGCATAATACTTGAATTTTAAAATGTAATGTTTAATACTCGGATAAAAGCTGAATATTTCGCTAAAAAATTGGACTCAGTCGCCGAATTTCCTTATAGTATTGGTTTTATTGTATGTCATCAGTTACACTGTTTAATAGAGTGTAGTTACATCAACAGGATGATATTCTACGGGATTCTATATTACTTTTTAACCTAGAGAAATGCAGGGAAACAGAGTTATCACGGGTAAAACTACGAGCTCAACTAGTAGGTTATGTAAATGGAAAGCTATTATTATTTACGTTTGGGTCGACAAACAAATGTGAATCATACTAATAAAAATTATTAAATGTGTACGTAAACTCCTTTCTTGCAGATAAATAAACCATTATTCTATTTTTCGTTGACCAATTCCAACTATTTCCGGTATTCTATTTTCAGTTGACCAACTGCAACTATTAATTCAAATTTCGAATGAACGGTTACAAAAAGTTGTTCAAAAGTTCGATGTTCTGCGCCATAATTCACTGTGACCGGTAAAAAAGCATGCCGTTCGGAATCCGGTGGCCATATTAAATTGGACGGGAGAAATGTAACAGGTGTCAGTACATTAGCTTCAATCTTACGATAAATACCCTCCTAAAGTAAGGTAAAAGAATATACAGTAAACATAAACGTGCTTCATCGTAGACCGCGTCATCGCTTAGTATCAAGCAAAGTAGCGAAAAAATTATCTACTAAATTAAATAAAACAGCTGGCAGTAACTGGGAAAGAAAAGCCAAGAATCGGGTTGAGAGGCATACCTCGGGAAACAACTAACATATGATGTTAACTGACGTAGGCTAATGATACTAGATATAAGTAGGTTGCAAGGATACCTGCAGTACTCACTCGCTGTATACGGTGTAGGATTGCCTTTGGTTTATTAGTGGGTTGATTTGATTTTATGTCCGGCCGCCGCCGGTCGTGACTTGGGAGGTAAACAAATGAAACGTGTTTAGTGGGGAACTGCGATTTTCACCTTTGTGGTCACTACACTACGAATTAAGATAACAGGGTAGCTTAAGTATTGAGTGGAAAGTAGGTAAATAAGTTTTAGTTGCGAGGTTTAAAATGTTTTGGAAAATTAACCCTACAAGGTGTTGTAAGAGAGTATAAATTAAACAAATTCCTGTATAGATCAAAAAAACATATCAGTGTATTAAAT
The DNA here is from genome assembly GCA_949125355.1 of Agriopis leucophaearia. Lineage (NCBI taxonomy): Eukaryota > Metazoa > Arthropoda > Insecta > Lepidoptera > Geometridae > Agriopis > Agriopis leucophaearia. The sequence goes on from OX421270.1 coordinate 486,559, forward strand.
TTAGTTTAATTAACTACCTAGCTATTCAAATCAAAATTATAACTAAGAGGGTAATTGAGAGTTGATGATGATTTAGGATAACTATAAGTATTTTCCCTATATAAGTATTTTTTTGGATATAGGTTAAGAACGTTACAGTTAAATCTTTCTCATTTAGAAAAGACGATGTTTGTATGTATGATCCCTATGGACCACAAAACGGCTGGACTGATTTTGACGGGAGTTTCACTAGTAGATAGCTGATGATATAAGTAATGGTCTATGTGGAAGTTAACTTCAATTAATCATAAATTTATTAAGTGTTTGCTTTATTTCTGGCTTACTTAGTTTAGTCGGATCGAAAACCAATAACGGTTGAAATACATACTAACCAAAAGCTCTATTTTAGTCCCGACCCTCATAGTTTCGAATCAACTAAATGATAGAGCGGAATCGTGTCTGGAGTCAATGAAAATGCCATGAAAGTAATGAAATATTACTCCCGGGATCTCTGGGGTCATTTCCTGGACCCGAAGTTGTTCCCCTGCGTCCGTAGTTGGGCCCTGTGTTGGGTCCAATCGTTTTCATAAACGGACGTGAATCATGGGGTTTGAATTTAGGTGTACCTTTAATTATGATACATTTACGGCTGACTTTAATAATTATGAAATATGTAGATTAGTAGAGCGTTGATTGCATAACAACACAACACTTATGTAGTGATACACACGCCCCGACAATAATAACCAGGCTATACACATATCGCCTGGTTATTCATGTCGGGTTACATGGTGGTACTATACACATATCGCCTGGTTATTCATGTCGGGTTACATGGTGGTACTATACACATATCGCCTGGTTATTCATGTCGGGTTACATGGTGGTACTATACACATATCGCCTGGTTATTCATGTCGGGTTACATGGTGGTACTATACACATATCGCCTGGTTATTCATGTCGGGTTACATGGTGGTACTATACACATATCGCCTGGTTATTCATGTCGGGTTACATGGTGGTACTATACACATATCGCGTGGTTATTCATGTCGGGTTACATGGTGGTACTATACACATATCGCCTGGTTATTCATGTCGGGTTACATGGTGGTACTATACACATATCGCCTGGTTATTCATGTCGGGTTACATGGTGGTACTATACACATATCGCCTGGTTATTCATGTCGGGTTACATGGTGGTACTATACACATATCGCCTGGTTATTCATGTCGGGTTACATGGTGGTACTATACACATATCGCCTGGTTATTCATGTCGGGTTACATGGTGGTACTATACACATATCGCCTGGTTATTCATGTCGGGTTACATGGTGGTACTATACACATATCGCCTGGTTATTCATGTCGGGTTACATGGTGGTACTATACACATATCGCCTGGTTATTCATGTCGGGTTACATGGTGGTACTAAGCCAATAATATGTCAGTATATTCAACATTATAAACAATTTATAATGATGAGCCCAACGCTGAAATTGCGAAAATATTAGTTGATTCACACAGTTCATTGGTTTTTTTTTGTTAATTAGCTGTTTTTTTGCAACTCCACGTTTGTTCCCCCACTAAAAGTTATTTATAATGATAAGGAAATTAAACAACATAAAAATAAATGCATGTGGTAACTAAAAATCTTATGAAAAATATCATTCCAAAGACAAAAATATGTATTTTGCACAGCAATGGGGAATAGTTACTAGCCGACCAGCAGTAGGACATGGCAACACACCACAGGAGGAATAAAATAACCTGGGGGAAAGCCACATTATCAGGCAATAAAGCGAGAGGAGAGAGAGATAGAGGTAGCCTAGCATAACTTCGACCCATAGACAAGTAATAGATATATTCATCTTATAATTAACGACCCATATACAAGGGAAATATCGATTCGTCTAATAACTTCAACCCACAGGGAAACTACAGCTTTGAATCTATTTTTTTAACAATAAAAGTAGGTTTACTATTAGGTAAGTATAATATAAGAAGCTTATAGTCCATGCTGAAAAAAAAACCATTGTCCTTCCTCTAAATAAGTACAAATGGGGCAAAAGTTTAGCTTTAATCCCACATTTGTGTGTCGGTAGTATTTACGTTTCCTCTTGTATTCCGAGAAGGGTATTTAGTATAGAACAAATTACTTGGAAACTTTTAAGGGGAAGCAACGCTTTGCTTATTTATTTTGTTAACCTTTAAATGTGCTCTATTTCCGTAAACAATGATTTTTAGTGTAGAATTGAATACAGAAAAGCTATAAAGAACCAGAAAATACTTATACGACTATAACATTACCTTTGCTTTGTGAATAAGAAAAATAATATATACCTATTATTTATTGCCAAACAAAAAATGGACAAAGAAACACAAGGAAAAACAATGTTTGGCAATAACATATAAAAAGCACTGCTTTTATATATACCATGTTAAAATGTAAATGTTAAATGAAAATGTAAAATTTAAATGTTAAATGTAAAGTTAATTGTATATTGTGTAAAATGTATCGGCTCGACATATTTAATGAGTGAATGTTATATAAGTATGTAACTAGGTACTACGAGTAAGTATTGTACGTCTGCCAGGACAAACTGTTGATTCTAAAACACACTAAAACATCTATGTACACAGTTCTAAGCAATAAAAACTATTCTATTCTATTCTGTTCTGTTCTGTTCTGTTCTATTCTATTCTAGTCTACGCTATTCAATTCTAATCTATTCTATTCTATTCCAAGTACAAATCGAAAGTATCAACAGTATAATATTTTTTCGAAACTCTACATACCTACCTACGCACCTACCTATATACAGCACATAATTGGTTCAGACATTTTCGGAACCAAAAATGTGCGCCTTCACTAAAGAAAGAGAGAGATAGAGAAAGAGAGAGAGATATGGATGGATGGATAGAGATATGGCGTAACACATGTCATCATAAAAATATATTTACACAACAAACAGATCGATTTTTTACAGGAGTGGCCATAAAACCTGTAATTGAAAACTTACAAACAAATATTTTTTTTAAACTTTGCTGGTTACACGTATAAAAACGACTTATTTAAACTATTATTATATTTTATTTTTGTGCTTTATAGTATTTTAAGCCCCTGAGATTCTTTAAATAGAGCTTTAAAATAACACTACATGTTATTTAGAAAAAGCAACTGTTTTCATCGTGAACAACACTAGAAATAAAATATTATGAACAGCGACTGAACTGGTTCTTTCACAGGCTTGAAGGTAGAAAAAACCTTTTTATGCAAGTAGCGTCTGTGAAAGAACAGCGGAAAACAACTCCTTAAGCCTGTTTACATTCCCGGCCCGGGGCGTAAGTGGGCAGACCTTAAAAGGTCCGTTTCTTAGATCATTAGGCAGCTAATTTAATTGGGAGGCAAATCTACGAAGCACACTGCCTCGTGGGCAGAATCTCATTAATTCTAGAACGAATTGAATTACAAGACTCTGAGGTCACCGAGGAATGTAGATAATTCAATAAACATGAATGGCAGGAACTTGGCTGCTGTGGTCAGATCGAGACCTTCGTAAGTCTGTGTTATGTACCAACTTACATAATATAAAAGTGTTTTTCTTGTGTTATCAATTGGTCACCGACAAGTTAGGTCCAACGCTATTGACGTTTGCCAACATCGGTCATGCTGGCAAGACCATCTGAGGCCAACAACGTAGTCTTTACAAAAAAAAAGGTCGGCACATTTTCATCACCATCGCTCTTGTCATTAGTTTCATATTCATCGTTATTATAAATAACGCATGTACTAAAATCACGAACATACCACTGTAAAACCATTTTTTATTCCACAATTTGTAAGTTAGATGCCACAGGCCTGGTCCTAAGTAAACTGGGAATCCAACTAGGATGCATGTACGTCTAGGCAGGCATTCTATCAAACTGCGGCCTCAGCGCTCACACAACTAGTTTTTACACAGCTTTGGTGGGTTTCCGCTCTTGGCGTGTAAAACGCGCGTTTTAAACGTTTCTTCAATAAGGTATTCTCTTCAGCAAGTGATTGTGTGGTACGCATATATGAATAGCGCTCATTGCCGATATATTGCGGAAGCGTGGGCGGATCAACCGCGACGATGTATTAATAATTGAATTATTGAGCCCAGTTCCACAATATTGTAATTAATAACCGGTTAATTGATGATGTTGGTTCATATCTGGCGTACGGTTTCGAGTGTATCATCGGAGCTACTTTTGTGAATGATTAAATTTGTATCTAGGAATAATTCCTGAGATCATTTATGGATCTTTCATTCTTAAGAGACACAGTTAAATTTGGCTATCATTTTCACCAGAATATAAAATAAATAATAAATAAATATCTGGGACATTATTGCACACATGGTCATCTGACCCCAAACTGAGCAAAGCTTGTAATATGGCTGCCAGAGATTGATATACATACATATATACTTTTAAATACATACTTAAATATATATTAACACCCATATAATATAACTCGTCTTCTAACTCTTCTTTAATTGCAATCCAATTCTCCTTTAGATCGAAAGGAAGAGATAGCTTTTAGTGATAATACTGCCAGTTGTACCACTAAGGTGTGAATAATAAAGTTTTTACCCTATGAATAGGTAGTGCCACTAGATAAACCCCGCAGTTTTGTTAAGTACACAAACTGTAATTAACTCTCCAAAAGGTTTTCTGCACACAATATTATCTAAACTAATTCCACCATTACGGTTCAGAGAAGGAACGAATAACCTACCTACACTTCACATTTTATAGGAATATCAAAATTTACTTTTCAAATTTAATTAAACATGTTAAATATTCCAATGCGAAGAGATCTGTTGGAGTCTGCTAATTAACATTTTACATTTTTCTTTTCTTCATACGTGAAGTAAAGAAAGTTGATTCACTAAAATAACACAAGGGAGGCAAGGAAAAGTACTCCAGTCCCATATTCGCAGAAGAATAAAACCCAGAAGGTAATGTATTTTTAAGGATTACCATCATAACCGCGAGAGCCATGCCCATATTTCGCGGCCATTACATCCCTCACATGTCACTCTCGACGACAAAAGGCTCTCAAAGTGACGAACCCTCTTTCATACCTCTTTTTCCGACCCATAAATGCTTACTAGCGTTTTACCACTTTTTTCGCCCGAACTTAACCCTTTCAGTACATCGAGAGGTATTCGTACCGCATAAACTTATTCTTGTCCATTTTATAAAGGACTCTAGGTTTCATTTCACAGTTTTTGGAATACGGTTCACGTTACAGTGGAAGACAAACAGCTTTCAAGGAAAGGTACAATATGACCTATTTTCCCGACCGTTTTAGGGGCACCTCACAGATTAGTACTAGGTCGGCCCTTAGGAAAATATTCATATGAATGTTGCGTTGCGTTATTGCGTGAATATAATATTGAAGGGTCGATAATGGCTGTATTTATAACGGGAGAGGGGAGACTGAAGGCTTTGTTCGTTTTAACAATGGACGAATGCGTATTTTATTCTTTATCGCAGTGTACGGTACGAGAGGAAATTGTTTCTTGACCATTTTTGGGAGTCATTGTTACCACCTGCTTTCTATAGAAAATTCATTAAACCTTTTTGGAGAAAATAAGATAAGTATCTTGATTTAAAGAAGGGTATATAACATGAGCCAGTAAGAGCAATGGTGGCCGAGCAGTATTATGTTTGTTTTACAATCTGTCAGCAAACGGTTCGATCCTCGACCGCAAATGACAATTAATGACTTATTGAGTACCTAAATAATTAAACTGTTTTCAACTATCACGAATGTTTACTACAGTTATAAGGAAAATAGTGCATGTAACTGCGCCAATATATCGGTAGCTCCTTCCACAACCTTACCACAGTAAATATCGGTAGCTCCTTCCACAACCTTACCACAGTAAATATCGGTAGCTCCTTCCACAACCTTACCACAGTAAATATCGGTAGCTCCTTCCACAACCTTACCACAGTAAATATCGGTAGCTCCTTCCACAACCTTACCACAGTAAATATCCCGTAAATAATCATATTAATGTAAATAATTATGGGCATAGTTTCAATGCCACCGCTCAAAAACGGAAGAAGGAAAAACATCGTGAGGAAACCAGTATGTCCAAGAACCTCTCAAGTTCAATGACATAATGACATTCACCAACATGCACCAGTGCATCAAGGTAGCATTATGGTAGAGCCATCGAGATAAAATACCTATAGAGTCACAATCTCTATGTTAAAATAGTCAAAAAACGTCCGAGCGTCGTTGTACATACCTGGACATCAATTATATAGTTCAGATTGCCACATTTACTCCAGTTTAGGCGTCATGTCGCTTGCATAGTGTTTAACGTCACTTGTTTGCTATGGCAACGTAGCATTGGCATCGTTCCGCGTTGTAGTCGGATTGCGTTTGCCTTGCAACTGACCAAAAAGTCGGCGTAGCATGCGCTGAGTTTTGGTTCGGACATTTTTTTGGCACGATTCGCGTCTTCATTTCTATCGACCTCACCTGATGTTAAGCGAAGATGCGGTCTACATAGGAGCACACTTGCCTAGAATAAAACCCTTTATTCGTAACTTGAAGACACCTAGATTGTAACTATCAGGAAATACCCATTCAGGCAGCCCTTTCCACAGATTAGCAGTTCATACAATAAAAGTGGAATTAAAGCGCTTCGTAAGGGTTTTTGGAATATCAGCCATAAAGTGGTGTCGAGTTTTCGTACAGAGCGGCAGTCTGATAGAAAAATATAGATAAAAGTCCGATAGATAAAAGACAGGAGGGAATCAGATCATGCAGATCCGATGCATACTCTCCGATATATATGTGAATAATAAAAACTAGGACCTAGCATAATTGGACCGATACTCACAGACTAAGAAGCTTAGTCTGAACTAAGGATACGTTGCTGATAATCTTCTTGGCACGTTTCTCAATAGACTCTAATGCCCCAATCAGGTACTTAGAACTGCTCCATCCCAAAGGTGAGAACAGTACTCCATGCACGACCGAACTTGTGCTTGGTACAATGTAAGCAACTGTTCTGACATGAAGTATCGTTGCACTTTCGATTGGATACCCAGCTTTTTGGTAGCCAATTAGGCCTTTTTTCATTAAGTTGAGGATAGGAGACAGAGCAATGCCCAAAAGCTCAACTGATCAGTTATCGGAATGGATACATCTCGGAAAGTAGGAGCAAGAATGGCGTCCTACTTTTGGAATATCAACCATGATACGATGTCACCTTTTTCTGCCCCTCTGGCCGTCTTCTTGGAATCAACTTGGTATTCATAGCCGATACCAGACAAATAAAACAAGATTGCTTTAAATATTTCAGTTTATTACTGACACAGATTTTTTCAGTTCACCTAAACCATTTATATACAAAATTTCAATTATATTATCACAATGAAATTAGCGAATAACATACAAACTATGCCTAAATTACACTCATTATTATTATTCTTTATGATTTGTAATCAAATAACATTATCAAAATAAAGCGTCGTTTAATGTATTTTACAATAACTAATTACAATTAATGATTATTAAATTTCTAGCCCTAATATTAAATTACCACCTATAAATATAAATATTTACATTAATATAATTTGATGCTATCAAAATCCTAGTGATGTTAAATTAGGCTATTTAAATTATCCTTAATGTTCACCTGCTCATATTATTTTGACACATGCAGGTAAAGTACAGAACTTTCTTATCAAAAGTTATATACTTTTATGTAAAAATACTTGTAACGAGAAAGGCCATTAAATACTAATAATTTTACAAAAGTGAAATATCACTCACTCCCTGACTGAATCATCACGAAATCTCGAAAACTACTTCACTAAGGAAGCTGAAATTTGGTAGATACATATTTGTGATATGGCTTATGAGCTATTAAGGTCTACTTAGAAAACATTTAACGAAAAAGCCGAATTAAGAGAGTTAAAGGAGTTTGAAAAACTAAAAGAAAATCTTTGCGTACGAAGTCACGAGCAACAGCTTGTACTAATATTAGACAATAATATTTTTCACATAATAAAATAAAAGAAAATTCATGACAATATAATCAGACAAAACTACCTACAATATAAAAAATACCTTTTAATCATGTATGGAATCCTATGATAATGACTCTTGCGTATGCGTCTAGAAATCAAAAAACTTTATTCACGGTTTCTACATTTCTTAGGTAGAATAAACACTTCCAATGTAGATTATGTAGATTTTCATTTTATAATATTGCGCAACGCGGTCGTTCCACGTAGGCTGGTTACGCAAGAGTACCTGAAGCTGAAGGTAAGGTACTTCGCGTTTCTGCCTAATGAGAGGTGAGAGTTTAGAATTTCTACACGTACCTAGTACTTAGGTAATTGATACGTCAGCCTGTCCGAGGGTTGGGTCATGTAGCCATGGAGATAGGAGAGGAGCTCTGATAACATCACTGCTAGAACACAACATTTAACATAGAAGGAGTCTAGTCACTCGTTTAGTTAAATATGTCATTTCTAGTCACCCATTGAGTTATATATAATACCATTTTAATGTAAGTATAATAAGCATAAAGATAGTTTGACCGAACTACGTGTCCATTTTACCCAACGGGCGCTGACATTAAAATGTAATCTATAATTATATTTCAGTATTGCTTAATTTCCTATGACAAACTTTGAGTTAAAATGGCGTTTGTCATTTCATTCAGACGGGTTTCATGATGTACAAATGTGAATCCAGTTTATTTCGAATTATATAATAGTAAAATATGGCAAAACAATTATAAACGCAAACTATAAACACCAATGATCTATGACGATATCAAAATCAAGATGGCGTACAACAAAATGGCGGCTGAGTGGTTGGCCGCGCGCGACGCTAGCGCCGAGGCGGGGTTGCGGACGCATGCGCGAAACTCGTGGTAGTCGGCTCGCGTGATCGCGCAGTAGTGGACGTGTACGCACGCTGTATCGCAGTCGGAGGTGTCTGGCGCGTGCCTGACTCGAAGTGCTGTGATGTATCTGTGGGGAAGAAAACTAATATTTTACTACCTTCATACCAACCCGGATAGAAATCAGTTCCTTTCCTTTATTGTTCATCATCATCATCATCGGCCATAAGACGTCTACTGATGTACTTAAGCCTCCTGCTTAGAACACCATAATGGCCTTCATCGTTCATTGAGTGTAAAACTATTGGTTGACTGGATTCAATCAAAAGGCTGAGTTTTGACCTGCTTCTAGCTCATTAAATATAAATAATTATTGAATAGAATCTGATCAAATGACATGTATTTATATCTGATCAAGTTGGTGTGGCTTAGCTGTTAAAAATAACCTAAGTCTATTGCAATATCTACAGGCAATCATATTTTTTGCTGATTGAAAGTTTGACAAATTGAGTATTTTTTTACACTTCAGCAATACTGTAGAATTCTTACTTGTTAAATGAACTGCGGTCGTGATGGTTCCTGATCCTGTCAGCCAAGGCATCCAAGGAGACCGCACTTACTTCTCTTATCCCGTAATATTGGGTCAAGTTGTACTCCACCGCCCAACTTATCTCTCCTTTAGTGCTAGTTACATCTAGGTAATACTGAGTGTAGTCCAAAACCTGAAAAGGTGGAAAAGTTTTAGTTAAAACAATTACATTATATGTTTAGGAATGTTACATCTTGGAAAAAAAAGAAGTGGAACTGATGTAGAATCAAGACGATGATAATATCTCGTTCAATTATAATTGAACAAGACAGAATGTGATTGATTTTGTTGTTTCAATTTTTTAGACTCTGCTTAGTCACCGAATATGCCGATCACCGGTTGGTTAGCCTAGATTCTAGGCTAAGCATACTCACCATATTTGGTTATTCTAGGCCCTAGAATATGGAAACTAGCTCTCAAGTGAACACTGTTAGAAACTCTTGAAGATAGATTTTCGACTGGAACGTGGAAGCTAGCACTTTGTGCCCCACCAAGTCTTCATTCCCTCTGGTCAAGTTTGTCCACTTCCGAATAAGCATGTGGCCTAATGTTTAATTCATTATAAATAACAGGCTTAGCGCTGAATATAACTAAATATATTAGTCATACTGGGACATTTGCACACACGGTCATCTGACCCCAAACTAAGCAAAGCTTGTAATATGGCTGAAATAATACATTGAATCTGCTGATTAATCTCTGAGATTTGAGCGTTTGAAGTTTTAGGTGGGGATAGAGAGGTGATGCTTCATCTCTTTCTCGCAAAGCGTGTGTTAGTATATCATTTGTATGCCGCGCCTGAGGCTTGACGTCATAGCTCAGTATAGTGCGCTCTCTGTCTAGCATGAAATTAAAATGCTTATAACTCTTTTTTTTTTCTAATTTAATTTTTGTTTTCGTTGATAGGCTCTATTGATGATCAGTTTTTTTATGTGATAAAAAAAACATATTAGTCATAATTCCTATTTCTGATTTAAAAAAAATTAACCTGCGGTAGAATGTATTTTGTTACCTTCCCGGTATTGGAGTCAAACTTGTAAAGTCTTAGTCCAGGATTTGATATGCTTCCAGTACCTCTTGGTGTAACCGATGGTGCCAACAACGCCCAAGATACTGGTCGACCTGGCAAAATAAAATCGGCTTAACACATTACATCATTATTATATATAGAATATATGGACATAGAAGTAATATTAGACGTTTGTAGAGTTGGATGTGACAAACCTAATTAAAGCAGTAGATTCTGGATGGAATTTTTTTATGCGATATATTTATCGCAAGATTGCCAAAGTATTATGTAAATAAACCCATAATAATATATTGAGATATTGATTACATCTAAACTGATTCAATAGAATAGATTCACTGTATTCGTAAAATAGCCCTTAGAAGAAACTGTGTAACTAAATTTGTCACAAAAATATCATGTATCGAGCATACCTTCACTATAAACCAGTCTAAAGGTATCAGCGTGTCGGTGTCCGTAGAACTGGCCAGCGATGACATCGCTGAATGCCCTGATCACGTGCAAGAGCCTGGCGTTGGCTGAAGGAGTCAGCTCACCACCACCTGCAGCCGTCGAGCTGCCAGCGTTGTGCCGCTCTTCCACCCCTGGACCAGCATGGGCTACTATGTAGACCTGAGTAGAACATTCAGAGGAGTTAAAAAAATAGAAGCAACTAATGATGACAATTCTGTTACACTATTTTCAAAATTAAAGTAAATTTACAGCTCTTAGATTGTTGCAATTATTTTTTCATACATTGAAATGAAAAGAGATACAGACAATTTTAGTCTTGTCAAATTTAGTTTACCGAGTTCTAAACAGAATTGATGCCAATGTAGGTACGAATCTGATTTAAAAAGGTAGGCTTAGGTAGGGGTACGAGGTTGGGGGTATGTAGGAGGAGGTGAACTATTTGAACGTGGATTCCCAAGATTTTATTTAACTAAAATAGAACCATCAAAATAAAATCACAATTGGTGGAGTAAACGCGTAATAAAATACAAAAAACATAACAACGAAGTTGAATTGATAAAATTAGAAAATTAAAAAGAGTCACATCAAGCTAAACATAAATTTTAGTTGCAAAACGACTTTCGTGACCACTTGCATATATGGTCTAGATTACTTTCTATTCGTTTGCAACCTCATAATTAACTAGGGATTGGTGAATTATTTGAAAAATGCTCACCATTTCATTTTTCCTCCTAGCTTTGCTTAGGATCCTCTCCAGCCACTCCCACTGGTCCCGGCCTCTATGTGGCCCGTCCGTCCTGGCGGCGCCACCGGCCCACAACACACTGTTTAGTACTACGAGCCTCAACTTGCTGTGAGACTGCTCTATAGTGTAGTATCCACCTGCGACGAAACAACACACGTAACTAAGTAGCCTGGCTTATTACCTGGTGACATTTTAACAGGTTCTTGGTGAAATCCGATGTTGGAAACATAATAGTTTTTATGATGTGCACCTCACTTCCAATAGGATATATAGCACTTTAAGAAGAAGAAATCTTTCAAACGAATTGTTCTGATTCCATGAGAATTACATTTCTTACCAGTTTCAAAGGTAACGAGCGCTTCAGTAGGCAGCCACTGCATCCACATATCAACCAGTTTCCTCGACAGCGGTGGATCGTTGTGGCCCAGCGCTGGAAATACGAACTGGCTGCTAAACGTCCTACCCAGGATATCTGTCACGTTCCTCACGGCTTCCAGCTTGAACTCCTCGCTTAGATGCTCCATTGATGAGGACAATATGTCTCTGTTGGAAATGTTGATAAAGTATTTATTATGTTTCATGAATTGTTCTGCTTTCAACTATATTCTTTTATTTTTATTTTTTTGTTCTGTCATAGGCTTGCGTTTGACCGCCAACTCGCCAGCTGTTAAGCGATGATGCGGTCTACGATGGAGTACGCTTGCCCAGAAGAAACCGATTCACTCGAGATTTGAAGACATCCAGATTGTAACTATCGGGGAACACCCATTCCGGCAGCGCATTCCAGAAACTAGCAGCCCGCCTGCCCGCTCTGCAGTCCGATAGAAAAATGGGGAGGAGGGAATTAGATCATGCAGATCTTACTTTTTGTTATTCTGTCCGATTGTGAATTCGTTCAATGGCAAATCTGTGCTTACCCCGTCCACAGTACGAATTCCACCGTCTCAAGGTGTCGTGAAGCCATGAAGGCGGCCGCGCTTTGTATCAGGGGCCAGGAACTATCGCACGTGTGGTCCCGGTGCCGCCCGTTCCGGTGGCTGTGCTCACTGCTGCCGCGATTGTGTTTGCAGCCTGAGGAAGAGAGCTTTCTAAGTCGACGTCACTTTTAAAGCGATTGCATCTAAAGGAGTAAGTAGACAGCTTTCTTAGTAGGGGTAAGCATCTGACGGACGCATAAAACTTTATAAGACTAACATGGGAAGATGATAATGCGTATACATTTTTTTCAGTTGAGAGAGAATTTTAGTCGACTAAATTCCTCATAAAAATGCTTCGGTTGTTTGAGGTCATACTGACTCTGATAATGACAGCTTTATTCATAAAATAATTATCTAATTTCTCAAGGTCGGAGGTAGAGTAGCGTATCAGTGACCCAAGGCGTGTTGGCATAGCGAGTTGTACTGGGTCCTTGACAAATGATCCAAATTAAAACATGCAAAAATAGGCAAGCTCCCGGTGTCTATCTTGGTAAAGGTCTGTGCTTTTGATTTGAAGTTTTTTTTTTTCAGAGAGAAGTGGATAGAAAACAAATTCGGATGGTTGCTTTATCGAATAATGTAATTTAATTATTACAAAAATGAAACTGTTCGGGATTTAGTTTGATAATCGGACATTTTTCATGAAAATATTCAGGGGTGAATTACAGAAATCCAGCCCCGTGTCCCACCGTGACCGGATGACCGTATTGACCCATATTCTTAAAATAGTCTGGTGCAATATTTTTTACTTTAAAAGAAAAAATATATTTTAAATGTGTGTTTGTGTGATTTGATTTTGAAATACCTATGTTTTAAAAACAGTTATTTTAATGGTTAAAAAATATCTGAAATAATAATATGATTTGAATGGAATAGAATGAAGTTATGTAAAACCACAAATCTCCAATTTTTTTGACATCCTAGATCTGTGTGTAAAACATTGTCATCATTAAGTAAGAATACGAGAAGCATTATAAGCAGAACTGTTTTCCTCTAATATTTTCAGTTTCTGTTAGTATTCATAAATGGTGGATAATTAACAAACAAGCAAAGTCTGCAGAACTAATTTCTAATGTTACAAGTTATTTTTAAGCTATTTGCTGAGAAGGTACTTTATAGGATTCATAAGCAGTCGTGCGTGATAATACACGTGTAGGGTTTTACAAGCACGAGGCCAAAAGGTTTAAGCCTACGCATACAGACTACAATGAGTACCTACTTGGCATTAATGTGAAATAAGGCTATGTTTTATAAACATCTTTATCTACTTAATAACGTAATAAATTATCTGTACTGTTAACCGTTGAGGAGTCCCTAGTCAGGGCCCGACCTTGAGTGCAGCAATCATGTCATGGTAAAACTTGAGACTTAAGGTATCATAATAAAATGCGTACCCAACGTTTCATGTCTGTGCTGTTGACCGTTGAAGAGTTACTTTATCTGGAGCTAATTCTGAATGATAATTCCGGCCATGCTTACCAAAAAAATTTATGCATTGTCATTGAAACTAATGAAATATGTAAAAATTAAACTCCGTAGGTAAAGATAAAATGGTTCTAATTCAGCTCGGAAGATTTGACCTGAACAGAATAACATACAAAAATTAACTATAGATATAATATAGTTTATACGAGCAAGCTGTTTCCCCAAAACCATTTCTTACATAAAACAATCAAAACTATCGATTCCTGCCCAAGGACAATAAACCACGAAGCCGGATTTTATTTTTAGCCACAGTCCGGAAGAAAATTTTCAAGGTTTTAGTAAATATAATTAACAAGACCCTGGTAAATAATAACTTACCTTTATGAAACTCCGGGGAGTTGTGAAAGGGGTCATAATGGAGATCTGTGATGTGCCAGAAGTACCCTGAAACAATACGGGAGCGTTAATGTTTTTGCCTAAACACAGTTTGGGTACAAATAACGTGGCTAAACAGTTTATTATTGGGGAAGTTTGCGCACTGTTTGTCTGCAGGTTGGAACGGTGTCTTCTCGTTTTTATCTTTTAAGCCACGAAGCAAAAGAGGGGTTCTATAGAGCTAGTCTCGTTTTGTGGCATCTTAGCTCCTAAGCAACTGATCCGATTGTACTTCAGTTATTTTTGTTTGAAAGTAGACTTGATCGCAAGTGTTCTTAGAAAATGTATTCAGCAGTTTGGAGATTATCATCTCTTTTATCGGGGGTTTATAAATGAAGTGAAAACTTTTTTAGCCACGTTGCGTGTTTTTTGGTGGGAGCAAAACTTATGTGTTCACATCATTGACATGCTAATGTGACCTAAATTTGTCACTTCTGTCAGCAGTTCTCATGACTACCTACTTTTTTATTTATACTTGTTTTCTGTGCTTATTGTTGGGTTACAGCGTATGTCTGCGTTCCTGAGAAGAAATGTAATATAAGAAATGAATCCGGGTATGGATGCTGTTAATTAGCCAACCTTATGTTTGTGCTATAGGATATCTACAGGATTCTACTTTGAACTGTAATCATTTAGTGAGAATCAAACAATTTATTTAGACGTATTTTTCACTCAGAATACATAATTCTGTATTCTAAGTGAAAAATACGCTTCATAGATCGCACTTGATTACATATTGGTTGTAAAAATCTCTATACATAGCCAATATAAACTTTTTATCAGCAAAAAATTTGACCAATGAATTTCATTGAATGTGATGTAATTGAAATCTGTCAAGGGACTAGACCCTTTCAGTTTTGGATGAAATAGAATTTCGGTCATCGGCCAAGTCCCAAAACGACGGCGAAAAATCAATTAAAATGGGTTTTTCATTTTAATTACTTTGTGTTGGATATGATTTCAATTACAGTAATCGATCGAGAGAAAAGAAGCCTCAGACTCTAGCGGAACCAGTAGGCGTTTCTATGCATGTTTGTGTATTTTTGCGACGATAACTTGCGAACTTTTGTTCTTGAGTGGAGACCATGAACCGGAAGACGCAGCGTAGGTAGGCCTCCCACTAGATGGACCGACGACATTGTGAGAGTCGCGGGCATCCAGTGGATGCAGATGGCAGGATGTCGTTCAGTGTGAAGATTAAAGGGGGAGGCCTATGTTCAGTAGTGGACGGTCTTCATGAAATGTGAATCGTACCAGTACATTTTTGAGTTAGCTAAATCTTTTAAAGGGCTACTAAGATAAGTGTTCATGAGGCCACAGTTTGGGGCGAACAACTGGTAAATATGAATGAGAAAGTTAGTTTGTCTGTTTATTGCCTTTACTTTAGTAGGTATGTGGTCACGAAAGGCTGAACTAATCTTGATGAGATTTGGCAAGAAATCACGCAAAATATTATATTTAAAAGCAACACAAATACATTTAAAAAGTCTTTAGGCATGTAAGCAGCTGTACTAGGTGATTCCTTTGTTACAGCTGCTACGATTCAAGCCTCCGGCGTCCGTCCTATATCATACTATGTGTAAGTATTTGATTAATTTAATACATTGTTAATTATAGCTATTAAATACGTATGTAGGAATTAGAATGCGTGTTAAATTCATTGATTTGGAAATAAGCCATTTTTGATACATTGTGAGGCCCACTTAAAAACGTTACTCAAGTTGATCTATGCATAAAATTGCTCTGTCTCGTTTTCGCGTGTGACGATTGCCGTTAGCGAGAAGTTGAGACAGCAATTTTAAGCATAGATCAAATAAACTTAAAGGGTCGGCAACATATTTGTGATGTCTCTGGTGTTACAAGTATCCATAGGTGACGGTGACTGCTTACCATCAAGCGGCCCGTCTGCTTGTTTGCCATCTATGGCATTCAAAAAAAACTTGAGTATCGGTTTTAAGTGAGGGCCTGTATGTTAGTGACGTCATCACTTACCAATTTTAGCGTGAGTGAGGTTCAGCCACAGCAGGCCAGTGATGTACACGACGAAGTTAGGTCTCATGTTCCCGCGTTACATGACGCCCGACTGACGCCTAGTGGACCCCATCACTACTGCTACTGCACCTGGCAACAATACAATCACTATTCAAGGGACAAATTACAAAATGCACCGTCCAATTTTAGGTTTCGGTTTCTTCTAGGCAAACGTGCACCGCATCATCGCTTAACATCAGGCGAGCTGGCAGTCAAACGAAAGCCTGTAAAAACTGGTATTTGGATTTTCAGGCATAAAACGAAAAAAAAACGTAATTGTCAAGACTAATTTGAAACAAGTAAACTATAGTATCAAAATTGTTAATTATAAGTCAGTAATTAAACGAAATCCACTTTCAAAGTTACCCTCTGAGAGTTATGCGAAAAACTACTTTTGTATATTGGATCTAATCAGTTCATTATGTTGAGTTTTTACAAAATTTTAAGCGGTTATTTTCAATAATAAATACAGTGGCCCTAGTACGAGAACTTGCGAAAAAGTTACCGTTACGTAAACGATAGTAAATGTATAAAAATTCAGTTTCCTTTCACGTCCGATAGAGGCACTGTTCAATTTTTCATACATTTTAATATCGTTTACGTAACGAAAACTCTTTCGGAAATGCTCGTACTAAGGCCACAGGTCTATTTAATACAGAAATCCGAACGCCAAAATCCAGTTTTCATTGCTTTTTTCGTCAAAAAATGTGAGAGGGCCCTTAACTCGATGGTGTACCGAAACTAACGAGGTGGTTGCCGAATAGGAAGCAACAATTTTGACACAAAATCATACCTCGTACCAATACTATAACTGCAATACTACTAATTGTCGTGAGATATTGTAAAGATATAATTGAAGGGCTTGACAGGACATAGGATACTTTAAATCCCGGAAAACATACGGTTCATGACGGAAACGTAGTAAGGTCCAACCGCAGGCAAAACTACGGAGTGCAGTTTTTTTATGATACTGACGAGACTAGCAAAGTCGCTCGCCTGATGGCTCTTCAGCGTTTGCCCATAACAGCTCACCGCCACTCAGAATTTTGAACTTCATCCGTTCAAAACCCTGGATGGCAATGCACTGCGCTCGTCACCCCGAGTTATAAGATGTCAAATCTCTGTGTGCCCTGTAATTTCACTGGAAACATTGCCCTTCAATCCGGAACACAGTAATGTTTGCTCACTACTGCTTGGCGGTTGAATAACTGGCAAAGGTGTGGTACTTCCCCAGGCGGAACCCTGCAAATGAGTCCCTACAACTACAAAAAGTTAGTTCAGTTAGTTCTAACTGACAAGATTGACAACTCAAAATATTCTGGCTGGTCTATGCTATTTATTCTGAGATATATTTTGAGGCTCAGTTTCGTTGTACCCTGTGATTACATTGGAAACTGTCTGGGGAATAACAACTTATTGTGACTGCACAAATCTATTAAATAAACGTATATAATATATAGGTTTTTAGTATACTTCAACACTTTACATATATTAAATGGACTTAAGTAGGAACGTTTGAAAATTCAAGCTCTCGCTTCGCATTTCAAACCAACGATTTCTCCGTACGATTGACGATGCATTCTACATTTGAAAATAAACGGGTGCACTGAACGCTACCAGCGTTGCCAACATAACAGGGCGAAACATCGAAACGAGAAAAATAAAAAACTCTCGTTCTAAAATGTTAAATAGAAAGTGAAGTATGTGTTTACTGTGGCGACCGAGCGCAGAGTCAACAAGCCTCGGAGAGTTTCTTTTATTTAAACTGGAGACAGCTGGGAATACAGGTCAAGCGTTACTGGTTAAACTCGGGGGAAAAAGGTTTCAGATAAAAATAGGTGACAATACTACTAAGAAAAACTATGCAATCTGCGGGTAGTCGTGATTACAGAAAACTGGAACACTGAAACGTTTTTAGAAAGGGAAATAACTTATTTGAATAAACTCGCCATGAGCGTGTCGAGATACGCATATGGTTCCGTAACCATAGCCATATAATTGTGCAAAGTTTTATTCACTTATATTAATAACTATATAGAAGTTAGATGGTTCTAAAAATGAGGACGGATGAACAAACAGGCAGACAGAAGGAACTAATGGAGTTTCCTACGGAACCCTAGAAATGAGCAATAACACTGAGTACCTACAATTAAAACAGGATTGTACTCTTAAATTATTTTTAGTAATATAAGTGACACTTTTATTTTATTCATAATCCTTTATAATATTAGTTTGATGATTTGATATTAGTATCAAATCATCAAACTAATATTATAAATGCGAAAGTTTGTGTAAGTGTGTATGTTTGTTACTCCTTCACGCAGAAATAGGTGGACGGATTTGGATGAAATTTAGAGTATAGGTAACTAATGTCCTGAAATAACACATAGGTAATACTTTTCATCATTATCATAGTTGTTTTTCATCACCACGCGGGTAACACCGTGAGTTGCAGCTAGTTATAAATATTTTATATTAATACTTAGATGAATTGATGTTTTTTTATGTCTCAGAAAAGGTGACCATAAATAGAGCCTTATGACCTAAAAATAAATTTAAATTAAGTAAAATATAAGCATTTAAATTTCTTGTTTGACAGATAGCGCACTATACATACAGATGATGTCTCTTGACGCCATATAAACTCCATACTGACACTCACTTTGTGAGAAAGAGACAGAGCCCTTTCCTCTCCAACTACATCATAAAGTAGCCACCCTGCACAACAATTACAGCCCGAGAAATAGAATTAACTACTCCTGTCTCCATAAACGAGAAGCCAAATATTTAGGCCCATTACATACATCGTCCCCCAGTGTGCTACTACCCTTAACGAACTGTGTAAAAGATAATGAGGTATCCTGACCTTACTACGTTTAAGGCTCCGCCACACTGAACTCGAGTAAAGCAGCGCGATACGTGATCTGATGCAGATTGTAACACAAGTGGCAATATTATGAACTACAGTGTATTGCAGGCTTATGTGGGCTACGAGCAGGGGCTCAATTTTTGAATCATCATCATTTTAGCCATAAGACGTCCACTGCTGGACATAGGATTCCCCCATCGATCTACAAGAAAGGGCCGGGCGTTTCCTGCGGTCTCTTTTAGGTCGTTTGTCCATCTTGTTTTGGCTGCTGCTGTGGTGGCTGCGCTTACCGGTCCGTCCATTTGAGAACCTTTCGGCCCCATCGGCTATCTGTTCTGCGTAATTTTTGAATTACTCGTAGATATTTCGAACAAAAACATTATGCGAAATGATAGACTTTCGATGGAAATCCCAAACAGAAGACGATTTTTTTAAATAATCATGTCACTCGCCAACGAATGGTTTTAAACATTTGAATTTGCTTTCTATCAATAGAAAATCTTTCATTTTGCTTGATATTTTTGAGCGACATCATACGAGCGATAAAAAAATCGAGCACCAGCTCACCAGCGACAACTTAGAAACTTACCTACAAGGGCCGTTGTAAAAAGAGATGCACTAACCTTTTTTTTCTTTTTTTTGTAGAATAAGTGGCAAACAAGCCACGGGCCACCTGATGGTAAGTGGTAACCGCAGGTTTAGACACCTAAAATACCCGGAGCATTGTCAGTGTGTTGCCTACCCATCCCGCATCGCTTGCGACCCGATTTAAGTATGGCTGAGCCTTTACATAACTACTCTGACTCGTGTTTAATTCGTTTGTACTGAACCCTGTATTATAAAGGTCTGCTATAAACCGTTTTAGAAACCTAATATTTTTGATTAACCCTATTTTATGCATAATGGTGGTTAGGTATTTAAATAACTCGGTAAATTAATGTTCTCA
Organism: Agriopis leucophaearia; assembly: GCA_949125355.1. Lineage (NCBI taxonomy): Eukaryota > Metazoa > Arthropoda > Insecta > Lepidoptera > Geometridae > Agriopis > Agriopis leucophaearia. Next base: position 506,957 of record OX421270.1, read on the forward strand.
CGACGTAGTAACGTTTCTTTTGAACTCCCGACGAATAATGATGACGTGTGTTTTGTATGTCTTTTTGTACATTACAGATACACTTTTTGATAAAATATGAGAAAAACCTCAAAAATAAAAGTAGCGAAACGCACGAATTTTTGTGAAATCGCCATGATTTTGCTACTTTATTACAATATATTAAGTCTTATCTGTAGTAACAAGCGATGCTTAAAAGTAGGAAAACATCGCCTTAAGGTCATCATGCTGAGACACAGTGCAACTCGAAGTGTTCGGCTTTGCAAATAATTATGATCCTTGGCCGAAGGTGCATTAAACTGGCATGGACGCTAGTGTCAGTCTGATTGTTACATCAATGCGATCGTAGTACTCGCTAGTTAGCTAAAAATCCTCCCAAAGCTTTCCGATATCGAATCCATAAAACACGAACCCATGAAACACACACCCCTTTGGATTTTTAGGATAATGACCGTAAAATAAACTTGATGATGATTTAGCGACTCGTTGAAGAAAAAAAAAAACATTTTGATTTGTGTTCGCGATTCGTTCATATTATATTAACTGTCATCCTGGCCAGGGACGTTCGTGTCGTCATCCAACGGGTTGAGAGGAACATAAAGACATGTCCACATTAGGAACCTACGATACAACACAACAACAATTGTTTTGTTAAAATTAAAGTGAGTCGCGTCTCTGTCACTTCTCGTGTTTAGTGGCCACATGCGACTGAAGGCCAGAATCTTTCTTATTTCTTTACCAGTTACTTGGTGACCGTAGCGTTAGAGGTAAGCAGATACCTACATTTTGACGTTGACATTTTAGTGACCACTTCACTTTGTGCTGTGTAGCGTAGTGGGCACTTTCCGCTACTATTCACTGCAATTAATTGGCTCATTGTGCGTCACCCGGTTGCAGCTAGTTGAACCACCCGATCTTCTCTCAGGAAAGCCAGCGGCTAGCTGCTGCCTGCGCAGGCTTCCCAGAGCATCCTCAGGGAACCGAGGATAGTGTTTCGTTGTTCTGCCAAGCTGCTGCACTCCAGCAGCAAATACGCAGCCGTGTTTTCAGTCTCCATGCACCCTCTACATAGTACGTAACCCCAATTTTGAAAAGGTGTTTGTTTAAAAAGCTGTGACCTGTGACAGCCTCCAACAACTTGCTGGAGTTTGTCACGTTTTAGATTCAACAATCTACGGGAGTATCTCGGAAGTATTAAGATCCGGGAAAGTTTCCCTTGATTGTTTGCTGTTTTTGGTACTTGCTCAGTATTCTTTGTGGTCTTGTAGTACGTTGTCGCATTCAGGATATGATTGGCTGAAAAGTAGGTAGGCTCGGGCCTTACGGGTTAAGTGACCACTATATCAGGATTCAGGCATGATATCATAACGACCAGCGCACGCTCAATCACCGTCTGAAACACTACCGTCCCAGGAACGGTGATTGGGTGCCTAAATTGCCACTACGCGATCTTTACGTGTTTGCTGTTCACTTTTGTCAACTTACGCGACTTTTGTAGCGAGGTTTTGTCGCGTCGCTCGCCACCCCAGCATGGCCTCACCTTTATCGTCATTCAACGCACTGGAAGAGTCGTAACTCATTCGTATTTTTCGAGTGTGCACGAGTGGTTTAACCTTTCCTTCGAACACAATAAAACGCAGTCAGTTCGCCCGGAGGCCCACCCCGGCCCGCCCGCCGGCGGTCGTAAAAGCAACACCTTTGTAAGGGCCTCTTACTCGTACCACGGTCCTAGTTTGTGACGAATACACCTGAGCGACTGACATCAGGTAACTAAGGAACAAGCAACGAAAGGAAGGGAAGGAAGGGATGGAAAATATGCCTTAGTAAAATTATTGTTTGTGTTCAAATATTTCCGTTTTCGCCCACTTTTTCATCATACCTCTAGCCGTATAACGCATAAAATGTGAATACGGCTCACTTACTCGTCAAATCTGTATCCCTGTCATCATATTTATCAATCTTATAGTATTAATTTGATGCAGCTGATAAATACATGAAATAAATTATAATTCAATAAAGTTTATTACCCAATAAAATAATAATAATAGTGAAAGTAGGTTGCGCAATCCCACAGGTTGCTTAGGTGTAAACTAGGTTCTTTACAGTTTTCAAGATACAGCTCTTCAAAAAGTAAAGCTACTTCTGCAGCAGTAAATGTTGCCAGATAGGTTTATGTGTTTTGTAACGATTTGTACTTTTTTGTAGATATTTGGCTTTTTGCTTGTTTAACAAACATTATTGGAGACTTAGCATAAACCTGGTTAATTGAAATATAAACACTATTGAGTGGACCAACATTGTTTATTTTTTATTTTACTGTGACAAATATTAGTCAAAAGTTTGAGTGGTTCAAGACAATTTAATTTAATATAATTTTAATAGTAAAAAAAAACAATATTAAAAAAATTAAAAACACCTACAAAATCTAACATTGTCAGCCCTAGGAGGCAGAGCAAAACTAAAATTTTTAACTTTCCACTATACCTCACCAGGGGACGCTTGGTGGGGCAAACCGGAACTACCCGAATGTACGATACATTCTTGATGATGTGTGTACCGTCAAATTATACTATACATCGCAAAGTATAGGGTTCATACAAATACAAAATGTGTTAATTGTTACATAAAGAAAGTACAAATACATTTATAATTCCCTGCCTGCTGCGTAAGAATGAATTGAATTTAAAAAGTAATAAATTATACCCGTTTCCTTAGTGCACTTTGTTTTATTACTTTTTAAATTAAATTAAAATACATGTCATTACAATTAATATATATTTTATGTTTCAAAATTAATTAATTTTTGTTTCAGGTTACGTTAATTTTCAATTTATGTAATTAATATTTTATATCAGGTTAGGCAAACTTAAACTCAAAAGAATTAACATTATCAACAAATATCTACCAGGTAAATTTATCACAGATTCCTTATTGTACTTGAAGAGACGTAGAAGCGGAATTACACTAGAAATTCATCAGAAAAACAGTTTTGAAAATAGACTTCCGCAAAGTAACGCCTGATTCAATCAACTAACACGAGAGTATGTTCGAGTTTCAGACGTGTAGTCATACTTCCTCGTCCACTTCCCCGAATAATTCGTTGTAATGTACTGAACTGTGTCTTCCCAAGTGCGTAGAAACTCAGACAGTTGGCGAAACATACGCATCGCGATTAACATTAACCCATCAGCTGCCGCAAACCTCGGAGGGAGAGAACATAGTTTGCCTAACAGACATCTCAAACACAATTAACCGAGTGCTTGTCGGTCCGCTTCCGACAGTTTTACACCATCCGCTAGAAACGTCATTGTTAAAAATCGAATTGAATGATATTCGAATGAACTCATGGTTAGATTATTCGTAAATGATTCTTTAATTTTATTTATATTACACGGGAATTACTGACGTAAGATTAGGCCGGATACTCCGACTATAGTTTCAACAGCATTCGGTGGTCTTTATCAAGGTGAATGCGGTTGAAACTATAGTCGGAGTATCCAGCCTAATCTTACGTGAGTGATTCCCGTGTAATAAATAAAATGTGTGAAAACCACGTCAGTTTCCATAGTAAGATTCTTTAATTATTTATATATATTTATGTATTCTATGAAGTTCATGGTCGAACAAAAAAATACCTTAATTTTGTTTCGAAACTGCTAGCAGAATCGAAGTTAGTAACAAAATTAACAGTATTCATTGTCGAAAGATACTTTAAAATTTCAGTCGCATAAATTGGCCTCATACGACTGGTTTTCCTAAATTCTTCCTCTACAGCGTGTGGTCAATAATTGTTTGTGATCCGTAATATGAGTACAAGACATTTTTGAACCATATTTATATAATAGGTTCGCGTTTGAAGGCCATCTTGCCTGATGTTAAGCGATGATGCGGTCTACGATGGAGCACGTTTGCCTAGAAGAAAAACGCTACAGAATGATTATTCGAATTTAATTCGAATAGCTACTAAGTTGATCGGAAAAATTATTCGATTATGTTTCATCTATCTCGCAGCGGGGTAAAACAAAACAAATAAAGGAGACTACTGGACATAACGGTAGAAGACCCTTGGTCAGTCTGACGGACAAATGGGTGCTTGAGGGACTAACATCGACCGCTCCACGGAGCGTGGAACGGGCGATTAGATGTCAGCGAGTCCATTTTAATACGTAAGTAACCGTTTCTTTTTGCCATATACAAAACCTAAAAATCTAGCGCTGTTTAACTTTTCATTTTTACGCTTTATTGCCCAGAACTCAAATATAAAAAAAAAAATACTCATAGGTTTTAGGTACTTAGGTTTTAGTAATTATTACACATTGATATTAAACACATTTTTGCGTACATATGGGAACGTTATGACTAAAAGTCATTGGCTGTACTTGTAAATAATTTCATAACATTTGTATAGACATCTGTCATCTAGATAGCCTACATGTGACCACGGACACTGAAAAGTATTCGAAACGTCACGAATTAAGATAATAAAAAAAATAAACCAAATAAATCCACCATGCAGGCCCAGTGCATGTTGGTGAATGTCATACGTCTTTGAACTGTCAAAGTTCTTGGAAATACCAGTTTTCTTTACCGTTTGTGAACGATGGCATCGAAATTGCACATAATTTATTTATGTAACGAGGATCGAACCGGGTGCCGTCATATTGTAAAGCGCACTTGCTGCCGCCTGGCCATTATATCTTAGACCTGGTGCCTTACTCTAAATCCGGCCCTGACTAGATTTTTTTTATGGTTCTGGATCTGGCTGCAAATTCTATTGATACAGATATATAGATGGTGACATATCGTAGGTAAGGCAGCTGGCAGTGGCTCGAAGCGAAAGGCCAAAGATCGGGCTGAGGGGTGTGCTGAGGGAGTGGCTCGCGTCCAGCAGTGGACACTAATGATGATGATTCCACAATATTACTAATGTCCGCTACCTGCCGTGACTCACGCCTCTTTACATGAACAACTGTCCGGCGAGATTGACGCACTACACTCGTCCCCGTGTCAAGCCCAGCGTTTGAGTGTTAATTAGTTTTTTTGTTTATTGTATCCACTTATCCTTAGCCTATTAAAAATAGAGTCTAAATCGGCTCAATCACGTCGTTAAGTAAGTAGTAAGGTTAAAGCACTTACCCTAATTTACTTAAGTGGTTTACCTTCGATTCGATTAAAGGACTTGTTGTCATGCAAACTAGCATTGTATAGAAGAATGATTGCTACGATTAGCTTGCGCCGATTTGGTTAATTTATTATTTGTAGAGGCGGCGGAGTAAACAATCATTTGGTTAAATTCAAAATGGTGTAGTACAGTTATATGATAAAGGTTTATTTAATTGAACAAGAGCAACATGGCAATAACAACAAGCTCACTTCATTATCAAAAATCTGTTGTCTAATACTTATTTGATTAACTAAGCAATTTGGTCATTTTATTATTTTAAAAATCTTCGTAATACAAATGAAAAGCTTTTAAAAGATGGCGTGGGTAGTAATCAGTACTTTAATTTGATTTTATTAACGAGTCTAAACAAAAAAAAAACAGACATTTAATCAATGCGACCTCAATACTAAACTCAATTGGATTTTACGCTTCTACCACTCAAAGGGATGATTCGATTTCGTAGGTTTCTACATGTCTTTCGTTTTAGATTAATGGCTTGATGTTCTATAACAATAAATAAAAGTCTCGTTAAATTAAGGGAAATGTTTCCCTTAATTTAACGATAACGACATTTTTTTTTTTTTTTTATTATGAGAGATTAGGAGATAATTTATTACAATAACTTAAACAACATTCCAATAGTAAAAAAAAAATAAAAAAAAAACGATATGTTAATACCTAACTACTAAACTAATCTATTAAACCGCTACCAGTGGGAACCGTCCCCAAAATGCTGGCCCCATTACCACGTTGTATGGCAAAATATTATGTTATTATTACATATTATTATGTATCTACTAACTCGTGCGATCAATCAGAGAATGCCTCGCCTTCTTCAGTGTTTCCGTTTCATTACAATCTTGGAGTATTTAAATCTAGGGTTAGGGTTATCCAGCAAAGGTAGCACGAGAATAATATATGTAAGTAATAGAATAACATAGTTTTAAGTGTTGTGTGTATACCCAGAGCACTCACGATCACTTAAAGGCTCCTTATTGCGGAGGCGTCGTGTGTCGGGTCGCTCTCTTCCCTCAGATATGGTTAAAGAGGGTGATAGCTGGTACATGCGTCAACTCGTGAACTGGTGCTGCTTGCGGGAGCTGGACTGCTCGACGTATACACGCAACATACGAATAAGATTTTTAAAACTTGTATATTCCTCTTGTAAATTCATTAGTTTTATGTAAAAGCATAGCAAGCGTGCTCTATCTTCGACTGCATCATTGTTTTCCATCAGGTAAGATGGCATTCAACCGATAGCTTACTCTAATGTAAAAAAAAGTGCGCGGGCGCGTGCCATACCCTCTTACATTAATTATAAGTTACCTTTTAGTTTTCTTTTTCCCAAATCTCTGTAGATAAAACACAGATTAAGGTACAATTGAGACTCAAAAGGCAGTTTTCAATTTAAATGTCTAACATTCTAATTATCCGGCCTTTTGAGAGCCGAAACCAAAGAGTGGTTTCGTAAATTGTGTAACAACTAGTTTAGAAGAATATTTATTTTTGGCTCAGATTTTAGTGAAAATACTTTTTAAAATAGCGGAATTGATATTCGGCCTTTGATGTATTATAGACATGCTTACATGAGTTGTTAATTTAGGTAATATACTAGCGACTCGCCCCGGCTTCGCACGGGTGTAAGCTCGGCCTTCGGCCTCGCTACTATGACCCGTTCCAGGAACACAAAATTTCATCAAAATCGATCCAGCCGTTTACTCACCGTTTAAACCTTCCCTGCACTACGACAAACATTTCAAAACCAAAATCAGCTAAATCGGCCCGGCTGTTCTCGAGTTTTAGCGAGACTAACGAACAGCAATTGACTTTTTTATATATATTAGATATAGATAGATTAACACTAGTCACGTTTATCTGTTCTATAATAAATGTCTTACTTTCACGCTCAACATTGTGTGAGACACTGTCAGTAAAAGTATGTGTTCACTAGTAGTACTACTGTAGTCCCTAGTAGTTCCCTACTCTGAGAAAGTGACACGTAATATTAGGTATAGAATACATTTTTTTAAACCATTGATGCATTAAGGGGAAAGTGGAGGGAAAGACTGTGGGATACATACTAGGGAAGAGAGATTATACAAATCATGCTGAATTAAACTAAAAGTTGTGGATGCAAAAGTTGGTTGATTTGATCACAGAATTTTTCCATTTAAAGCCTTAGATCTACACGTTAATGCTACTTTGAACGCAAAAAAATACCAACGTAAAATTATGATTTAATACATAAGGTGAATCTGGACCTCAGGTTATTTTTATGATAGATTTATTACAAACATATTACTTACATCTTTTGGACACTTCTCGTCGTGATGAAACTTAAATAGTTACACTGAATATGTACATTTATTAAAATTAAATCACTTTTTCGATAAATAATAATAAATATCTGGTACATTATTGCACACATGGTAAAAAATAACTTATAAAATATGTCATGCTGATTCAACTGCGTAGACATTTCCTTCGGGACCGTATATTTTTTCAGGATAAAAAGTATCCTATGTTACATTTCGGGTTGCTAGCTATCTCTGCTTATACAATAAATCAAGTTGAACATTACTGCGTGAAAAAGAAACAATCATACCAACTAATAAACACACTTTAGAATTTAGAATATTAGTATGATAGTTACAATCTGGGTATCGTCAACGCAAGCGTGCTCCGCTTCGGCTGCCTACGTAACCAGTTAAGATCGAAGCAAAGTTATGTTTTGTTCCATACTAGTTACCGAAAACATATTTCTGTGTACGAAACCAGCCGCCATCTTAACTACATCTTCGTAACCAGAAACGAGGTGGGAATTATTTTTCTTTATAATAATGTATATTTTTTCCACTGTTTGTCCTTCTATGTGTTCCATCGTAGACCGGCAAGGGGGCAGTAAAGCGAGCGATTTTTTATTAAAAAATAAGAAAATTATTGCCATTGCCAATATTTAAATAAAACATACTAAGTTTTGTATAATTGGAATCATAATCAAATTTACCTAAATTAAAATAAATATATCCTACATAATAGTTTTGTTAAATGAGTCAAACAGTTACGAAGAATTTAGCTAGTAATTCGAGAGTTTATTATGAAAAGTATAAACTGAGTCGATATCCGGGGCACCGTTAACATTATTACATTCAGTAGGTATCGGAATATCCAAAAAAACCTTAGAACCTTTTCCGTAAATTAATCTCCATTTATCAAAAGGTGAGCAAGATTTTTGCTGCCCATTTCACCGATTTCACCCTTCATAATAATATCAAAGCTTTGAAAGTAACAAAGAGATATTTCCCTACAAAGAATGCAGTAGTGTTCCTTTCAGAAAGGTACAAAAAGCTCGTTTTCTTTTAAAAATATACTTTAGTAAATTTGGAGTACTTTCAACTAGACCTACTCTACGATATTTCATTCCTTATTCTTAAGGCCGCTATCCAAAGCTACCTCTTTTGCACGCGTGCAACATTTTTGGAGATAAAAATAACTGAATCGAAAAAGCTATTGTTTTGATTTTGTCCTCCCTCATCCCATAAAATATACATACTTATATACTATTGCTTACCTGCCTATAATATTACTGTTGCTGATGTTACAAAATAAAATTATAGAGTATTATGGTTCACTACCAACTAGGCCACCGAGGCAGAAAGGAATATAATTTTATTTTGAAACAATTTGTATTTGTTCTATGACTGGGTGGTAATATATATATATATATATATATATATATATAAATAAATAAATATCTGGGACATTATTGCACAAACGGTCATCTGACCCCAATCTAAGCAAAGCTTGTAATATGGCTGCCAGAGACTGATATACATACATATATATTTTTAAATACATACTTAAATAGATATTAACACCCAGACATAGAACAAACACAAATGTTCATCACACAGATGTTTGTCCTAGATGGGAATCGAACCCACGCCCCCAAGCACAGAAAGTAGGTTCACTACCAACTGAGCCACCGGGGCATATATGAATGTGTTATATATAAATGTATGTATATCAGTCTCTGGCAGCCATATATATATTACAGGCTTTACTTGGTTTAGGGTCAGAGGACTGTGTGACAGTGTGTGCAAAAATGTCCCGAATATTTATTTATTTCTTTCTCTCAGCAATTTTTTTACCTTGAAAAAAAATTGAAATACACGAGTGAGATAGTTTCAATCGTATACTGTACAATAGTTTCACATTCATTTCACATATATTCCATAGTATGTATTTTATATTAAAAAACAGGATATCATGGTGTTTGCTTTATTCCCACTAATGCCTCTTAAAATAAGTAGTTACTAATTATTAAATTATGATATTATAGTAGTATATGCACATGAAAATAATATTATTCAGTTTCTTGTAAAGACTGATTTTATGAATAATTTTTTATTTAACCACAGGGTTGACTGTCTGTCCACGTTTCCCAAATTAAGATCTCAAATGTTTGTTCGCCTCTTCATAAAAGTGTAACGACTCTAGCTATTATCACTCCTCCTCATTACCTACCCTAAAACTTCCCTTTCAAAGGGCTCAGGTATTTTTTACGTCCACTCTGAAGTTTCCGTCATATTTCAAGCCCAATTTGCTCTTAGTCCCGTGATGTTAAATAAACAGCGGAGTTGAAGGGACTCCGGTAGAGTCCGGCGGAGCAGGTGCGTTTCTGTCCGCTTGATTTATAATTTAAGCTAGACGGAAGTGTAAGGCGACAGCGAGTGCTGACGAGACCAGTTGGGACCAGAACATTTTACTTCAAAATCCGAGAAGTATTACTAAACTAAATTAACGTAATAATAATAAAATCATTTTTTTAAACAAGCTTTTGTTTAAATATGTAACTTAGAATGGGTTATCAATTCAATGCGTATACAACATTTCATGTCTGTGCTGCGAACAATTGAAGATTTTCTTAGTCAAGACCCAACCCTGAGAGCAGCAACCATGTCTTGGTAAAACTTAAAACTGAAGTGAGTTTCTGGAGTGAGGATATCAATGTTTTTATTTTATGGAACAGCTGTTCTTTTTTCGATATTTCATGTTTTATCTACGTTTGGCCACCAACTCGCCTGATGGTAAGCGACGGTGTGGCCGAGTATGGAACACGTTGATCTAGAAGAAATCTATTTACTCTAGCCTTGAAGATGCCTAGATTGTAGTTCTCAGGAAACAAGGAGGACGGCAGGGAGTTCCATTCTTGGGCGGTCTCTGAATTAAGTTAATAATTATAATTACAATGATATTATCATCGAATATGTTCACTGTCTAACTAGTCACCCAGTATACGCTTCCTTATACCCCGGAAAAGTTTATTTAGGTTATCGGACAAAACTGCGAGGCCTGTCTAGATTTTTCAATAATAATTCCATCCAGTCTTCTCTTAGATCTCCGCCTAAAGCATATTTCTTGTACTAACCAGGCTCACATGACTCCCAAAAGACTTCTTAGGAATAATCGTAAAAATGTAGAATGCTAAAGTAAAGGTACTTAAGGGCTTGTTTCCATTCAAAGCTGTGTCACTCGTATATTTTTAAAGATACAGTAACTGAATGTGCAGTGCAAGTAACATCTTTATACGTAAAAACTTTTTTGCTTATCTACATTGTACCAGTGTTAGGAAAATTTCCCATCTTTTCCATTCCTCAACGTCCTAGAAAACACAACATTAAAAAAACCTTTCAGAGCGCTTAATTAAAGTGACACACGACCAAAATGCTGGCCTGTTTCTGGTTCAACGCATGATCATTGTCATTCAGCGTGGTAATACCATCAGCATGCTGGGTACGCTGCCAGCTGATAGTGGGCTTGAGCATTTGGATTGTCTTTAGACCTTCAACAGTCTATGGACAGTCTAACTGTTTTTGTAATATTAGCTAGCTTTTATTTTGTTTAGTTAATAAAGGCATATGACATTAAAATGCAAAATAATCTATACTGATACACAATCTAGAAAATCTCTGAGTTTCGCACCTTAATTTTTTTCTTTGGATAAAAAAGGGGCGGAAGATAGGAAATCTGTATTTTAACTTAATTGAAATTAAAAATGGAGCAGCAAGATGTTAATAAAAGTATACTTAAAAGAGACTGCTACGTGACGTCATATCATTTTCGAACCATTCTATTGGTCGACATCGCCGCTCCGCTCCGCTGCAGAGGAGCATCGCTCTGAATGGAGCATTGCATTTACTTCTCGTCGTTCTGTACTAAGTATTTAAGGATTTTCAAAAAGTTCTTGAACGTAAGCCACTTCGAAATTTATAGTTGTTCTTTGTGGGACTCTAATCTTTATTTTTCTAGTGAATCTCGTGTATTATTCAATGTTATTGGAGCACTGGAGAAATAAGACTGGAGAAAGAACTTTTGTTTTTCAATTTAAAGCGGCTGGATGGAGCTTTCGTGTCACTTGAAAATGTTGTCGTTTTTAGATACAACTATGTGTGCTTGTGACTTTTCAGTGTTTATTCGAAATAACAATTCAAGAGGCTTTTTAAAAAACAATAATCTACATTACATTCCCAATCTTTACATATGGTTTGGAGATTTTAATTCGTCTTAATACTCAATATCATATTGTTAATAGGTAATGAATTTCTTAAATGACATTGACAGACGATACCTAGATACCTTTGAGATGTTGTTGGTGATGGATGATACTGCGTATCTCTTGAGCAGCGCACAGAACTAACGTATCTATTCTAAGAGCTCAAAGTAAGCCAGGGTCCACTATGTGCCTTAAGAGGGTTTGCAGTAGGTACTTTAGGGCACATTGTTAAAAAGGTGAAAAGAAGAGATCAAGAATACTCATGGGAGAGAGAGGGAGAGTGAGAGAGAGAGAGAGACAGAATGTAAAAATACTTGGTTGTAGTATTCCAACAATGATGATTCCAATTTACATGTATTCGTGAGAGCCTGTAATTGGCTTTCTATACATAACATAGTACATAGTTTTTTCATGGTATATCTTAGTGTAAAAAAGCTGTTGATTTTCCTATCAATAAACAAATAGATTTATTAAAATGTCTGTTAATAAACTTAGTGCACGTTCAATGTAACGATTCTCCACCGATTTATTCGCTGCGCCTATTTTCGTATATTACACACAAACACGCGAACTGGTATCAGTTTAAATCACAATAATCTACGAGTACTTATCTACAATTTTTTACTGCAACTCAACCAGTTTTTAGCAAAGAAAATGATGCTTTATACCAAACTGAGAAAGAAAACATTATATTGGGATCACTCTCGGGTGTAAAACCAGCATTTTAATACGACCCATGAAATCTGCACCGCTTAATTCAAACCGTTTTGCATAATGACCAATCAATTCCGAGCTCTATGTCTTTAGCAATAGAGACTGTAATAATTCATGATAATGACGGACCTTCAGAACGATCCAGGCTAAATCTTTTATGATCAGCATAAAAATGTCGTTTATTCTTTGAGGCAGAGATGTAGCCCATTGTTTGGATACAACACAGAAATATTACTTCCTGATCGTGTGTTTAGAACTTCTGATGTACTGTTCTTCTTTACTGTATAATAAAACAACGTATAACTCACATAATATAATGTGTTATGAGCTCGGTACTGAGGTTCTAATCGCTCAAAGGGTGATTAAAAGAGCTATGCTTTGCATTTTTTTGTATTTTTGTTATTTTTTTTAATACAAAATAGATCAACATTTGGCCGCCAACACGCCTGATGACAAGCAGGACTATGTGGCCCAGGATGGCATAATTTGATCTATAATAAGATAAGATGCCTAGATTGTAGTTCTCAGGAAACAAGGAGGACGGCAGGGAGTTCCATTCTTGGACAGTACGTATCATAAGTGACGACCCAAATGGTTGAGTACGAATCTTTGGAATTTCCACGGGGAACGGGTGGTAGTGTGCAATACTTCTACATGTCCTGTAGTAAAAGGAAAAGAGTAGAATAAGATCATGAATCTCTTGTGCACATTAGCCGAAATGTTTTCGATAGATAATAGACAGACAAGCTACTTTACTACGGTACAGGAGACCACCGCTTGAATGTAATAAGAAACTGAAAGAGACCAAAAAAAGCCAACAAAAAATATCGAGTTCAAATTAGAACCGAACAATTCTCCAATTCAATACAAAATAAATACCTCTTAACAATCCCAAATTCCAACCATTATTTAGTAAAGTCACAGTTCAAAGCACTAAGAAGGAAAACTTTGTCGTTTGGAAAATAAGGGCTGGTTGAAAAAGGGACCAAAGTTCTTTCTTACGACTAGTGTTGCAGTGTGACAACAGAAAGGCCTTAGTTAACAGCCCGCCTTTTAAGCCGGTAGGTCTGGGATCGATTTCCGGCCAAGAATATTTTAATTACTTTTTATTTGTTGCATAGGCGTAAAACACCATAACAGGTGTTTGCCGCCTATGGTAAGCGATCATTGTCGCCTGACACAAGGGTTATCACAGATACATTGCCGACCTTTAAAGACTCTATTAACAGCCTTTTTGAAGAACTGCATGATTATATTCCTAATTCAAATACATATTTGATAAGTTCTGAATATTAATTAATAAAATATAGAGCAGCTATGTAAGTCATAATGTTATTATTATTTTTGGTTAAAGTGAATAAAGGCTTTTAAACATTTCATCATCATCAGCCATAAGACGTCCACTGCTGAACATAGGCCTCCCCCTTTAACCTCCACACTGAACGAGATTCTGCCATCTGCATCCACTGGATGCCCGTGACTCTCACGATGTCGTCGGTCCATCTAGTGAGAGGCCTACCTACGCTGCGTCTTCCAGTTCGTGGTCTCCACTTAAACATTTATTATCAGGTTATTCAATGTAAGTCCACTGCATATAGGCTTCTTTCACAGAACGCCATATGGTACGATCTTCTGCTTTTAGCATCCACCTTCCACCTGCCTCCTGGAGCAGGTCCTCGCTCCCCCTGGCTGCAGGGTATCCTACTCCACAGATATGGTCAGCCCATTGCCACGTCAGATTATTAATCTTTTGAACTATGTCAATTACTTTAGTTCTTTGTCGGTTTATCTAATTTCTGATTCTTCTTTTTTAAACCAAGCTATGCCTAAGCATAGCTCGCTCCATAGCTTTACTTTAACTTATTTAATACCTCTGCGTTTAAACTGAAGCAGCTTTTAAACACAAAATGTTTTAAGTATGTTCTAATTTTGATATTTTTTTATGTATTGAAGGAACTTAGATTTCTTGCTATTATGTATTTTCGTGCTAGTATGTATTTTATAGTGTAATTTACCTTTTTTCCTTACTAGTTGGGAAAACTTTTAACTGGTCCTCTATCTTTATCTTTTTTTTAAACATACTTTTTACCTAGTTGTAAATTTTTCTTTTAATTAAGAAATAAAATATTAACATAACAAATCAACAGGCCGAGTGACTTTATATCGATGCACTGGCTTTACTGCCAGTACCCACGAATACAAGTCAGGTAAATTCAACACGCTCCTGAGTAGCACGAATCTCGAAGACACGATAATTAAAATGTATAAAAAGTTTGTTTACTGCACTTCTCTGTGGCAGGCACGTTTAACCTTGAGCGGATCTACGAGACCACGATATTTATGTTAATTCGTACAACTGTTGACAAACCCCATCCCCTTCCCGCGGCAGAACCGGCTGAATAATAATGTCATTCTATCCATTCTAACGATTCCTCAGGAAATGTGAAACTGGACGAAATTCTAATTTCGACCTTTCTATTTTTATTAAACTAATCTGTTATTTTTTTTACGTGGTGATATATATATTTTCATCATCATTATCAGCCTTTCATGATCCCACTGCTGGAACTCAGGTCTTCTCTCAGGGAGAGGTGATTGGCCTTAATCCACCATGCTGGCCCAGTGCATGTTGGTAATTGTTATATATTTTTGAACTGTTGAGGTTCTTGGAAATACCGGTTTCTTCTCGATGTTTTTTCTTCACCGTTTTGAGCGATTGCATTGAAACTGTTCATAATTATTAGGTACTAAATAAGTAATTGTGTTAACAATTACTTATTTAGTACCTTAGTAATTATAACATGAGCAATGTACTCCTACTGTAATGTTTTTACTTGTATAATATTAAGTACAAGAACAAATGAATAACCCATTAAACTCACGAGTAGGAAGCAGAACTTTTGCTTCGTGGAAAGTTCGAGACCAAGTAATAGAAGTTTGTCAAGATAAGTGTGGGTTTACGTATCCATATAATCCATGTCTTGTTATCGGTAAAAACTTTCTTTGTTCTATGAAAGTTTGTAATGCTGTCACTTGAAAATATAGGAGCGATCATGGCTCGTTGGTTGACGTGGTAGAACGCCAGGTTCAATCGTAAGAATCTTTTAGAGAAGCGTTACGTTTAACACTGTTTTACCTATTTTAGTTGTTCTAACTACAGCTATAAGGCCCAAAATATTGGGAACTCTATTCACAACATTTCACTGTAAATATCCCGTTAATAATTGTATAACTGTTGTGTTACACAATCAGTATATTATGCGCGTGCGATGGTAAACTCTTTGTCTATCGGCAATATTTCTTTTGCATTGCGTTTTGTTGCGCTACTCATCTTGACACATAATAAGGTTTCATTTTATCCTGCGGTAAAGTCATGTCAGTCTCACATATGAATGTACTATGATTAGAATTTTGAAAAATGTTATGGTTTTTTTTTATACAGGCTTGCGTTTGACCGCCAACTAACGTGATGTTAAGTGATGATACGGTCTACGATGGAGCACGCTTGCCTAGAAGAAACCGATTCACTCGTGATTTGAAGACACCCAGATTGTTACTACCAGGGAACACCCATTCAGACAGTGCATTTCACAGACTAGCAGATTGCACAGTAAAAGTGGAATCAAAGTGGAGTTGTGTGAAATAAATGACTTATTATTATAATTTCTATTTATTCTTGGGTCTCGCCTAGATATTTGACAAGCATTGGTGGGACCGACCTAAACCAAGAGGCCCTGTTGAATATAACATACAATTATGAATATGTATAAAAGGGAATATAAAACTATTGAACAGTATAGAATTGAAGAATAGTAATTGTAAAAGTGCTGGGCTATTGTGATAAGTTCTGTAATTGTGTTGAGCTGGTCTATGGTATGAAGTACGGTACACGCCAATTACCCCCAACTCATAAATTCTGCCCTCTATTGGCACTAGAGGGGCAACATTACACTGCACACTACTAACACTAAACGCTACTCGCGGCGTTTTATAATGTATAGGCGCATATATTGCCACGACGAGAGGAAACTAGTAGTGTAGTTTTACCGTCCTTAAATAAAAAGGCTGTGTAAGTCCACTTGCAAGTCAGAAGACTGGCTCATCTCTATTGCATACACAAGTCCTATAATCCTCCTATAAAAATCCTTTCGTCCATGACAGCGCACTCCCCGGTAATGTTTCCATCAGGGTGTCACATAAGTGACTCCGCCCGTACTTTTAACGGCTCCCAGCCATTATGCCCGGTTTATGTAAATACTTTTACCTTGTGTACACACCTTTACATAATGTTTGTTTGACGGTTCTGAGGTAACGTTTTTTTTTCTTTAAAAAGTAGCGGTGGAAAAAGGTTTATGTGCTACCCTCGTCTTTAGTGTCAATTTTACTTAAAGTTACTATTTTATCTGTGCGGAGAGATAATTTTCAGAGAAAAGGTAATAATGGGATTTTTGTCTATTGAGAAACGCGCCAAGAGTCTCATCAGCAATAAAGCCCTGGATCAGACTAAACTCCTTAGTCTTGAGCATTGGAGCAAAATTGCTAGTCCATCAGTTTTTTATCGGATACATTTCGGTGAGTATGCATCAGATCTGTATGATCTGATTCCCTCTTGCCCATTTTTCTATTGGACTGCCAGAGCGGGCACGAAAAATTTACACCGCTTTATGGTTGATATTCTGAAAACCCATACGAAGCGCTTCGGTTCCACTTTTATTTGCGAGCTGCTAGTCTGTGGATTGCGCTGCCTGAATGGGTGTTCCCCCACAGTTACATCGTATGGCATTTAGTAAAAAAAAACGATATTCATGTACTATGGTGTTTCACGAATGCATCCGAGAAATATGCTAGTTGTAACATAAAGTACACCAATTTGAATTTTGCTACTACTGAGATAGACATGGTCATAATGAAGACAAAACCAATGTCAATTACAGTAGAATCAGCCCTTAGCTATAGTTTTGTCAACTGTTAAGTTTACTCATCAACGAAACCACTCTGGTAAAGTTACTACCACTTCATCCGGCCGTGACTTACGATCGTGACTATAACTTGTTTGATCTTCTTACAATTGAATTAAACTACTTCAAAAATCTATTCTGCTTCACACTAGCTAAAAAGATAAATTGGAGCCAAAACAATGAAAAGAAATATCCAAAGATATTGACAGTAGTTTCATTTATTAATTCACATCAAATTTTACTCGATTCGAAACACGATTATCAAATGTAAGCCTGCAGTTCAACATCAACAAAACTTGGCCACTTTAAAACTAAACGCACAACTCCAACAGTTAGGAAGTACAACTCACCTATTAGAGCGGGCACCCAATTATTGGCCCACCTCCGATCCGACAAGTTTGTTTTAATTTCACATAGTGATTTGACAAAACTTCGACAAACATACGGACTATTCACTTAAAAGTTATTATTGGAGGTGACGAGATACTTTGCATCGCGTAAAATGTACGGGTTCTGAAAAAATCCACAAGCTAGTCAAATATCATAATTATAAATTAGAAAATAATATGGCGGAATTGATGTAAATTATTAAACTTCCTAGTTTTTTTTATTAAATAGCAAGTGCCTGTATTAACTAAATAAAATACAAGCTAACACTACAAAAACAGTTAGACTGATCGATAGATAGATATATACCATAGATCATTGAAGGTCGAAAGACAATCCAAATGCTCTAGCGTACTATCAGTTGGCTATCAATATCACCCAGCTAATTCTATTAAGTTGCAAAGCGGGCTGAGTGGCGTGCCTTGGGAGATGCCTATGTCCAACAGTGGACTTGTATAGGCTGATAATGATGATGGTATTTTTTTTTGTAACATTAAAAGTACAAGAAGTCCAAAAATCTTATCTATTTTGGGTTATAATTCGCTAGATCTGTACACTAACAGCTCCCAACTAGGGCTCCTTGTGTCGAGAATGCATGGGACTTATAATTTCACACCTTTAATGAATACTAAGTTTAACTCGTGATTTTATAATTAATTTTTAATTAGGCCTAATTTTTAATTTATTATAAATAACATAACTAAATACATTACACATACTGAAAAAATAAATTGAATCGGCTGATTAATCTCTGAGATATGAATGTTTAAAGTTTTAGGTGGGGATAAAGAGGGGATGCTCCGTCCCTTTCTCGCAAAGCGTGTGTTAGTATAGCATTTGTATGCCGCGTCTGGGGCTTGACGTCATAGCTCAGTATATTGCGCTCTCTGTCTAGCATGAAATTAAAATGCTTATAACTTATTTATTTTTGAACTAATTTAAATTTTGTTTTCGTTGATAGGCCCTATTGATGATCAGCTTTTTATAGGTTTAAAAAAAAATTACATCATGCCTATGGTCTGCCATAATCACAGTCATTGTCTCAGGTCGCCGGCACAATGTTCCACATCACTAGTTGGACATATTTAGTCGTAGAGCCAAGGTTTACGGTACAATTAAGGCGCAGTAAGGCCCTAATGACACAGCACGAACGTTGCTACAAAATTATACTGAAACACAGATAATGGTTTGGTGTTTAGTGTGTAATGAGTACGTTAGTGTTTGTGTTCTGAACACAAACACTAACTTGTGTGTTAGTGAACGTAGCGGAGAACGTACAGGAAAGTAGTTTGATGTGGAACTGAAATTAGTGGATAACCTCGGCAATCAGCTAATAGACCTTGTGTTCTACAGTTAGATCTAGCGACCGGACAAACGGTGATGACTTCACGTCGTGAAATATGATACGAGCGTCAACTTATGCACAATACAAAAGACCGTGTGGTGCTGAAAAGAGCAAGCAGGCAGACTCCAGACTGCTAGCTGCGAGCTGGGATACACGTAGATTATAGTAGAGGTAGGCGAAGTGTTGATACATACAGCGATTTTTGCTAATGCCATTATGAGTTGGGTTATGAATAAGAAAGAAAGGTTTTTGAGCGGAGACCACGAACCAGAAGACGCAGCGTAGGTAGAAATGAACCGACGACATTGTGAGAGTCGTGGGCATCCAGAAGATGCAGATGGCAGACTGTTGTTCAGTGTGGCGTTCTAAGGGGGAGGAACAGTTTACTGCAAATAGCATTTACAACTGACTACCGTGTGTCGGGTGACACGTAAAGGTCTCAGTTGTTCGTCCTATACCAACAACCGCTAAAACACGTCAGAGTGGCTTAATAACTGATCAGAGCTCACCAGTAGCCACTCGGCCTAGACAAGCTCACTTACGTGTACTTATAGAGTTCCGTAATACGACAAGGAACCCTTATATAAGTTTGTTCTGTCCGTCCATGCATCAAACATCGTACAATTACAGTTTTAGTATAGATCTTAATTTCAAAAGTATAATTTTTTATTGAATTTTAAAGTGCGGCTCTGGTACAATGGGGATAAAAAATATTTCACTGCACCCTTTCTTGTAGGGTATCGTTGAATAGGATACTCTGCGAAATATATTGGCCCGCAAAAAGTTGTACTGATAGGATTGAAAATCTTTATTAAAAATTATTAATAAAGGTATAAGTTCAAGCTCGCCTCTAAGAAACTTGGTGTGCTCAATAAGGCGAAACAGTACTTCAAGTCGAGACAAAGGCTTTTGCTTTACAAAGTGCAAGTCCGAACTCACTCATGGAGTACTGCTCCCATCTCTGGAATGGAGCACCCAAATGTCAGCTTGAGCCTCTTGCCTCTTCTTTCTCCTCGTAGATAAAGCTAGTGAAAAAATATATTGAGATAACAAATTTATGAGTTATAGCGATAAAACTGTAATAAATTTAACACGTTGTAGCTTAAAGGTAATTGAATGTTTCTCTTGTAGTTTTTTCTTTGGCTAAACAGTATAATTATGTTATGTCGGGATAATGGAACTCTACCATATCCGTGTCTCGATATGCTTTTGTCCAGGCTCATGAGAGTCACAAAAAGTGAACACAGATGTTATGTCTACGCTTACAGTGTTCTCTACGTTCTTGTTTAGTTTGATTTCCGTAGCGCTGCTACGGAACAGACGGACTGCTATTTCAATGTTACAAATGTATCTAATAATAAAACAGTTTTCTACTCAAAATGGTAGATTAACAAAAATATTATCAAAACATCTGACAACATTTTTTTCTTTGTCCGACCGTTAGATAAATAAAATACAGTCGGGACCTCAACCGAAAACATTTCGCAGAAAATTAACGGTACAAATCGCAACGCTTATTACATTTCCCAGCTTCCCTGGTGCTAAATCTCCAAATAACAAGATTAAATTCTCGTCCTCCCCAAGTATTTTAGATTAAATTAAACGAAGCCTTGTCCCGCCCGGCACTTTTATTGCTAACTGTACCGAGTGCGCTCTGCTGTTGTCAGTTTTCATATTTTTGTAACGGGCTTTACACTTGCGCTACTCCCACGCTCTATTGCCAATCAAATAAAATGAATTCACTTTACTTTGAACATACAACAAATAAAGAACCCTACGGAGAGTAGTGAAAGAGAAATATACTCATAGTTTATGTGTTAGGACCTTCCTCCTTCTTGCGTCAATTCCCTAATGCTGGTGGTCGTGACCCATCAGGGTATTAACTTCTTCCGTACGACATTCTGCCATCTATTCCGGCTCACATCATCTTCTGCTTCAGCATTATGAACCACATTGGCAACGTTGATATTGAGGGTAGTACATATCTGTCCAGCGCATTGGGTTCCTCCCTCTTACGTTCTACTTTCCCGATAACTATCAGATTTTGGGAGTTGTCACCAGGCTTATGGGTGCCCAAAGAACTCAAAAACTCTCCGAAGGCACGTGTTGGAAAGCTTTCGCTTCTTATAGAGACAGAGTTCTTTGAGAATCGATTGGTTAGTTCTACGCGCAGTCCATGGGATACGAAGCATTTTCTTCCAAACACCACACTTCCACATTTCAAAGGCGTCTATGAAAAACTGTTGGTCTTTAGGGTTTTAGAGTTTACGTCTCCACCCCATATGATTGATCAATGTCTTATTGACGATGCTACGATCATTCCATATAGATTATCTCGTCCTCCTATTATATTAGAGAACATGACATTTTTGACTATCCCAGTTTGGCCATCTAAATGCTTTAGAACAGGCGCCGCAGACAGAATTGTGATTCTTTCTGTCTCGTGCTCAATTACAACGGAACTTGCCATTCGTTTTGTGGTTCTACAAACCACCACAAGTAACCATAGAGTTAAAATTACCTATTTACACGTGCATAAGAACTTCGTAATAACTATACTATTTTAGTTAGTATTTGTCACGTGACAAAACTGACACAAATGGGAAGGCCAATAAACGACTACCTCACCGAGTTTCCTCCAGTGTAAATCCCGCTTTAAGCATGGCGCACTTACATATTTTATTAAAATGACGTGATGGTAATATAAATTGACATTTTTGTAGCCAACGCTGTAATTTTAAAAAGAAAATACTTTACGATTTGTTGTGAAAATTTTACGGGAGAGAAAATTTGTTACTTTAGCGGTTGACATTTTTTTTCGAATGATTTCTAAACCAAAAATGGTGGCATAAATATCATATTATTATGGACTTTTTAAATTAAATATTATTATTTTAATAAGTATTAATATTAGAGAAGTACCAAGCACACGGTATCAATGCTCGACTGAACGTGTGCTTGATCCATGTGAGTACAGAAGAGAGAATTATTTCGTTTAGATGTGAGCAACTGTTCCGAGGGGAAGTACAGTTGCACCTTCAAGAGGATATCTAACTTTCCGGCAGCCAATTAACCCTTCGATACAATATGGGATTCCAAGTTGATGGTTGACGTCAGAGCAACGCTCAAGATGAATGTATCCCGGAAATAGTATAATAAGTTGACCCGACCCTGAACTCGTCAGTATTTCAACTGGTCAAGATTACAACGGAGAACGGTTTAGAACGGTTTAAAACGGTTAACATTTTGACAATGCCATGTCAATACATATTTGCCTGCATTTTGTATGCAAGAAAAAACATACAAAATTATGTTACACAAGGGGCCAGCTATGTTTATAATACTCGGAACAGAGATAAATATTTATTGCCAAAGACTATGCTTGTGAAAATAAGCAAATCTTTTTTACAGTGAATAGCATCAAATTTTATAATATTCTGCCTGCAACCTTGAAGAGTTTTAAAGAAACTTCTTTTAAAATAACATTAAAGAAGCTATTGTTACAGAAAGCGTATTACGAAGTAGACGTATTTGTAAAAGATAAAAAGGCTTGGCAAAGAATAGATGTTGACAGTTTCAAGTAACTGTAAAGAATGAAATAAAATAACCTAGGTTTAATTTATTTATTTATAATACATATGAATTTGACATTTTACTAATTTAGATAGATTTTACATTTTATACTATTTTACATAATTTGACATTTTATTTTACTACTATGTTATATAACATTATCTTTTTAATTATTATTTAATGTAAAAAAATTGTGTTATGCAAACATACCAAACAAATTTGGTAGCTTTTTATCACCGACACACGGGAACACCTTGTTGCATGAGTTCGAATTGTATGACGATTTCTACCAAATGAAATGTAATTATTTCTTATTATAACTTTGTATTTTGTGACGTTTCGAAAGTGTATCCTAGTGTACCTACTTGAAATAAAGATATATGAACTGAACTGAACTACAAATTATGTTTAAATACAAAAAAAACTACAAAGAAAATTAATACCATTTGGACTGTAGAGAATTAATAAAAATTAACAATATATAGATTTATTTTGCCTGGTTATTAATTGAACTGGACTGCGAAAGATTGAAAAATAATGATACACATACCATTTTTACTGGAAAAAAAAAACACTCAAAAAAAAAACTAAATAAAAAAATGGGAAGCCAACAAAATACACAGTTAAACATTGACTCAAAAACTAATCAACCTTGAAACAGGAAACAATCCAGCGGCGCTGTTATTGGTTTGTACAAGTCCGAATATTTGTTTAGGAAAAGGACAAAACATTTCAGTTATTGTGCCCCATTTGTTGACATTAGCAATTAATGTTGCTCAATTTTCGTTCGGCTCATAAAAAATATACAATTATTAGGAGCGCTTTTTGATTAGTTACATTTCAGAAATCATAGGTATATTTTTTAATGAAATACAAATTTAGTGAACGTTGCAAATATTTAAAACTATTAATTTTTGGGTCAGCGCTCAGAAGTGTCCGAGCCATAATTGTTAGTTAAAAAAACTGACTTCTCAACATAGTATGAAATGGGCCAATTCGGTTACTTCGAAGATCATTATTGTCATCCTAATTACTAAAAATTCCATTTATTTTGATTTAAAAACCCAACTACTGAATGGATTTTGATAAAATTTCTTTGGGATCATTCTGGAAGTAGCTCCTATCAAATAAAAATGTATTTTTTTAATCGGTTCATAAATGAAGGATTTCTGGGGTATTTTTTGTTTATCAAGACAACAGCTATTAAGACTTGAGTGCCTTTCTGAGCAAGTCTAAAACAAACGTGTAAAAATGTTGCTAGTTTTAATTGGAAGCAACGTTTAAATAAAATGAGAAAGTTACACCAATATATTTATGCATGCTTCTATACAATGTTTCAGAAAAGTACAAGCCATGGCGGCCACTGAGCATTGTGCTGACCTCAGCTACGCTTCTGCTCACATTTTATCGCTCGTTATTAAATAATTCACTGCGAAGAGGCGTGAGACAGGGAGACGTAATCTCTCCGAAACTGTTTACTGCCGCAATGGAAGACGCCTTCAAGCTCCTGAAACGGCAAGGACTAGGCATCAACATTAACGGCGAGTACATCACTCACCTTCGATTTGCCGACGATATTGTGGTCATGACAGAATCTATGGAAGATCTCAGCAAGATGCTCGAAGGCCTCAATCGAGTCTCCCAACAGGTGGGCCTTAAGATGAACATGGACAAAACGAAGGTCATGTCAAATATCCATGTTGTGCCCACCCCAGTATCAGTTGGAAACTCAGTTCTAGAAGTTGTTGACGCGTACGTCTACGTAGGACAAACAGTCAAACTAGGTAGGTCCAACTTTAAGAAAGAGGTCAATCGGCGAATCCAACTCTGCTGGGCAGCGTTCGGTAAACTTCGCAACGTCTTCTCGTCCAAAATACCTCAGTGCCTTAAGACGAAGGTCTTCAACCAGTGTGTGTTGCCAGTGATGACATACGGAACTGAAACGTAGTCTCTCACTATAGGCCTCATTAGCAAGCTCAAAGTCGCACAACGAGCTATGGAGAGGGCTATGCTCGAGGTTACTCTACGAGATCGAATCAGAAATGAGGAGACCCGTAGACGATCTAAAGTCACCGACATAGCCCACCGGATTAGCAAGTTGAAGTGGCAGGGGGCAGGGCACTCGTAGCACGAAGAACAGATGGCCGATGGGGCCGAAAGGTTCTCGAGTGGAGACCGCGGACCGGTAAGCGCAGCGTAGGACGTCCACCCACAAGATGGACAGACAACCTAAAAGAGACCGCAGAAAAACGCTAGATGCAGACCGCTTTCAACCGGTCCCTTTGGAAATCGATGGGGGAGGCCTATGTTCAGCAGTAGACGTCCTATGGCTGAAATGATGATGATGATTAAATTTTTATGTTTCCAGATGCAGTAATGCACTTTAATAGGTATTATAGTACGACAGTGGTATTCTAAACGATAAATTTGGGACGACAGCTCAGTTGTTTTGTTCTATGCTTCGTTGTACGTTATAAGCTTGAATGATTCTTTTTCCCCGCCGTGTCGTTATTATCATTGTGACGGTGAATATACACCCAAGTCGTGAGCAGCATGATATGCAATAACTCTGTTATTTTAATAAATCATACAACTGGTATGATTTATTACAATAACAGACTTATTGAAAAATATCAATGTAATTACGTAATATATATGTATGTATATCAGCCTCTGGCAGCCGTATTACAAGCTTTACTTAGTTTTGGGTCAGATGACTATGTGTGCAATAATATCCCAGATATATTATTTATATATTAACTGTTTTTTTTATTATTAAAGAATCGGTTAATAAAGTTCTGAGATATAAGCTTTGGTCGGATTAGAATGGGATTCTCTGTCTCTTTCCCACAAAGAGAGAGTCAGTATAAAGTTTCTATGGTATACGTTAGTATTGACGTCATATATAAGTATAGTGCGTTCTTTATCTATATTATATTAAAATTCTTATATCTGCCTTAACTTTGAACACATTTTGATTTTGTTTTCGATGTTCAGCTCTATTTATTAACAGCTTTATTATGAAACAATAAAAATAGTCAGTCCGATATTGTTGAATGCCGCAACAGTTCATGCACTTGCGTTTGTTTTAGTCTTATTTATAAAACAGACAGCACAGAGTGCGCACATACTGTAACAAGCTTCACTTGTTCCTCGTCTGAAACTATCATGGGATGGCAAAAAGATTTGTCTACTGACCTCCAAAGTTCAACCTGAAGATGTTATTTGATGATGATGACGTGTTACTAAAAAATAGTTAACGATTCGATACGGTCAACGGATAAAGTCGATTTCTACTTCTAATTGTTTTATCGATGTGAAACTTTGCATCGATATGAAACTTTGCATGCATTGTGAGAGTCGCGGGCATCTAGTGGATGCAGATGGCAGGCCATCATTCATTTTGGAGGTTACGTGGGAGGCCTATGTTCAGCAGTGGAGGTCTTCTGGCTGATAATGATGTTGTTTTATGTAATCCAGATGACACTACAATAGTTTCGTACCGTTGAACAGATATGAGACCCGGGTATGTCCTAAAACTGCGACCAGAACCACCGGAGGATGGGTAGCAGCGTCCTAATAGTACACGGTGAACATACTGTACGTTAATTGGCTGATGATGTGAACATATATGGTGTTGAAGCCAGGAGACGGATGTTAAAACTCTTTAATAGATCCTAGTAAACCCTTCATGTTTGGACTCATTACGTTAGTATTAACAGAACTCGTACCAAGTGTAGTGTACCGCCTCCTGGCCCCATCATCAAACCAACACATCTGATGAGCCCTACTATAATAATTAGTCTAAAGTTTACTTGATTGAGTCCAGGATCTCAACTTCTGTATTTTACAATTTATTAATAAAACATACATGTTGACTTTATGGTAAGCGACATAAACGAACAGGTTAACACACTCCTACAGAGTCTCGGCGGAACAACAAATAAATACATTCGTAAACATTACAACAAACTAACAAGAAAACTTTGCAAGTTTTCTCTAAACTTTTAAAATTAAAACTGAAAACAGCTACGAGTATATTTACTCGTAGCGCGCTACAGCGTAGCATTGCTACGAGGTTACGGCGTAGTACTGCTACGAAACCGCTACAAGTGTACTTAGTAACTTGTTAATACGTTTACTACCGGAACTTAAATAGCCAGTAACGGGAAAACTGCTATTGGAAAGCGCTGCAGTGCCTACACAATTAAAAAGTTAGATAGCTAGCCTTTCATCAATAACATTTGCTTATTGTGTCAGTTTACAGTCTTTCTGACGCGACCGAACGAAAATAAAACACTCATCTAATGACTTACTCTTTTGACTGCATTATGCTGTGTAATAATTTGACTTAAGGCTTTCATAGACCAAAATCAGCAGCAGGGACAGCAACAGCAGGGACAGCATAGCTGTGAACACGAGTCCGCGCGTTATGTAGTACAAGGTACTGTATGAATCACTGCATTATACAAAATACAATTATTACTTAATATTTTATTGTTTTGTGACTATACCAGGTGTAAAGGAAACGCTCCCGAAAACAAAGACTGGTTTAGTACTGGTGATTATCATATATTTTTTATAAAGAGCGGCAAAAAAGCACGCCCTCCACCTGATTGTAAGCAAAAACTGCCGCCTATGGACAACTGTAACACTAGCGGTGTTGACTGTGCATTGTCCGAGCCCGAAGAGATAGTTGTAGACACCCTTTTTGAAACGCTTCATGTTGCAGCTTGGCGGGAAAACTTTTTGGGGAAGGATATTCCACACCTTGCAAGTATGTAGAATAAAGGAGCGGAAAATTGAACAGTGCGGGATTGCGGTAGTACGGTGGTGGTAGTAGAATTACTGATAAGATTATCAAAAAAAAAAACTGTATTTTCAATACAACACTTACTTCGGGGAGTTAAATACAACAGTTATTATAAGAAAAAAACCTTTGTATCATTAACATATTGCTTTGAGAGAACAGTACAGCCCCACAACAGTATACCATAAGTTCGAACTGGCATCAATACTTCCTTGTAAAGTAAAAGTTTATTCTGTATTGACAGCGTGGAATATCTCCCGCGCAGTAATACAAGCATATACGCGTGCTTTGAGCGCCTGTTCTTGCTTATGAAGTATGGTACCCTCTGCTAGTGCGAGTAAAAATCCACTTGATTGCAACAGTGAGAATCTTTTATGTCATGCCAGAGTGTGCCTTCTGTATATGTAGTATATTTGTGTGGTCAGAGTTACATACTTTTGCTCGACGCAACTTGGCTACATTTTCACACGAAAAGGTTGGTTTTGGATTAAATAAATAGGAAACTATAAACAAATTCAGAAGTTTTGTTTTGTTAAACAGAACAATGAGGAAGTTAAAGCTTGTGAGGTCGAGTTTCGCCAAACTGAGGCGAAAATGCGGTAACAATGTTATCCATTACGAATATAAATTTAGATTTTTTGTTCCGCTCTCAAAGTTGTAAGGAAAAATGAAATTAAATAAAAATGTAACCCTTATTTGATATGATATTTTTTTAGTATTTTAAAGAAAATAGGAGTTTTTGTAAAAACAAGTGTAAATTGAAACCCTCGATGAAAAAGATGACAATCTTCAAACGACTTAGGGGAACTAAACGTTTCAGAAAGAACATTTCGAAAATCTAGTTCACGGAGCAGACGTTCGGGGAATTCAACGTTAAGAAAATCATAGGTAGTAGTAGTTTGGGTAAAATATCGACTATTGAAATTCAGGGAAATGTACAAAACAGACCGAGCCTTACGGCTAATTCTTAACGCGGGCTTGAATTAGCTCTGAACTAACGCAGTTCGAAAAATCACGCCAACGCACCGAGATACGGATTGCGGTAGCGCAACTTTCCTCATCACCTATATAGAATCGCATAAAACAGCTAGCCTTAAGGCCCCGGGGACCAAGAATTGTGAGTTATTACTCATCAATCCATCATAACACTTAACACTAATATTGTAAAGTGTGTATGTACGTCTGCACTCAACTCCTTAACATCTAAATGAATTTAGATGTAATTTAGTAAGCAGGTAGCTTATACATAAGCGAAAAATATAAGGTTTCTGTAGATTACCAGCTAAATTTGCAGGGCCCTGCTAGTGCTTCACATTCCTGCAAGTAAATGGCGTTTTAATTCTGGAAAAACTGAAACTTCATTCGAAACATGAACTTAGAGCTTAGTCCATATTCCTAATGAAGTGTATTGTATATTTATGGTGTATTAAAAATACACCATAAATATACAATACACTTCATTTTAAATCAAATTCAATACACTTGAACTCTTAAATAGAAGAATGCATACAACGGAAAAGGTAAAAAAACTAATAAAACCTAACGTGGTGTCTATACGACTTGTCTGAAATTATAAACACGTGGCAAAGTCACGAACTATCTCGACCAAGAACAAAATGGTACAAACTTGTAAGAAATCTGTTCAGTGCTGCAGCTTGCTATGCGGGTTTATATTTGAGATAAACTTAGTATTTATTTTTGTAATTTGTTTTGTTCATCCAGACATCGTTATGTTATTCATAATATTGCTTTTTATACAACTTTTACTCTTAAGTGAGTTTCAATGGTTATAGTTTAGTTTAGAACAACAATATTTTATGTTTTAAGCTTTCTTTACTTAGAAAATCATACGTTTACCAACTCGATTACACATGCAAAATTCTTTCTGCTATTGGCTGTAACAAAAAATGACGTTTATTGACAACAGTTTAACCACAGATGGCAACACTAGCGCATTTTGGTACCACAAGAGTTTTCGCGCCATCGTGACAAAAAAACATGTTGCTTCATTGTATATAAATACAAAATATTTTATATTGTTAGGTTAAAAAAAACCAAATCAATAATAAAATAAGTTTCAAAATGATATTATGTTATAATCACATAAATTCTATTAAAAAACTCTAAGTTATAGTTCAAACAGTACCATTTAATAAAGATTGCTCTATCAGACTTCAATTGGCCGTGTCTGATATTTGTTACGTTAGAATTCATTGCGGGTTCAAGTTAGTTTTTTGTAGGTTGCCAAGATTTATTGGGGGTGGAGTGGGGTGGAGCTGTGGTTAACGCGTGGTCAGCTAGATTGTGGCGATCGTGTCGTTTATATTCTAGCGAGTAACTGTCCGAACTACATAAAACATAAAATTTGTTTCTCTTTTCAGTTTGTAAATTTTTATTGTATTTGTAGATTTTTATGGACGCTAATATATTTTACCTCCAGAATGCTCTAATCGCGGCCACATCATCGCTAATCATTGGGCAAGTTTGTGGCGAAAGTTAAAAAGAATTTCTTATAAAAAATAGATTATGTTTGTATACACGTATAGAAAACGTAGAAGTTGTCTAACCAACTTACAACTATGTGACTCCAGACATAGTTGCAAGTTGGTTAAAAATAAAGAAATATAAAGACGGTTATACATTTATACTGTTTCAACTAAATTCCTTTTACAGAGATACTTAGACTTCAAAATCAATACAATTTAATTAAAAGATATTTAAGACAGTCCAGAAACATTTTGCGTGGCTTCAGAAATAATCTCAAATGTTGTAAACCATAATTAAATACACGAGTTTCGGATCTAAAATGCCTCACGGTGGGCTTTGCGGGCCCAAGATATCTTTTCAGGTTTCTAACAAAATGTTTTGTATTTTGGCTATCACTGTTGTCAGAGAACTAAGAAAGTAATTTATTTCTAGTGGCTCAATTATCAAGAGCTTATTGTGTTGTTTTGTTAATTAAATTTTGTGAAGTGATTGTCTGACGAACTCAGTGCTATTTATATTATTGTTGGCAAATTAAATTTATATAAAAGGCAATGAAAATTTATAAAACCCGAGTCGAATTAGTACAGATCTTAAAGATATTTATTTAGTTCATCTTGAGTATATTTTATCCCATAAAAGCAAATTTTTTTGGTCCTTATTTCATGAACAATTAAAGTTACTTTATTTGCATAGCAACTTGATAAGTTATGATTCAAAATCAGAATAAAAAATGAGCTGCAAAATACACTCTTAGCAGATATTTGGGTATATTTTGGAATTATATTTATTTTAACCGACTTAAAAAAAAAACTGTTTTCGATCCATATTTTTTCCTCTCTCTTATTTTTTTTTTTTTTTAATGATTTAGACACAATTTATGTATAGATTGTAAATATGAAACCAGTCTATAAAATAAGACTTCCACAACGCCACAGCAGTCAAGAACCCTACATTAAGTGCAGCTAAACAGCGGGCAGTAGTTTGCGTATAACATACCCGTTCTGATTTATTTCATGTGCCTTACGAGAAAACCTGCGCCAGTAAATCTAACGGTTATCGAGCACGTCATTTTGCATGCAAACTGCAAGTAGCCAGTAGGCAGTAGGGCAGGCAGAATAAAGGCTTTCGTACACAGTATATACCTTACCGATCCAATTTAGAAACTCACAGAAAAGTGTCAATAATAATTATTGGCACTTAATGCACGTTTACGACACATTGTCGAGCAATTTACAACAAACAAGATATTTACGTTAGTGTCATACTAACTACCTATAAGAGAGAGTTACAGTCATTTAATAAAGTTCTTATTGTTTGAAGCTATTAATTATATTTTTATGTTTCTAAACATATAAGTGAAGCGAATCTCTGACTCTGAAACTATATTTATAGATTACCTGTGTTATAAGTCAGCTCCTTCCCAGTTATAGTTTCTGATATTAACAAAATTGTATAATTAATTAAATTTGGTATTCAATCACAAATGTTTATTTAGTATTAGTATAATCTTACAATTAAAAAAATCTTCCAAACAATTACGAAGCATATGCATTGCGTAGATTTTCTCTTTTAGAGGACTGAAATTGATCGGAAAATATTTTATTTACTTACTGATCCGTGACATTAAATTTTACGTGTCTAAAGTGAAATGCTAAGTGCCATTCCTACCAGCAACATGGCATGTGATTTGAGCCTTACATGATAATAAATCTGCATAATATATTTATTTAGAAGATTGTGTAAGCTATAAAATATAACCAGATAAAACATAAATTTTATCTTTCTTTGTCATAAAAAAAACTATTTAAAACACGCACATCTCCTATGAGATGTAATATAAAAACTTTTTGACGAGCAAAAGTTTGGCGTCGGTTGGCATAATTTGATTCCAAACCAAGTTCAATATTGAATTTCTGAACGAAGCTTGCTTGTTTTCTTCATGTTGGCACGATGGTTTTGTTTGATAAGTTTGTTATGTTGGCAGCGGAGGTGTGTCTACGTTGTTATAATCTGCGAGTTCATCGGAGTACTCAGTTTGTTCTGTTTACACTTCAAGCTGATTAAATTTATGTTTTCATGTTTGTTTGTGGATGAATAATGGTGCTATTGGAGTACCATCAAAATTTATGAGATGTTTATATGACGCAAAGCAATATATTGCTTGAAGCGGAGCTCAGCTTGCTAGACCTAATATATCACCGAAGTTGATAATTTTTTGGACGGGTTATCGTAAGTGGCTTTTATTTTTAGTGCTGTCTTAGCTTTATTTATTGTAGGTTCTGTTGATGGTGGCATATCTGTATTACTCTATGGTTACCACATCGCCATCTTCCCTCTATGAATGTCTATGGTCTCTTCCGTAAAACAAGATGTCGAGTAATAATATCTATCATCAGTTAATTCAACATTGTTAAAAACTAAAACTGCGTAAACCTAAATATAAACTACTCAAAACGTATACTGTGTTTCAATAATGAAACTACAATAACTAGATTCAACAGGTTCAAGTGTTAGTTATTCTCCAGTATATATATAAATCCTATATACCGCATTATTTTTTATTATTTTTGAAGTGATAATTTCTTTAGGCGCGTTGAGAACTTTTTGGGTGAACAAAAATCATGGAACGCTCAGCATCGTCACGCTGTACCGTGTATTTTAATACAGCGCCATCTCTTATAGAATAGGTGAATTACTACTTAAGTTTCCACTTCTGACTACTGTACTGTACTGTAGTACTGTACTGACAGACTGGTGCGTTTTGTTTTGCTGTTTGCAATAACATAAATAGCAAGCAAAGAATTTCTTTTGATATTTTTCTGTAGTCAATCTTACTTTTGACCCACCAGTAACAATATTATTTTAAAAAACCAAACAAGAGTTATCAGAATTTACGAGTTTCATTCAGCTCTTCAGAATCCAGTGCAGCTGTTAGATCTGTCACTTCGAGTATTAGGCCATATAGGCTATGTCAAAAGCTTTCAAGTGGCATATACGCTGAAAAGGCAGCATCCACATCCAACAACATAGATTATCAGGAAGACAACGTTTCTGTGATGGTAAGAATTATAAGTTTTTTATTCAACTTTGTAATAATAAAATTTATCAATATTATTTGATATGCTACGTTTAAAAGTATATTTATGCACTCGGACATCAAGAAAACCACTTCATTACTGAACGTAACAAAAAGAACGATCTTTCTTCCACCCTTTCTTATCAACATAACAAGAGTCTTCAACCCCCGCTAAAGACCTCGAGCGCAAAAAGCAGACATTACAGACCGTAACGATCTTTCAATGAGATAAAATAGGGCACAAGTTGCCCCTGAGGGCGTTACGAACCCTTTCGACCTCCAGCTCTAATAAACGAGATGGGGAAATAATAGGCACTAATCCTCCGAAAGATGTCTGGGAAGATCCAAGATTGGTCGTGACCAGAAACTGCGCGTTTTTGTGGGAAAACTTGGCTGGTTTTTAAAATGGTTAATTTTTTGTTTTGCTGAGTGAAAAATGTTAAAATGTTTTGTTGTGAATTAATAAGAAGTTAGAAAATGCTAAGTGGCCAGTTTTCTTTTGTGTGGTGACAACGGGCTACGTGATGGTGAGCAGTTCCCGTCACCTGTGGACACCTGTTACATCAAACGCATCACAAATACGTCACCGACATATTAACACTATTATTAAGCTACCGTATCTTTAATGCTTTATAAGTATGTACCAAATATGTTTATTTATGTATATATATTACTAGCTGCGCCACGCGGTTTCACCCGCGTGGTGATGAAAATTGGTGATGATATGAAAAGTAGCTTATGTGTTAATCCAGGACATAAGCAATGTATATTGCAAATTTGATCCAAATCCATCGAGCCGTTTCTGCGTGATTGAGTAACAAACATCCATCCATCCAAACTTTCACATATATGATATTAGTGTGATATATGTGATGTGATTATAAGTGTGATTGTTTTATTTATTGTTTCAGTATAAGTTGTATATAAAGAAAATATAATGTATGTCTATGCTTCATATACCATGTATTTCATTATTATAGCACACCCTGCCTTGTACCTCTTCTGTATGTTCTCTCCATACTAAGGTTGTCTGCAAGCGATCGCTTATAGCGATAAGACTGGTAAACTGTTTCACTAGTTTTAAGTTGTTTATGTCTAATGTATGTAATTTTTAGTGTGAACAATATATAGTTATCTATTGAACACTTTATTATCAGCCTAGTTGAAGAATTCTGAGCAGTAATTAGCGTCAAAGTTTTTGAGCCACCCAAAAACTAAATTTAATAAGCTATTTACTGTACTATTAATTATGCCCAAATTTTAAGTGAATAAGTTCACATTTGGATCTCGTGATATTATCGGAGACGTGTTCTCTCAGTCTTTAGAATCAAATCAAATCAAATCAAATCAAATCATTTATTTGCTAGAATACATTACAATAAAGAAGTCTTAAAATTATTTTTGGTGTCATAGTATTCAGTCTGCAAGCAGACGTGCAAATATTCTTAAACTAAATAAATTATAGATTTTAAGAAGTATTATTATATTAAATTAGGTATATTATTATATAAAATTAGGTATTATTATTATTAAATTATATTACATTAAAAAAATCGACAAATTCCTTAATACTATAAAAACAATTCTTAAGTAACCACTCCGATAACGATTTTTTAAATTTGAAACCGTCCAATAATTTTATTTCATTTGGTAGTTTATTATAAATGTATATGGACATATTATATACATTTTTTTCGTACACGTTTTTTCTGACAGGAGGTTGATACAATAGGTTAGTGAACTTGGCTCTTTTCTGGCGGGTAATAACTTGACTTCTTCCTGGATTCCTGGATCCTGGATTTCGATTTCATTGCAGATTAGAGTCATACTAAGAGTAGCTTCGGATTTAGAAATACGTTTACTGAGATTTCCGACCTGTTTTTGAGTTAATAATACTCGAATTATATTGCAATCAATTCTATTATTTCCTACTTCTTTTTAATTATGCGTAGCATGTAATTGGTGATTATACTAATATCATTTGTGCAAATTTGGAGCTTTTATTTTATATGCTAATACTTTTCATTTAAAGTCGTGTCATACACCAATGTATATAATAATTAATTATATATTTGCACTAGAACGTTACTATACTGATAATAGTTATGTGTACCAGCAAACTGGGACAGTGCGTCATTGAGAGAATGCAAGGTTATTTTGCTTTCATAGTGCCAGTAAAGAACGCGGTCAAAATATCTACATATAAAACATCTCAGTGTAAATGTTCATTTTAACTAAACTTCTTAGAATTCGTGTAAATGATTGAACAGAATAGATAGAAAACTCCTCAATTTTTTCCTCAAATCCATTTACTTAGAAGGTTTACTAAAATATTTCAGGGAATAAACTACAAAGCGTTTAGATTAAAATCAATGCTTATTTAATACCAGTCTTCGAACAAATGGCATGACCCTTGTTTAATTTATAGCATGTAATCAAGAGGCAGGCTATAATCTTCTGACCGAACAAGGCTGCGATTCCCAAGCTCTAGCTTCATCAACCTCGGTGTAATAACGTAGCATTTTTCAGATAGGGTATTTGTTTGATAGAGTATTATTGACCTCTGACGCAAAAGAGGGGTGTTATAAGTCTTTTTTTTATTGTGATGGTTTTTGTATTTATGTATTTCTGAGATTAAAAAGTTATAATCATAAAATGAATAGATCAAAATATTTGCCATATTTTTATGACCTGCCACGCCACTAGTATTATTGTTAAGATATTAATAGGTAAGGCGATTGAAAAGGACGACATTTTCTTAAAATAGCTGCGCCAAAATTGGACCACAAGTTATTTTGTTCATTGATCCTGTATCTTGTGCCTGGTGCGTTCTGACCCTTACAATTTATTCCGCTGCACCATCTCGTGAATTGATGACCTAACAAAAAATAAGTGGTAGACCTTTTTGTCCATCCGACAAAGCGTAAAAATGTCTGAGATAATTAGACGATTTATCACTGTCACCGTTAGATTTCTCCCTCAGATTATATTTTTATTTCGCTGATTTTCCATTTTGTACCTATTAATTAAAGGGATTATGAATTTGGAATAATTTTAATTTCATCATCATCATCATTGTCAGCCTGTATCATCCCACTGTTGGGTATAGGCCTACTCTCCCTATTGAATTTTGTTATTTGTTAATAACAAAATACAATATGCGATTGTGTGGACGTTTTGTTTGTTTTCTTAAACTTGCAGCTTACAAGGTTTATAATAATTTAGACATAAACAACACGTTGTAGACTAAAAAACAATCGTCGAGTCCGTGTTTCGTAGGTATGCTACGACGTAGAGCTGCTACGAAAAGTCGTAGCAACTCTAAGTTAAATTAATAACTTAAAACTATCAATTTGTTACATAATGATGATGAAAGTGATTAAATTCGTTGTCTGCAAGCTTTTTAATAAAGAATTAAATTTAAGCCGAAGCCAAATCCCAATTTGCAAACGGCTGACCGCAAATAAAATCACAAAACCCATTTACGTAGAATTCGAATACAAGTCCCAATAAAATCGTTCCATTAACGAACCAAACCTTACCCTCCTCAGAAAAAAAAACAACAATCCTATTAGCATAATAGAAAAAAGGGGTCCTCACATTGCGTATTCCACCGAAGTCCGGGTATCAGGAATGCGGAATGAGAAATTCACGACAAAAAGTCTAATAAATCACAGTATCGGAACTTTAGCACTGTATTTGTTTCACGCACTCGCGATCGTTGAGCAAATTTGGCAACACGTCCGCTCAGCTCGGCAGCGCGACGTCGAATGACTTGCAGGTGTCGAGCGAGATAGGGGTGTCGCTACATTTGGCCATTCGGCTTCGGATTGATGTGAGTAATCAGGATTTGTAAACCTGTGAGTCGCGCTAATGACTAACGCGCTAGTGCGATAAGGATTTTAGGGTTGTCGACGATTTGCAGCCCTCTAATGTGGCTTGTTTGGGGTTTACAAGATTGAGGGCGTTTCACTTTGAATTCATTTACATAGTTTGCATGGTATAACTGTGTAGCTTTTGTTTCATTTACTCAGAAATAGAGACTTTAATCATGCTTTTAGGTTAATGAAATTAGTTCAAATTTCGAATCATGAGTATTTGATGATATTTTTTTTATAGACAAGTGCCGTAATTAATTAAACAAAATACTAGCTAAAACTAATACTAAATAAAAAGTAAGACTGTCCATAGACCGTCCAATGATAATTGCTTTTATCACAATTAGACATCATTTCTTGATAATTCTGCATTCATCATAATCAACCTATACTATAGTCCACTGCTGGACGTCTCCTCTCACAAGGCACGCCACTCAGCCCAATCTTCGGCCTTTCTCTTCCAGCTACTAACAGCCGTCTCACGTATATCGTCACTCCAACGAGTCTCAGGGCGTCCTACGCTACGTTTGCTGATTCATAGTTTCCACTCTAGAACACGTCTACCCCAACGGTTATTAGCAGTTCTGCGACAGATATAATCAGATATGAAACGTATGTAACGTGGACATTTCTATATTAGCGTCGTCAAATTAAAGTTACGTTATTTTTAACCGACTTCGAAAAGGAAGAGCTTCTCAATTCGACTGTATGTTTTTTTAGTATGTTTGTTACGCGATTACTCCGCCAATTATGAATTGATTTTGATAATTCTTTTTTTGTTTGGTAGGTCATATTTGAGAGGTAGTTTCATATAAAATTTAACGAAATTGCTTCAGCGTTTTTTTGAGAAAAAAAAAGATGACTTTTGGTTTGTGTTTCCCTTTAACAATAGTTTTGATGGGGACTTTCAATCTCTTTTTCACTGTCATCACAGAAACATTAGCCAATTTACTTTTAAATTAAAGTTTTTACATATAGGTATGTCTTGAAGTCGGTTTTTTCTTCTAAAAATTTACTTTATTTCATGGAAAACCTGTGATGTCCCGCGGTCCCCCTTCAGGAATCCCACATTTTTCGGGATAAAAAGTATATTTTGTCACTCTCCGACCCTTCGACTATCTCTATGCAAAAATCATGTTGACCCGTAGATATTTTCTTCGTGAAAGAGAAAAGGAACATTTTTTTTCAATACAGAGAAGCTGTATTGATAATTTGGTTTCTTTATCTTGTAAAGCATAAATAAAACGTTTCCATAATTCAGTGGAAAATGGTTCCCACCGTCGGGTTAATTAATGTTTTGAATCTACAAGGTTAATTAGATTTCTTGGGAATATTTATCGGTTTTCTTGGTTATTTAGATCCCGTTTAATGGCGATGTTATTTAAAATTTACTTAATGTTTTGATAATTTGGAGAAAATACGAATATCTTATTTTATGTTCAGAATTGGAAACAGTTATGAAAGCTAAAATTACAAAAATGTTTACTCAGCTTCGAAACCGCTGAACGGACTTCGACAACTTTTCATTCAATTTTTTTTTTCTACAAATATTTTATTGTGTTCATTGTTAAGAGAACATGATTCGACAAAAATTTGCTTTGGAAAAATTGGAATGACCTTTCCTAAGCAAATTGATAACCAACTTATGTCGCCTCTATTTACTAAGTACGTTCATACGTGCAATATTTTAATGTGCAGAGGTGCAGTTTGTAACAAAAATCACATCTGGTGAGACGTGGAATTGTAGCTGGTAGCCGACATACTAGAGAAAATATTTACGCTAAGATTTTAATGTTATTGCACCTGGCTGAGCTAAAAATACCGCTAACCGAGTATAGTAAGTATTCTGACATTTATAATATTGTACGTATTGTATATAAGGTCTACTGGCCCTAGTGCGGGGCACCAGAATAATGGCATTGGTATCTCTATCTTGTAGGAACTTCCTAACAACCGACACCGCTTTATGGTTGACATTCCAAAAACCCGTACAAAGCGGTTTGATTCCACTTTTATTGTGCGAGCTACTAGTATGTTAAATGCGTTGCCTGAATGGGTGTTCCCCGTTAGTTACAATCTAGGTATCTTCAGATCAAGAGTGAATCGGTTTCTTCTCGGCAAGCGTGAATCATCGTAGGCCGCATCGTCGCTTAACATCAGGCGAGCTGGCTGCCAAGCGCAAGCCTTTTTTACAATAAATTAAAAAACTTCCTAAGAAGAGACCGCATCATGGCAGTATAACCAACAAGATTACAGGCCCATTTAAATGTCAGAGTGGTGACGGACAGCAGCGTCTCTATTGTGAGAAGTCACGCTCCTCAGATCACCAACTTGCATGGCCGCAATTGTTGAAAATGGTCCCCAGTTCCTGGCCGCCATGCTATCCCAGATCAAGGAGATAGTTATGATAATGGCAGGACAACCGGTGTGAAAAATTTCCCGGCTAGAGCAGCCCACACCATTCTGGAAACAATAATACAGCTGGCAGTGGCTGGAAGCAAAATAGCCATAGTTTGGGTTAATAGGTGAGCCTTGAGAAATGTCTATATCGAGCGGTGGACCTAATATAGGCTGATTATGATGATGATGATGACATTATAAAAGTATAAAGTCATTAACATTTGCCTGGAAGAGATCGTTTTTAGCTTATCGCTAGCTGGCCACCACTTGTTTTTTTTGCCACAAATAAATTATGTCTATGTCTACTTGTGGCACTAGCTTGTAAGTGTTTTCTATGTGTTTGTAATTTTTATTTCTGGTGTAGGTACACAATAAAGAGTTTCTATCTATCTATCTATTTCCCACAGTCCAAGACAGATTACCTCAGATACAGAATACAGGATCACGGCACATAAGGCTGGATTAATCTGACTAGTATGTAATCCATCTCTACATTGCTTCGGTTTGAATCCACTACAAGACAATTAATTAATTATTAATTCAATTACAACAGTTTGGTAGAGAGCTGACTTGTTTATACTTGTTGCGGATAGTACTCATCATATTGTAGTCCTGTAATACCTACCTATAAACCTATACAAGTATTTGATGACACGAAAACTGGGACATTTTTGCACACACGGTCATCTAACCCCAAACTAAGTGAATCGGTTACTTCTAGGCAAGCGTGATCCATCGTAGGCCGCATCATCGCTTAACATAAATCGAGTAGGCGGCCAAGCACAAGCCTGTCTTACAATAAAAAAAAACTAAGCAAAGCTTGTAATATGGCTGCCAGAGACTGATATACGTACATATATATTTTTAAATACATACGTAAATGAATATTAACACGCCCCAGACATATAACAAACACACAAATGTTCATCACATGAATGTTTGTCTCAGGTGGGAATCGAACCCACGCCCTCAAGCACAGAAGGTAGGTTCACTACCAACTGAGCCACCGGGGTAGTCAAAAATCACAACCAATTAGGAAAAGTAATCATAATTTTTCAACTGCCGAATGGATTTTAATTTATCATTATCATCAGTCTATCATGTTCCCACTTCTAGGACACAGGCTTTCTCTCCGAGAGAGAGAATGGACTCTAATCAACAGTGAATTAGAGCCATCCCTTCATTTATAAAACAATTGGTAAATGATAACCAATTAGGTTAAATTGACTAATTAGTTGAAAAAGCTAAGCGTTGTTACGTAGAGTGAGTCATAAAGGTATCTAGCTAGAACTAGAAGCACAAACTGCAGGTAAAAATGTCTTAGACTAAGTGCCATTACCGATATGAATACTTGAATAGAGGCGCAGACTTTATGAGTAATTTAGAAGCCCTTTTCAGTGGAATTGCTCAATAAAGAGGTTTAGTCTTTTATGGGCAAAAGTACTTGAGTTATAGGTAAAGGTTTGGTTCATTATCCAAGTCTGAAGTCTTTGTGAGTCTATCCTTTGTATTAATAAATTAGAATGTCTGTTTGTGAATACAAACTCAATATGGAAATGAATTTTATATTTTCTGTCTTACCACTAGATTATCTTTAAACGTCTTGTTATGTCATATGTTTGCGAATTTAAATTTATAATGTTAATATTTTAGGTCAAGCCATTTTGGAGTCCATAGGGAACATATATACATAATACACATCGCTTTTTATATAAAAGAAGAATAATATGGTCTAGAATATTTGATAGTTTTTCTTTCAGTCGCCCAAAATTGTTATCACCATTGGGCGTTTTCACATTAGACGATAACGATGACTACACGATAACTACACGATATCGTTGGACTGGTAGTTTCATACAATCACTACTAAACGCTTTCACACTGTGTCGTTGTAGTCAACGTTATCGTCGCCGACAGATTGTCGTGCCGATATCGGATGACGACACAATGATATTTAAATATAAAAGATAAAGCAAATGTAACTTGTTCACTGCTGCCATTATTACCACTCGAATATTCAATTATACTTTTGGAATCGCGCGGTTACTTTTGCTGGCGCAATGCGACTAACCGCATGACAAGCTGTTGGTTATATCGTTTCACATACCGATATCGTCGGACGATATCGTTGTCGTCCGAGCAGACGATATATGAGTATCGTGTCGGTGTCGGTGTCTTCGCAGTGTGAAAACGGCCAATGGAAGCAGTAAGCATCACACGGCAGCACAGATTGACAACCAATGTTG
Source organism: Agriopis leucophaearia (assembly GCA_949125355.1). NCBI lineage: Eukaryota > Metazoa > Arthropoda > Insecta > Lepidoptera > Geometridae > Agriopis > Agriopis leucophaearia. The sequence continues at coordinate 548,569 of OX421270.1, forward strand.
CACACACAGAAAATAGTAAAAAAAATTTTTTTTTAAAAAATGGTTTTTGGCGTCGTACCAATAGCTTACAGCGTCATCTTCAACCTTCTTATCTTAATAAGAAGAAATTTTAGCTCTTCAGATAAATATTAAATATGTTACATATTTTTAATTCCAAAATGCTGGCCGATTAGTTGAGAGGATACGCGTAGGATGCGTAGGATTTTAGGAACGTTGCCTGCGGCTGCCTGTGAGCAGCGGTCTATTAGATTAATTTAGTTTTATTATATTTATTTCAGTCTATGCAAGTTTGTTATAATTCCAAATACGTATGTATTATTGTCTTGTTAATAATGTTTTTAATTCCGTTTTAAACTGTCAAAGTTTCCTACGGTTATATAATATTGCGCCATGTTTACGGGAAAACAACAACCTCTGATCCTGTATTTTTAATTTTATTAATACAAAATAATTAAAATGTGGGAAACATTTAATTTCAATTCATGAAAGTGAGCGACGAAAAGGAAAAACCCATTTCCTTCTCTTAAAATCTAAAAGTTTGCATAAATTTGTAAACTATTTGTATATTGTGGGAAACAAATCCAATATGACTAATAACAAAATGTTAATATTACTTTCGAATACATTAGAAGCAGCGCCACGGGATAAACAAAGCTAGTAACCAATATAAAGTTTGAAGGCTAAGCCTCATTAAAGGCAGGTTCATTCTGACCTGTCGTTCACCTCGACTGACAGGTAATCATACTTCACGCCTATAATAATTAAACTATTTATTTTAATCAAAGTTTTACTCGTTCAACGACATGGGGTTCTTCTAATGGGGTATCACACTAATATCATATATATTATGTGAAAGTTTGGATGGACGGATGGATGGATGGATGTTACTCAATCACGCAGAAACGGCTGGATGGATTTGGATGAAATTTGGAGTATACATTGCTTATGTCCTGGATTAACACATAGGCTACTTTTCATCATCATCATCACCGATTTTCATCACCACGCCTGTACGAGACCAAAATTCTTCTGCATGTCCGCAATGCGCGAAGGCCGTATTAAAATAAAAAGAAGATGTGGAATTCCTACCAGAGGACAGCTGATGATCCTGTCACCTATCTGGGCCCAGACGTCAGCCTTATCGTTCCAGCGGCCGTCCTCGGAATCCTCAAACACTTCTCAAATAATGTCCAAAGTGTCCTTACACTGAAGTTAACACTCGCGGGCTATGCGAAACACACCCGATCTCGTTCAGGTAGGCACCGAAAAACAAAACCGCCGTCAAATCGAGTTCTGCTGATACGGTCAGCCACAAAGAACTCTCGCGCGCGTCTTTAATGGACGTTCAAGTCGCGCGATCCAATCGATTCACTCACGCTCGTCCCAAAATGGACGTCAAGTCGCGCCGAGTCCAAGCGGGTCCCCGGCGATCTGGTTGTGTATATCTGTGGGTAGAAATAAAGGATTGAATTGAATTGAGTCGACAACAAACAACTGAAAATCGTGATAAAAAAACAATTAAAGTAAAAAATTGAATAGATGTTAAACATGACGGCATAAGCGAGCTTCGTGTCGTTTGACGTCACGGCATACGAATCGACTTGACTGCCAAGGCTTCACTAATAATAGGTCGGGGAAAAGTCTTTTCGTATTTTGTATGTATAAAGTTGTAGTAAAATCTCATCGGTTGTACTGTTTGTATCTGGCTGGTTTTGATAACATTAAAAATATGACATTTTAAAAAAGGAATACAAAAAGTAAAAAGCAATTTCCCGCCATTTTTCAATTGTTTTTTTGTCCGATAAAATGAGCGAATCTAACGAAGAAATTCGATATATTTTGAAGTTTTATTACAAAAAAGGGAAAAATGCGACACAAGCCGCGAATAAAATATGTGACGTTTATGGACCTAATGCAGTGCCATCAAGAGTAGCACAATGTTGGTTCAAGCGTTCTCAGTCCGGGAATTTTGATGTCAAAGATGCAGCTCGCTCTGGTCGCCCTGTTACGGATAAAGTTGATGCCATTTCTGAAAAAGTGGAGCAAGATCGGCATATTAGTAGTTACGACGTAGCTGAAGAACTGGGGATCGACCACAAAACAGTTTTGACCCATTTGAAAAAGTCTGGTTATACAAAAAACTCGATATTTGGATGCCACACGAGCTCACTGAAAGAAACCGAATGAATCGTGTACTCATTTGCGATTATCTGTTGAAACGTAACGAAAGTGAACCGTTTTTGAAAAGATCGATCACTGGTGATGAAAAATGGATCACCTACGACAAGAATGTGCGCAAACGATCATGGTCAAAGGGCAGTGAAGCACCACAGACTGTAGCGAAACCCGGATTAACACGTAATAAGGTGATGCTGTGTGTATGGCGGGATTGGAAGGGCATCGTTCATTATAAGCTTTTACCGCCGGGCAAAACCATCGATTCGGATCTCTACTGCCAACAGCTGATGAGATTCAAACAAGAAATTGAGAAAATACGGCCGGAATTGATCAACAGAAAGGGCGTGGTCTTTCATCATGTTAACGCCAGACCGCACACATCTTTGGCCTCTCAGCAACAATTGAGAGAGCTTGGTTGGGAAGTGTTAATGCATCCACCATATAGCCCTGACCTTGCACCCTCAGATTTCCACCTGTTTCGGTCTCTTCAGAATTCTTTGGGTAGTGTTAGATTAACATCCAGAGAGGACTGTCAAAACTACTTGTTGCATTTTTTTGATCAGAAGTCCCAAAATTTCTACAGCAACAGGATCATGTCATCAGGATCAAGGCTTACAGGAATTTAGGTTTTGTGTTGCGTCAAACTGAAAGCTTCTCGGAAGTAAGAGCGATATCGACCCTGTACGACTCTCTCGTCCGAAGCCAGCTCGAATTTAATGCTACCGTCTGGGCTCCACATGAAACTAAATACAGTCTCATGTTGGAACGCATACAAAATAAATTTACTAGATATATGTACTTTAGGTTATATGGAGTTTATCCGTTCTATCCACTGATGTATCCAACCTTGTTCGTTTTGGGCATGGTTGGATACAACAAATTGGAAACTAGAAGGGATTTGGCACTCGCATATTATATGATGAGAGTATTCCGGGGTAGCATCTCAAATCCTGGCATACTGCTGATGATGGGGCTGTGTGTGCCGGACGTGTATGTGACCCGGGAATTTACTGGCTAAGTCGCCTTTGATACGCATGTTGCATGGGTTAAATCGAGTTGCCGAGAAAATTGATTTATTTGTCTGCTCGGTGGCAGAATTTAAAATGACTATTTTATATGAAGTGTGTTTTTGTGTGTAAAATTAATTTAATTTAATGATTTTATATTTTATGTCAGTTTGTCTATCGTTATAATTCTAATTTTATTTTGTACAAAATTAATTTAATGTTATTTCATAAGGTGACTTACACTATTGCATTAGGCTATCCTGTAATAATAGTTGTAATTTTGATAAATAAAATAAATAAATGTCACCACCTACAAGATGGCAACAAGTTATCGAACAAAATGGCACATATATATTATAATTAAATGTAATTAAACTTGAAAAAAATATGTCTTGAATTTGTTAATAAAATACGAAGAAACTTTTTCCCCGACCTATAGATAATTCACAACAAGAAGCAAAGAGGTTTGAATCTTTTTGAGTTATTAGAATCTCGGGAGCATAACAAACAAAACAATTCAAACGATCACAAACAAGTTTATTGAAATTTGGACAGTGGTTGTGAATATAAATGTCCATTTTGACTAATACGACTTGTACAATACACGGCGCATATTAGTTGCGCAGGTCGAGGAGGGTGCAGGTATCATTATATACCTACATGCATCCTGCACGCACGCAAGCGCTACTTGCACCGTGTGAAAGAAGCTTTATTTTGCTCAAATCCCTAACCGTGTCTAAAATTTAAAAATAAACGCTTGAGTAAAAATGTTTACAACAAAAAAAAAAAGGTTTGGTATCTGTGCAAGTGATTTTATTCACTAAACAAAATACACTAACCTAAACTAATTACCCAACTTATTTAGTTTGCTACGTAAATAAAACTTGAACTACCTATAGACCGTTGAAGGTTTAGGTTAATCCAAATGCTCCAGCTGTTAGCTCAAGCCCACAACCAATTATCAAAGTATCCAGAATTAACTTTTTCCATGAATTCATGTTGTACCCTTATTAAAGACTCCAAAGTAGTCACAATCATAGTCAAGGGTCATAAAACACATTCAAAATGATCGTTCCTACATCGATTATTTGACGAGGTCCGCTCTGCTAAACAAACACGGTCTATAATTTCGACGGGAAACATCACGTTTTCAATTTAGTTCATGCCCTTACAGGTTTCCCATTATTTGTAGGCCAATTATTGCTTTAGGGGTACCATTTTTGTAAAAAGTTACTGGGTATCTACTAGTGTTACTAGAAAGGACAATGGGCAAAAATGTGTGGAACTTGTCCCAAATGTTCACATAGTTTGAAGAACAGCGGCCGAGATCTTAGTAAAACCCTTCAAATATAAAAGTCCTAGGACTTTAATATATTAAACTATCCAGAAGTTATTGCAATTAATAGATATTTCAAGTAATTTCTGGATATTTAAGCCAGTAAAGTTCTTAGTTTCTGTGTTTACTTCTAGATTCTAGTGCTCATAATAGTTAGTTATTTGCCTTGGTTTTGATTCTAATTACAGTTTTTTTACAAGATTTTATTTAACTTGCAATGTTTGTATGTTTGTTTGTTAGGTCGAATCTTGTAAACTGAATAGAACCAGTTCTTTCTAATCGATTTTGCTGAAATATTGCTTTCACAAGTTTTGGTGACAATAATAATATGCAATACCCAATATTGGAATATTTTCAAAATGGCCACTGCCTCAGGATGGCGGATAATGTTTTTTCTTTAACCCTGTTAATATGGATATCAAATGAAAAAACTTGAACAGTAGAAATTGATAAAGTGACATCACACTAGATTTAATATGGCCGCTACTCCAAGATGGTGAAAGTATTTTTGTTAGTTAATTTTAAATCGAGAATCCTTAGTAGTTCACCATCGCGTGACCGTACTGATTATCACCACATAAACACGAGGTTAACGGCTGCCGGCTTTTACTCCATGTACCTCTTTAATTTTTTTCTTTTTAATCGGAGGCTTGGATGTTGTATGGAATAATTAGGGAAATTAGTAGGAGAATGTTTGTGTACCTTTAAAACTTTCGCGACTTGAAGACTTGTTAACCATCTTCAAGAAAAGAGGAGGTTCACAATTAGTTTTTTTTTAATATTTGTTACTTACCTCAGAGTTCCATCTTTTAAAAACCAATTTGGGATCTTTTAGTATTTGAAAGGATATACTTACCTTCAAATTGGTCCCATAGAAATTTCATCAAAATTGGTCGGATTGGAAAAGTCGGAGTAACAGGATATATGAGTAATTCCCATCTCAAATAAATAAAATTAGTTTTAAACTTCCAAAAAATATTGCAGTCTTTTTATTTCAAGCTACAAAATAAAGACAACTCTTTCAATTTGTGTATGACTGACAGCTAAACCTTCAAAATTAATCCCATTGAAAACTGAGTGCCTTATTCAGATCTATTTGACTGGTAACAGTAATATGGTGTATATTTTTTGGTCCATTTCGATTGACCTCATTAGGAGTATTTCTTATTAATTATGTCTCGTTAAAGTTCGTCCGCTGAAAGAATGTCTCACAGTTGTCATAGAATTGTTAAAAAGATGAACGAAAACGGTAAATGATGACCTTTACTAGTTTTTTGAAACTAAGATTGTAGCTTTTATCCATAATGCTACAGTAAAATATTTAAAGATGTTTTGCCAGTTTTTTTACCATTGTTGCAGCTGTCAGACGTATTTTCTCAGCGGTTCAGCTGTAGTTCTGTTTCACCATTTTTTTTTACTAGTTGCGCTTCGTAGTTTTGCCTTCTATCCTACAAGAAACGTATACCATTTTTGGGATAAAAATTTGCCAATGTATTAAAGTATAAATACAAATAGACATTCTGTAGAGTGGAGTGGGACCAGTACATATACACACTTACTTTTGCATGTGTGATATTAGTGGAATTAGACTTTTTTTAATCAATATATTTATGTAAATATCATTAAAATCCGAGTAACAGTTATAAAGTAAGCGGTACAGACAACAAATCAGCCAGTTAAAAATATTTATTCGTATTTTCACAAACTAAGAAAAACAAAGATAAGATTCCGTAGCTCGATAGTCCCGGGGTGTCCTGTTTTCTATAAAAAGTGGCTGAGAAACTTCGCACCTAATCATACTTTCTCATCTCTGGGGGAAACTTTGGACAGGAAATGTACCAAAAAATAAATAAAACGTATAGTTTCGCTACGAGCTAACTGCCAACTTTAGTTTTAAGTCTCTTCTGATGGTTTTTGACTTTATTTGGACGTAGATTTATTTCAGCTTTTTTATCGCTATTAGAGTTTCACGATATATCCTTTGGATGGCATTTGGAATGAGATATAGTGTCGTTTCATTTATTGTTTTGTATCCTATTACAAAATAATTAAAAAAGGATACTTTTTTTATCAAGTGGTAACATGTGCGTTTAACTGTTTAGCAACACCTGGTTCGATCCTCGACCCGACCTCGAAGTTGTCCTCAATCGTTTTTAGCGATGGCATCGAAACTGCACGTAATTTTATTTTATGAGTCAATTACTCATAAAATACCCAAATAAATTTATCACACTAATATTACAAATGCGAAAGTTTGTGAGTGTGTAATGTGTATGTTTGTTACTCCTTCACACTGAAACCGCTAGATGGATTTGGATAAAATTTGGAATAAACATAGTTGATGTCCTGGATTAACACAAATAAGCTACTTTTCATCAACATCACTCTCATATAGTACCCAAAAAAAATTACGTGCAGTTTCGATGCCATCGCTAAAAACGATTGAGGACAACTTCGTGAGGAAACCGGTTTATCATTCCCCAACATGCACTGGGCCAGCATGGCGGATTAGGGCCCATCATTTCTCTGAGAGAAGGCCTGAGTTCCAGCAGTGGGACCATGGTAGACTGAAATGATGAAATATTTATAATTTAAGTAAAATTATAGTAATGCCACCAGCATGTTGAGTACGCTGCCAACTGATACTGAGCTTGAGCATGTGTATTGTTTTTAGACTTTCAATGGTATATGGCCAGTCTAACTGTTTTTAACCGACTTCAAAAAAAGCGGAGGTTCTATGTTCCACTGTTTTTATATATATTTTTTATGTATGTTAACCGATTTCTCCGCCACGATGAATTGATTTTGATGATTCTTTTGCTGTTTTGTAGGCCATACTTTAGTCCCGTGCAAATTTCATCACAATTAGTTTAGCAGTTTGGTTTTTAAATCAAAATAACTGAAAAAAAAACATGTCATCCAAATAAACAAAATGGCGTATTTACTAATGTTGAAGTCGTTTTTTAATGTGATCCACTTATTGTAGTATTATTGGTACTTAACATGTATTTTATTTAGTTAATACAAGTAAAACAAATAACGTATTTTTTTCTAGAAATAAAGAAAGAAAATCAATTAATTTGACATTATAAAATAAAAAAAACACCTTATATCTAAACAACACAAATGATTGTCGAATGGATCCATCTCGGCATTAATGCTGAAAGTCCGAGACTAACAGCGCCGGCTTTCAGATGGACCCTTGAATTTACAGTTATTAAAACAACACAATAAAAAACTGAACTCTTCTACGAACTGAACAAGCTGGTGTATTGTATTGTATAGTGTATGTATGTATAATACCTCGAGATAATAAATCTACTTTAAACCGGTTCGTGTATATTGTTGGCGGCGGCCGCTTGCATGTAACTGACCGACAATTATTTATGGACTTAAACTTAACAGAATATTTTGCATGCAACCTTGAAGGTTACAGTACGACTCTGCTTTAAATTGACATATTTTTTACCGATACTTTCCCACTGCTGGGCAAAGATCTCCCCAATTTCCTTCCATAACTCCCGGTTCTCTACCACCTTCTTGCCAACCTCTCCGGAATGAGTCAAGATTGTCACGCCAGCGTTACTTAGGCTTTCCTTGACTGCGTCGTCTCATCATCATCATCATTTCTGCCATAAGACGTCCACTGTTGGACATAGGCCTCCCCAATCGATTTCCAAAAGGGCCAGTTGAAAGCGGCCTGCATCCAGCGTTTTCCTGCGGTCTCTTTTGGGTCGTCTGTCCATCTTGTGGGTGGACGTCCTACGCTGCGCTTACTGGTCCGTGGTCTACACTCGAGAACCTTTCGGCCCCATCGGCCATCTGTTCTGCTTGCTATGCGCCCTGCCCACTGCCACTTCAACTTGCTGATCCGGTGGGCTATGTCGGTAACTTTCGTTTGTCTACGGATCTCCTCATTTCTGATTCGATCTCGTAGAGAAACCCCGAGCATAGCCCTCTCCATAGCTCGTTGTGGGACTTTGAGCTTGCTAATGAGGCCCATAGTGAGAGACCACGTTTCAGTTCCGTGTGTCATCACTGGCAACACACACTGGTTGAAGACTTTCGTCTTGAGGCATTGAGGTATTTTGGTCGAGAAGACGTTGCGAAGATTACCGAATGCTGCACAGCCGAGTTGGATTTGTCGATTGCGTCGTCTATCAGAATAAAAATTTAGTAGGTACTTATAATTAACTAGACTCATACTGATATAGTTATAACTAGCTCGTGTTCATGATTTCGCTTGCGTGGACAACTTGCAACCCCCATAAACTCCAATTAGGTAACTCCCCACTATCTCTTGTTTATTATTTTTATTTTCTTGGTATATTCACAAAGTTTCATCACTATACAATTTATAAAATATTATATTCCATTAAAAACTTACAAATCTCATAATAGAGATTGATTTTCTAAAAATCCTAAGGTGTCAAGTGTCTTTCGTTAGTATAGCATTTTTTTCCATACAAACTTAAGGAGCCCATTTGAGATGGAATTTCGCAAAACCCGTTCTTACCCCCCTACACTATTCAAGAAATATTTGTTCTGGTTCTTATATCATTGTTTAGATGAGTAAAACCACGGGGCGCAGCATGTAATAAATGTGGATAAAGAAGCCGACGGGGCGCCGGTACTATCATATTTGTCTCTCATTAACACTAAATCAAAAATAGGACGATAGCTGTATTTCCAGTACTGACCGCGTCCATTATAACCCGTGTCGCACTGTAATTTAACGTGGAGTAAGTAATACGTATAAAATGAATCAAGTTAGATATTAGTAAGATTTATGAAGTAGTAAAATTGATTAATAAAAAGTCTAAAAAAGCCAAGGTTTGGTCAAATGAAAGAGAGTTATTTCTACGCTTAACTAGAAAGATAATAGACATGAGGCCAAGTTTTTTTTTTTTAATCTTAGTTTTTTTTATGATACTGAGTGACGAGACGAGTGAAGTCGCTCGCCTGATGACTCTTCACGCTTGCCCATAACAGCTCAACGCCACTCAGAATTTTGAACTTCAACAGTTCAAAACCCTGGATGGCAATGCACTGCGCTCGTCACCCCGAGATATAATATTTTGTCAAATATCTGTGTGCCCTGTAAATTCGCTGGAAACATTGCCCTTCAATCCGGAACACAGTAGTGTTTGCACACTATTGCTTGGCGGTTGAATAACTGGCAAAGGTGTGGTACTTTCCCAGGCGGACCCCTGCAAAAAATTCCTACCACTACAAGCGTTAGTTACTTAGATAAAGCGTTGTGAACCCAAAAATCGATGTACTTTTACTACAACGAACGAAAAAACACTGTCCGCAGTGTCTGTTTTATACTCGTATGTATGTTTGGGTCCAGCTCCAAGGATGCTATTAGTTCAATAGTTTTTTAGAACTCGTTTCCTGAGCCTGAAATGGACACAGGCGTTTTTGACTCGGTCACTATTTGATTGCCGTACGCGGTAACTTCAACTGAAACGCCGTTACAAGAGTATTATTTTAAATTGTATATTAGTTGTTTATTCAACAGTTGGAGTAGTCAAGTTGTAGAGTAGAGACCATATCGGGAAACGTAGAGTTGGACGCCTTGCAGTCAGGTGGGACGACGGGCTGCTGCAGGCGGCTTGTGGCAAGAGGATGTGTAAAGCAAATGAATCTGCGTCCAGCAGTGGACCAACAATGAATAGGCAGACGGCATACATATGGCAGACGACGTCGGGCGGGACAATAGGCATGTGGCCTTATGTTTAATTTATTACAAATAACAGGGTTAGGGAATATAACTAAATATATCACACATACTGAAAAAATAAATTGAATTGGCTGATTAATCTCCGAGATATGAGCGTTTAAAATTTTAGGTGGGGATAGAGAGGGGATGCTCCATCCCTTTTTTCGCAAAGTGTATGTTAGTATAGCATTTGTATGCCGCGCCTGAGACTTGACGTCCTAGCTCAGTATAGTGCGCTCTCTGTCTAGCATAAAATTAAAATACTTATAACTTATTAATTTTCGAACTAATTTAAATTTTGTTTTCGTTGATAGGCTCTATTGATGATCAGCTTTTTTATGATATATAATTGCCTTAGTACAAATGGCTCCATTTTTCATATATGTCATCATTTTCTTTATAAACAACACACTTACAATTACTGATTCTCACGCACACTAAGACACTTGAGCAACACCAATGAACCAACTAGTTTCCTCATGCAATAAAAAGAGCGACAAGGTCGTTTCCTGTGCGAGTTTAACTAAACCATCAAACCTGATGTAGGCCAGATGCGTCCGCCCCCGCCACGTCATCTTATGACATCTCCCTTATTTGTTTGATCTAAGGTTTAGCCTATACGACAAACAAGCACTACACGAAAGTTTAAACGAGGGAAAAAAATAGCATGTTCAATTATATATAAAGTTATCTACATATGCTATAATATTATAAACAGGAAAGATTTGTATTTTTGTATGCAACGAAATAAATCAAAAACGACTGAACCGATTTTAAAAATTCTTTCAGTGTTGGAAAGCTACACTATCTCCGGGTGACATAGGTTATATTATATTTTGTAGCGAGACTGAAGGCCGAGCGTACACCCGTGCGAAGCCGGGGCGGGCGGCTAGTATAAAAATAAAATAAAATATGGACTCACTAGTATTTAAGTTTAATTTAAGTCAAGTGTTGTTAATATTACGTCTAAGAGAAAAAAAATATTATTTAAATGAGCAAACAAAGGCTTGGATGATTTAGTCCATGGTGTTAATGTATTATTAAAAAAAACCTCAAACTATGATATGTTTTAAGAATCCAGCCTTAAATATGAACAACAACTTGAAAACGACAACAATGAGACCACATGCCTAGCAAAGACGCGACCGGAACTAGGTTATGTGATAACGGAAGCGCTGAATGTACGGCGGCACATTGTTAATAAGGGAGGGGGTGGGTACTTCCGGTCAGGTTTGAAAAGAGAATTATGGAAAGGCAGTGAGGTGGAAGTAAAAGATGTAACGACCTTTTTTGGAAGGTTGTTTATTGTATTGTTCAGCTTTCAATTGTGAGCATTGTCTAACAGGGTTGGAAATGAATGTGTGGGAAAATAGAAAGCGGGTTTTCTTTTTTTAGTTCAGCTGAATGTGCCGTTTTGTTTAAGTAAAAATATACTCGTGAAAAGGAGTTTTGTTTTACTTCTTGGAGAAGTATTTGTTGTACTAGGATTAATAATTCTTTTGACCCTCAACAACAAACCGGATATGAATGTGTTTGAAAAATGTTTATGTTTTCTATATTATAAAGCATTTTAGTAATCAAGTGGATCACATAAATAACCGAAATCAAAAATATATGAAAAACGTCTATAAAATTTGAGTGTTGCCCTCGATTTCCCTGGGATCCCATCATAGCATCCTGACTTGGTGACAATGGGACCAAATTGAAAGTGTACCCAACCGAACAAAAGATTTATTTTTGAAATAGGTGAACAGTTGGCGGAGAAATCGATGAACATAAATAAATAAAAAATAAATAACGTTTATTACATACCATATAAACTTTAAGAGTACGTACTCTTGTATCGAATTATTTTATCAATAAAAAAGAATATAAAAGGAAATAATCCACAGACTAAATAAACATAAAACAGCACTTTATAAATAACATTATCACCATTTTACATCTCCATAAATAAACCAGTCGGCAGCCACATAAAACATCAATAAAATATAAAATCTAATTGTAAATGCATTAAATCGAACATACTCCGGAATTCCTATTTAAGAGCGCCCTGAACTTCGCTCTCTGCTGTTTTTTTTTTTCGAAAATTACTCTTCATTTTTTTATGAAACTTTATATGTATATTCAATCTGGCGATATCGATTTATGTAAGTGTGAATAACGAAAAAAAATTTTTTTTAACTTAATTATTCGTTCGTAACTGTACAAAGGTATATCAAATGAAGCCAACAAAAAAACCACATCAGTCACAGGACTGCACGTCACAAGTGAAAACATATGTACGTAGTAGTTCACCTAATCTATAAGAGATGGTTTAATAAACACGGTACAGTGTGACGATGACGCGAGGTCCATGATTTTTGTTCAACCAAAAAGTGCTCAATGCGCCTAAAAAAGTTTTTACTTCAAAAAAGGATTAATAAATTCACTTAAACTATAAATTAAAAACAAAATATTGTCCGTGTGGTAAAGTAACAAGCACGCAGGCTGCATTCCCGCTTTGAATTGCTAAAGAAATTATCTGCGATAGAATGAGCCACTCTCTTATCACCAGTGGCGTCGGCCAAATTTGTTAAGAAAAATTTTTGGTACATGGACCCCATGGAACAAAAGTTTTGACGCCGAGTGGCACAAATATATAATTATTCACCTGAAAGTGATCCATACTTGCGCCGCTTGGCGTCTTCTGCAGCCTCCGCCGCGGCTCTGGCTCTTTGAATTGTACCCCTGAGGTGAGAAGGGGCTAACGTATCGACGCATGTAGCATCCCAATTTAGTTTTTGGTTAAATAAGTCATTACAAACTGTTACATGGCAATTTTGAGTATACGCAGTAATTTTCATCAAATTCGGTCGAGAAGTTTCCAAAAACAACTACCAGTACAATTTAATTAATGAAAACAGACATAAAGTTGAGTGGTTCAGTCCAGCCTTATAACCTACAAACCTTGTACACGTCCAAGTTGTAGAAAAGAAGGTAATTCGCTCTTTTAGTGGAAAACGTGATTTAGCATACATTAAAGATGGTCGGTTCATTGGTGGAGTAACGCGATTTTGTCCCCATCAACCCACATAGACGTCCATTTATTGGTAGAATTTCTCGGCAGAAATTGATAAAAATATAGTTTATTTGCATACAACATGAAAAACTTCATACATTTGCATGCACACATGACTCAAAATATTATTTAAGTCCTGAATTATGTTGGGCGTACTAATATCAGATAAGATTTTGAATCACAACTATTTGAATGGTTTTTTTATCCAGTTTTTTTTTTCTTTGAGAAAATGTCCACGCCGGTGAAACTGTGGGGTGCAGATAGTCGAGAATCCATTCATATAGAAATATCAAAATTATTATAAAACTTTTTAAGGACAAGATTTATTCGTGTTTTTCTCTTCAAAACTTTTCATTTGATACCCATATATTATAATAGTAGATAAGAAAATTTTGTCCACCATCTTGGGGCGTCCACCATATTGAAGTTAGTGTGAGTACACATATTTTTGATATTTCTCTCAAGAAACCCGTTCATTTGATACCCATCATGTAGGTGCATAAAAAAATAACTGATCCGCCATTTTTGGGTGTCCGCCGTATTGCATTTAGAATGACGTCATTTAGCTAACCATGCAGTCATCTAAACTAAACGTGTATGCTTAATTCAGCTCAATAGGTTGAGAATAACTGTTTTAAAATTCAGTTGCAAAATTTGGCCCAATCTAACAAGGTAAGTTAAATAAAAGCTTGTAAAAAGGGAAGGTTTTTTTCTACCTCTTCTAACGCTGCTTAGCAGAAGTTTATCAAATCTGTGTTGATATATTGTGGTAGCAAAGATGATGGAAAATGAAGTAATTCTTTCTTTTTCATGTTTTCCTAATGTGTACAAGAATGGTAACCACCGCGTTTGTCTGAAAGGATAGGACTATTTTCTTAACTACTAGCGATGCTTCACTCAACAGTTCCTCGGGTAGTTTTGTATTTCCGCTTCTCTTGTAGCACTATGATCGCTCCCGAATCAAGGTAACTCTGCAAAAACCACAGGGCGACCGTAAAGTTTGATTAGATCCGACCGCGCCGCCCTGTACCGAACATTAGGCGCCCACTAAACGAGCCTAGTTACTGGATCAAATGAATTGTTGTCCCATTAGAATCTAAAACCTCTAGTCTTTGCTTGGTCAGTAAAAATATATTGATTTTCTATTGTAACAATATTTTGAAGCTTAACCTTAATTTAAAATTTTCAGTGGCGTAGCTAAACATGCTGCTCTCAACACGTCAGCGATGATAGTTCAACACGATACCATGCGCTCTAAAAATTTGACATTAAAAAAGTTATTTGCTTAGCGTATACATTTAAAAACTAGCTTCCAGTCAACTTGTTCCAGTAACTACCCCCGTGTAACCAGTTCCTGTCATACATTAGAACGCGCGAATTGCTCAGTTTGTGTAATTGAATTTTTCGTGTCATCGCCTCAGGCCGAGATTATGCATTGAGACCCAGAAAGGGTCGGATAAAAAAGTTTAGGGTCTAAATTGTAACTATTCGGTTGGATTATGTAAATTATATTAGACGTGATTTCATTTATGATAGTAATGGAGGCGCTATACGTATGCTTTTCTGAGCTTTTGCTGAAAGCTTTCCCTCCTTGGCGAAGAAATGGAAAAAAGTGCGTGTAAGATTGTTTTCGAGATTATAATATTTAGTAAGAAAAGCGAGACAAATCACTATGTTCAAAAACATTTAGACCAACACTTTCTGTGTCTAAATAATGCTAATGACACAATTTCATGAATTTTAGAATAATCATTAGGTTTAAAATATTTCTTGTAATAGAACGTCTAATTTCAGTTGGCAAATTGGATTATAAAAATCTGACATTCAATAAATTGTAGGAATAATAAGAAAACTATAATTTGGGCTCTCATATCACATAATAACACACATTTTCCAAATAGTTATGTATAAGCTTCCCGATCTGTGCTAAAATTACATATTTTTACAATTTAAAAGAATGAAGTCAACAATTTGACACTGACATGACTCAAAAGTGAATTCCAATTAAAACTTGTTTCACGACACGATCACTCCATTGGATTACCAAAGTTATATCCGCCGAGGAAAATCCCCAAACTCTAATGGTGAAGTAGGGACTAGACAAAAGCGTCAATTGTGTTATAATATCTTATTAAACAGTTCAACAATTATCTGAATCTCTTTTCATTTCAAGATGACGCGGGAGAGGGATAGCGTGACGTGTGCGTTTTAGTTATTTATTTCGTAACTAAAACGTGGCAAGCCTCCTGATAGTGAGTCACCAGCGTCTTTGGACAACTGGACACTGGACATGTACAATCATATTAACTATTTATATATACTATGTCTGTATAAATTTAATATAATCAACGAAAGGGCGTCGTTCTCTCCTAGCACAGGTTGTCAAAACTTAACAGGAGAGGCCAAAAACTTGTAAATTAAGAAAAATCAGACAAATAAAGAATTTTGAATTTGAATACCATGGACCGTTGATTATAATTTTTTATCTTTTTTATAACGAGGTTTTGATGACCGTTGACCATGACATCCTCACTATGGCCCGTACTTAAAGCTGTGGTTTTATTTAATACAGCTATAGGGAAACTGTCTTCGGTTAAGGACCAGACAGCATACTTTTACATCACCCATCATCATCATCAGCCTTAAACTGTCCACTGTTGGACGTATGCCTTTCTTAATGCACGCCGTCGGCAGTTCTTTGCAACCAATTTTTACCCACAGTTTTATGCATATGTAAGTTGTCTCTCCACCTGGCCACAGGGTGTCCTACACTAAGTTTGCCTGTACGTGGTTTCCACTTCAGAAATCGTTTATCCCATCGATTATTATCGAACGTCACCCATATAAATTAAGTTTGGTATGCTGGTAGAAATCGAACCTTTCAGACTCGTTCAGGACACACTCTATCACAACATGACTCACATCTTCAACTACCTAATACTTGGTATAGTTTGACAAGTCAGATTTGCCTTTCAGATGTAGTTTTAGACCACGATTTACATTTTGCGTCATCCATTCTTCCTTAGCTGTGCTCCGCATTAATGGTATGTATGGAACAGTGGCGATGCTTGCCCATTCCTAGAAACACGTAAGCGATACAAGGCACCTTAATGTAACTAATGGCTTGCTGATGGTACACATTAGCACCAACTGGGACCCACTTAGAAGTCACGTGACGAATGTTCTCGTAGTGTTGTTCTTTTTTTTATCGCGTATATGTTTATGTCCGCGTATGATAACCAACTCACTTGTTGGTGACATTGACGTTGATAAAGAAGCAACTTGAAAAAAAAACAGTCACTCTAATCTTAAAAAGACCTAGATAATATTTCTCAGGGAAGAAGGACGCGGGCAGATTTTTTCTATTCCTGGACTGATAACTATTACCTTTTTAGTTGATTGAATCAGGCGTTACTTTGCGGAAGTCCATTTTCAAAACTGTTTTTCTGATGAATTTCTAGTGTAATTCCGCTTCTACGTCGCTTCAAGTACAATAAGGAATCTGTGATAGATATTAGTTGATAAAGTTAACTTAATTGTGTTTAATTTTTGCCTAACCTGAAATAAAATATTAATTACATAAATTGAAAATGAACCTGACCTGAAACAAAAATTTATAAATTCTGAAGTATTATTTAAATTTAATAATTATGATAATCACAAATTAACTTTTTACACGTATAGATAGATCTAAAGAAATTCAATGATCATTAATCGTCTCTCTATTTATCAGTTGTGTTTGATCACTTATTAAGATTGATGCCAGCAGCGAGATGATGTAGGCTGATGATGTTGATTACTAATTAATTTGACGCTATAAGACGATTTTTTTTATGTGCAATAAGCTCATTGATATCTAGGTTTCTTTTCAAGGTACCGGCTTCTTATTGGACTGTACCTAAAATCTTTTTCTTTTTATAAAATTTCTATCTAGACCTCTAACTATAACAAAGTTTATTTTAGTAAGCAACTAGTATTTTATTAGGACATAATAAAAACTGGTTATTTTCAGTGTATGATTGAATAGTATCCTTTATTTCTGGAAATATAAATTTGGAACCAACCCACATTTTAGCCCACGCACCCAGGGAATCATAAGAAATGTTGTCCGATAATGGGTCAGTTTACCACTAACCTGAAGATACATGACTATGGAGCTAAGTTGCGAGTCACGTACAAAAACCCTTACAATAAATACCTGTCCCGTTTATAGCGGGGACACGTGCAATTTGCTTTAGCCGTAATTTGACGTACGGCGGTAATGGCTCAATAAGATGGGCCGAGTTATATACGAGTTTTGTCAAGGACATTTCCGCTCGTAAGGTTACTGAAATTACTGGAATTGTACAGAACTTGAAGTAAGGGTTATATTTGCTTGTATTAAAGTAAAATTAATACATAGAGCTTTACGTAAGGTCTCTAGAAATATGTAATGTTCGTAATGTTTGACCAGCTAAATAGGTTCTATGAAAACCCATGTATTAAAAAAGCTTAGCTTCGGATTTGATACCTTACGTAAACGCAAAAAAAAACTACTACGAGTATATGAATTATGTGTTTTGGCAATCTTTATTCTCATTTTCTATCTCTTTTAACTGCACTGGTAGTTCATAATATATTTGATTGCCATTGGATTTAGAGCTATGCATTATTAATTTAGAGGTTGGTAAGATTAATGTATGTTTATAGTTAGGCAGAAGCAGTTTTGGACTTGAAGTGTTTTGTCAAAAAAAA